>JANZLQ010000032.1:19111356-19138256 GCA_026212715.1 Elanus axillaris
GGGGGGGCGGGTTCTGGAGGCGGTGCCCCCCCCCCCTACCCCCGGGGGGCTGCCCCACCGGGCGGCCTGGTTTCCACAGCGCCGGGAGCGGGTGACCCACATCCGCGGGAGCTGCCGGGGCACCGGGCAGGGGCGGAAAACCAGGTCGGTTATGGAAGCAGGAGGCCGGCCTGGCCCCCTCAGAAGCCCCCGTGCACCCTCCTGCTCCCCAAGGGAAGGAGGGCTTGGGGCCGCCACCGGGGCTCGGCCCTCGCAAGGCAAGGCTCTGCAGGGATGGGCAGCAGCACTTTGCCTCATGCACCCGGCACCCCCAGCCCCATTTTGGGTGGCCGGCCCTCGCCGGCTCCTTGCCTCGCCAGCCGGACCCCGGCTGTGGGGATACCGGCCACCCCGTCCACCCTGGTGCCTCCTGTGTGGAGGAGGACCAGGACCGGCAACGTGAGGAGATCCACCCGCGCCCTTCGAGCAGGATCGGCTGGGCCTTGCCCTCTTTTCCGCTACTGGAAAAGTAGGGAGAGATCTGAGGAAGGAGATCCCTGCTGCCACAGAGTTACTAGCACGGTGTGGAAAAAGTCACGACGAACAATTTGAAAAAAAATCTGGCGCTTGCTTTTTGTAGGAGTTATGGTGAGAATCTGGGTTGAAAGGCGCCATAAGGAGCAATAGCATTACAACACGATGCAGCTTTCAGCTCTGCTACATCCGTTAGTGTACAACACTTACCCAGCGGCTCCTGCAATACTCTGGAAACTTGGCTAAACGGAGGAGCGCAGGGAAACTGTGTTATCCCCATCAGGGGGGTGGAGAAACTGAGGCACGACAAGCTCACATAATTCCATCCCAAACTCTGATCTTCCCCCGCCCCCAGCCATTTGCATTTCTGGTAGGAATTCCTAGGGGACTGGAGCAACGCCAAGAAGATTTCATAACTGGAATGGAAATGTCACTCCCTCCCCAGTGCCTCTCGCCGCAATGAGGTGACCAGGAGGAGACACTGACAAGCCATCCACCCGAGAGCTTGCGGGAAGCCTGGGTGCTCTCAGGGACAGGGAATCGTGACATGCCTCTTGCCAGGAGCACGACGGCTCTTGCTTGGGCTGAGAGGTTCTGCACCAGTGTTTGCTAAAAGCTTCACGCGCATTTGCTGTCGCTGCTCTCTCTCCCCCGTGTATCCATATATACCCATCTATCCAGGCGTGTGGCGTGTTCCTGCACTTATTCATGGCGATAGCGCCTTCCAGAAAGTAGCTACTTTTGCAGCTTTCAGTTGTTTCCATGAGAAAAAAATAATAGCCATTAGAGTAACGCAGCATTTCCATGGTGTTTTCCTTCTAAGAGTTTCTTCCAGCCTTACAATTACAGAGGCTTACAACACTACACTGGCCCTGTGGGCTCAAGAAACGCTCCTGTGTGGAAGTAGGAGAGATGAGGCACAGGCGAGCGCTGTGACTTGGCCAAGCCTGTCCGGGGAGGCAGCAGCCAAGAGAGGCTTGACTCCACACCGTGTGCCTGGAGCACACCTCTACCTCGACAGGCATGTTGTGCTTCACCTAAATGTCGTATGTGACACTCTCAAAGGCTTGAGGGAGGGTAAGGAAAAGGAGAAGGGAGCTTTTATCTGCAAAGAGGAGTATCGGATAGAAAGTTGCTGTAGCAAGGCACGGGCCAGACTCTGGGCTGGTGTAAGAGAGCAAAGCTTTGCTGGAAGCAGTAGACCAAAGGGAATTTTCCCCAGCAGGGGATCTGGCTTCAGCTCTTCTAAGAAGGGCTTTGTGTCAACAGTGATAGGCAGGAAGAGCCACATGAAAATTGGACTGAAATCCTGCAAATGCTGCCAGTTGGAGTGCAAACTGCTGTGGGAAAACTTACAGAGGAGTGCAATATTACCGTACAGAAATCAAAGGAACTGGTGAATCTGAAATGCTTTTGGGAACTGAAGACAAATAAACTCTCTCGGCCTCTTGTGCCACTGAATTAAGCAATATGGCTTTGTTCTACAGGCCATAACACCAGCGGCAGTGCGTGCTGCTCATACGCACAGGACACAACAAAGTGGCTTAAAAATAAGCTGGTGCCTTCCTGGCTTACGTCCTTTCCTTACTTCTTGTTGCGATAGTGTGTTGTCACATCTCACCGCACTTGCTGGGCGGTGTAGGCATGTTCTAGAAAATGCCTGAAGAGCTCCACAGTAATCAAGAGGTGAATTCCCAGTGGTGGGAAACTTCTGAAGACAAGGGAGAAGGAAAAAGGAAGAAAGGCATAGAGGGAGTGAGGGAGGGGAGAGAAAAGGCAGGAGGGAGAGAAGTATTTTCTGGAGTTCTCCTTCCTCTGCTGTTCCGCCTCTTCTAATTATTGAGACCCAACAGGACAAGGATGGGTTATCCCAGTGAGAAAGCACCCCAAAACACCCATTTCTACATGAGAAGCCATAGTCCTAAAGGTTCAGCAAAAGCTGCTGGTGCACGCCACTACTCCATCGTCAAAGCAGTCAGTCTGCAACTGGATACGAAATCCCTGTGTTTTGCACAAGGTGTTTTCCATAGACCTCCCTGGTTTGCACTCAGATTCGAGAACCTATCTGCTCCACTCTCTGATTAGGGATTTGAAGAGCAGTGTTATCCCCTCCATTGCTGGGGACCGATCTCTCATCCTGTATCGGGAAGCTGTGGCAACGGCAAGAGCGATGATGAAGTGGCATTCAGGAGTTGCAGGAGTAGCTGGCTCTGCTCTACAGTGTAGGAGACCCAGGATGGCTGTTCAGGTACTTCCTGAGAGGGTGATCTGTTGAAACCAGCATGTTCAGCCCCAGGCCAGCCGCTCACAGCTTTTCAGTCACCACCAGAGGCTACAGCAAGTAACTGGAGGGAACTTCATCCGTGTGAGGGCTTTTGCAGCTTAGGGATGGCTTCTCAAATAAACGCCCCGAAGTTGGTCCAGAACACAGGGAGTGAGGAAGCAGAAACCCTCTGGGCTTTCCAAACCCTGCCAAGGACACAGCTTGAGAACTGCTGGATATTACAGTGGCTTCTGAGGACACTGAAAAGGTTAAACTGGGCATAAACTGTCTCCATTCTCTGCCCAGCCCATCATAATAATGGGATTGCCAGAGCTTGTTCATGTTGGATAATAATACTGTTTAACATGGCCACTTCTGAGGACCCAAATATAACTCTCCATCTTGAAACACATATGGGACCGAACTGGCCATGCCAAGACCTTGGACATGGTATTTAAAGCCACAGGTGGCTGCAGCAGCTCACAAGAAGACTGAAACTCATCCTGCCTGTGTCTGGGCTAAGCTTGCCATAACTGAGTTACGCTGCTCATTTGGGAATTATCTTAGCTGCAGCTGAACTCTGTTATCTTTTAATTTATATTATTCTACCATCTCTTCCTTTCTTTTTTCTTGTCTTCCTCCCTACTGCCTCCTTCAGTAAGAAACTGTTGAAATATTCCAGCCTCTCTGTTTTGTAAAGTTTCAACCTCCTCCAGCTCTTACATCTGCCATATGTGCTGATTTTAACTTTCTGTGTGAATGAAAATAAGGACAGGCAACCATATTAAAGACTTGTGTTTACTTCATCTTCAGAATACAGGTAAATCAAGGATGAGTCTGAGCTTTGAGTTCAGGCCTGATCCTTACCTAGTTCCCAAACTCTCCCAGCTCTGCCTGGGGGTGGTAGGTGGCAGGGTGTAGATAGGGGACTAGGACTGGGTCACTGTAGGGTGGATCTAAGTATGGATTTTTCTCTAAGTTTCAGTGTTACCCAGTTCAGCCCCAACCCAACCATAATCATTACTCCGAACCCAAATTTGGTTCCTCCACGTGTCTGGGATGGTTATTCTTTTTTAGAGGTGATAAACTAACACATCATATGTGTTATCTATCTTTTGCAATAAATGCCAAGCTGTCGGAATGAAAATGTCACATAAATCATACATAAAGTATTTACATTAAAAAAGATCGACTCATATGATTTTAAACAACCTTTCTGATGGTGCCATCATTTGCAGCAGGTTAGCCAGGTATTACCGAAGTTTCTATTTCTGGAGTTGAAATAAATACAGCACATCAAAACAGAGTCATCAAACCAAAATAAAATGTATTTAACATGGTGCAACAGTCAATGCCATAAGAAATCACCATATAAGTATGCAGAGTTATATATAATCTACACATACTAATATGACCTTACAAATCTCATGTTACATGTAGATACACACAGCATGGACTTGGGAGGAAGCATCTCTTGCCAGCCCTTCTGGGGGCTCAGTTTCTTACCTATTTGCTGTAGGGTGTGACAACACTTTGTTTCTGAAAGTGATCGTATTGCTATCGCATTGCATTCTCCTGTGAGTCACAGTGGATAATAATCTCCACCATCCACATGACAAAACGGAACGGAGCTTGCTCAGCGTATGGCCATCCCTTGTGTGATGGAGGTTTGGCACGTGTGAGGTCCCTGGCGGTTCCTCAGTGTGACCATAAGCTTCTTGGGTCGGTCCCTGGCCCTCGGGGGGTCTCTGACTGGGTTAGGAGGGCAGCCCACCACCCAGAGTGCGGCGGTCTGCTCTGCCAGGACCGGACATCTTCTGGGTTTGGCATTGCTGGGACTAATTCCAGAAGGTGCTGCACCTCCTGTAGGTAAAGCCTTGCGGGAAGAGCCTGGAGCCCCAGCAGGAGTGGCTGGTGGGGCTGGCTCCCAGCTGCGCTCCCTGCCCTGGGCTGGGGTGGCACTGCATCTCGCCTGGGAAGGTGGGAAGGCATCAGCGGGCTACGGGCCAAAAGCCTTCCCCAGGGCATACGGAAAGCTGAAAGATAATGTAGAGCAGTCCTGCAACTACTCTAATAGATGCTGCGAGTGGAAGTGCTTCCTAACAACTCCAGACTATCGGTGGGAGAGTTCATACCCTATGTACCTTTCCCTCTCCAGCCCCTCTCCCCTCGTCCATCCTGTGCTGCTCTGTGCAAGTGGTAGGAATGAAACAACCACAAACCAGACCCACAATCCTAAAAATAGTGGCACTAACAGGGCACTGATCTACATTACTGCTCTCAACAATTGCTAACAGGGGTGGAGCTGGACAAGGTTAACTACAGCTGGAAACGCAGCAGCATTTCTGCTGCAGACAAGGCAGGACAAGGTGAGCAAAGGGCTTTTTGCTTCACTGGTGTATGTTACTGCTCTGGAAAGAAAGTCCTCAGCACTTTTCAGGTGCATAGCCTGTGGTTGCGCCAGCAGTCAGTGACATTTGTGCCACAAATACCTTATCTTTGCCCAATGGAAGGCGATTACACCCTGAAAGACATCCTCACCAGCAAAACCCCAGAAAAACTGGAAAGCAGAAGTAAGAAAACTGAAAAAAAAAAAGAAAGATGAGGGTAAAGTGAGAAGAGGAGGAGAAAGGAGAGAATAAATGGCAGAAGAAGAGTGAAAAAGACCGGTGAAAATAAAATAAATTAAAAAAGCACCTCATTTGGGGTTTGCAGGAGGTGACTCAGCACCTGCAGATCTGAATTCTCCTTCTGACTTGACTCTGGCTGGCGGTATGCCTTTCTCCTTGCTTTATCTGAGTTTCTTACCTTGCAGGGCATCCAAGAGGGCAAATATACTGCAAAGCACAGGCTTCATGAATCCTCCAGCAGCAACAGCGGTCAAATGCTGTGACTGAAATGTAAAAAAAAGACTGAGGGTGGCATGGGAGGAGAGGCAGGCAACCAAGGAGCAGAGAAACTGTGAGGAGTGAAAGAGCGAAAGGAAGAGAGGAACAAAAGACTAGAGGGAGCAGCCGAAGGAGGGGGAGAAGCTCTTGGAAATGAGGTTAGCAGTTGGTCAGAGTGACTATGTCCTCTTGCAATGGCAGGAGGAAGAGCTGAAGCTCATCCTGCCAACCCGCTGTGGAGACTGATGCCAGGGGCACCTCTGCAAGCCCTGTCCCGGGGCAGAGGAGACGAGACACCGTGGAGGCCTGTCACAGAGAAGTTTCTAGACAGGAGGAGCGCCTGACGTAGAAATGCCGCCCATCATGCCCCTCCGGCCTGTGCACAATCAGGACGGGGAAGAAGCGGGCGTCATGGTAGGTTGGGGGGTTTTCGTTGACAGCCAGCTGGCTGGAGTAGGAGCAGCACTGCTCGTCCTGGCAGCCCCGGTCCGCGATGCTGCTGCTGCGGCTCCTCCAGAGGCCTGTCCTGTGGGAGCCATGGACGCGGCAGAGGGAGAAGCGGCTGGTGTTGAGGGAGAGGCGGGAATTGCCGCTGCAGCTGTGGAAAGCGTGGCGTGAAAAGATGGAGGAGGTGCTGGAGGCACGGTTGCAGCGTTCGCAGCCGTGGGCTGTTTCACCGTACCGGCACACTGTGTAGCTGTTGTAGGCTGGGGAGTTGGCCAGGTCCATGAGCATGGCCTCCGAGTAGCTGGGTATCAGCTGCCGGTTGGTGCAGATGTGCCACTCCAGCTCGGTGCTGTCCTGTGTGGTGTCTCGGGGCATACGGTACCGGTACAAGGGCTCCTCGGCTGCAGTGGGTGCTGTGTACTCCAGGCCCAGCAGCTTCTCCACGTGGTAGTGGACATAAGCAGTCCGATACTCTATGAGTACCCTGAGCGGCCATGAGATCATCAGGATAGCTGCCACCCAGAAAGCATAGTGGGACACGTACCATGGGAGGTGATCTGGGTCCCCGTAAGCCATCATAAGCTCTTTAAAGTCCACGTTTTTGAGCTGCATGCCTTCCCTCACCTCCATGTAGTCATCCAGCCCCTCGATCTCTGTGAAGAAGTGAGCCCTCTGAGTCAGGTAAGAGTTCTCAGACTCGATGTTGGCAAAGCTGAAGCACTTGGTGAACCTCAGCTTGGTGGCTGTGTAGCTCTCCAGACCCAGGAGCTCCTTGGAGATGTCCTTGTATCCACAGTGAGAGTAGTCAAACTCAGCTTCAGCCACATGGGTGTTGACCCTCTCGTGGTAGACTTGCGTGGTGGTGTAGGCATCGCCATTGCGGTACCGGGTCACCTGCCGGGTTCGCCGCACAAAGTGGTAGCTGATGGCCTTCCACCAGATGCATGGTGTGGCTTGCTGCATGCGGTTGATGCATTCATAGACACTGTCCACATCTGCCTTGTACTGCAGCTCTCTCTTGACATGGCAGTGCCAGCACTCCACCAGGTACACCACATACAGCATAGAGAGGAAGGCCAGCGGGATGTAGACGTAGCCGTCCGAGCACGGGCTGTCATGGTAGATCATGGACTTGCCCTTGAAGGAACTATCGAAACTGAGCTTGGTGACGCGGGCCAGCTGACACCAGGCCACCGCACCCAGGCAGCCGTACATGAGGATGGAGAGGAGGAGGCATTTCCAGTGCGACTCTCGGCACATGCAGGCACTCAGGGACTGCTTCACGGGGCGTTGCTTCAATCACACCACCAGGGAGGGGGAAAGAAAGACAAAGAGAGAGCGAGGAACCCGTCAGTCACACCACTTTGCACAAATGCACACAGTGACTGTTGCCTTCAAGACTGTGTCTGGCTTTGCTCTCAACTGCCTGAGGACTGGGACACCACCCTACTTAATATAAATGTGAATATAAACAGAAACACCGTGCGAGGGACAGAGGTCTCTGGAAAAAACTCCTTCCTTGCTTCCTGGGGAGGGAAGTTGTTCATGCAGCAGTGACTCGCTATGCCCACTCCCCAGTTGGACAGGCCACTCCGCAGGGGGCGAGATGGGTCCCCAACTCCTTCTCCCTGCCTGGAGAGGCATCCTCTATCCACCTCACCATCTTCCAAGGCCGAGAGGGCTTCGCAGCACATGAACAGCCAAAAGCAGGGGGCTGGGGAGTTGTCCCTTTGCTTTGCGAGCATCCAGTGCCTGAGTTCCCATATGGGGCTGCTCGGGAGCAGCATCCATCATGGGGCTGTGGCCCCATGGGTCGTGCCAGCACAGGGGGACCAGCACTTCATGGAGCTGGAGCTGCTGCCTGACTCAGAGCTGACTCACACCCAGCCCTGAAACCTACCAAATGATCGACACCATTTTCCTTGGAGGTGAGCCATCGGGAAAATTACTAGATTCAAGCACATTTAGTTGAAAAAATTGTCAGGATTACAGCACAGTGCAGCATAGCTTCAGGCTGGTTAGAAGAGTAGCTCCAACCTAAAATACCTGAAAGCTTAAGTGTTGGAGCTAAGGGTGTATGTGTGAATATTTAAAACGTAGCAGACCCCTCTCTTTCAAGTCCCAAGAGTCGGGCTGGGAGTCGAGCCGAAGTTCGCACTCTCATATTCCCACTGCATCCTCTGAGACGGCATGACTGCAAGTCCTTACCCCAGCCATGGTGCAGTGAATCAGCTGCATTGTCATGCTATGTTGGGCTATAATAAAAAATGCCAAATCGAGCCAAGCAGCTAGCGGAAACGGAGTTGTCTCCCTGCAAAGAGCAGCAGCAGCATGAGTTACATTACAGGCTGGCAGCCGCGTATCTGTAGAAAGTGCATGAAGCAAAACTCCCCGCTGCCCTGGGAGGTAATGTGGAGAGCTGTCTGCATCCCTCTTGTTACTGTCATCCTCTGCCTCCCCCCTAACTCTGAGGAAATGACAGTGAGAAAGAAGATACACACTGATATTCATGCATCATCATGCCCTCTGCCGAGCCTGATTTCATGCAAAAATAGAAGCACGCTGTTACTCCTTCTCCCACAGGGCCACCTCTAATATATCAAACTGCTCCGTAGATGCCAACAGATGCTAGGTTTGGGAAATGTCTTCTCTTTCTTTCTCCATGGATTAAGTTTTCCCCTAGCATAGCTTATCTCGGACCCACAGCAGTCAGGATTCAGTAAGCAATCTTGAACCAGCAAGGAATTTAAGGAGCAGCATCTTATGACTCAGGAAATAATAGCACGGTGCCACTAGAAAGAAGAGTCTACTGTCTTCTCAATGAGATGGAAGCATTGGCATCTAACCTTGCAGGGCTATAAAGTCAGATTTAATACTGCTTTTTTTTTTCTGGGACAGAGAACCACATCTAAGTAACTATAGAGGGTTTTATGGCTTGCTGTGAGCACTGTCAAACTAGAGTTCATGGGGTTTGGTTTTGATTTCGTAGCTTCTAATCTGATACTCTGTAAGTGCAGAGTAATTTTATTGATTTTAAGGAGCTACACCAGTATTCATCTGCAGGGACTAAGGGCAGAATCTGGCCCCTGATTCTTCCTGATCCATCCAGAAGTAATCTGTAAAAGAATTTCTATTCTTATCCCAAACCTTTTGTATGTGTCAGAATAAAGAATAATTATTCTGGGCTGCATTCTCTTTACAGTGGCCAAAATGGGTTTAGAGAAGCTAAGTGGGTTATAAAGGACATGGCACATAACTTTTCTGTAGGTAGGGCAGTGAAAAGAAAAGTATGGGTAAGAGTAAAGCTGTTTTCCATAGCCTTTTGCAGGAGACCTTGAGGAAAGCCACTAAGTGGCTTCAGGCAGTCCCAAACCAGCTGAAAAATAACTATGGGAGTTTTGGGGGTGAACCGCTGAGTCTATGTGCAGTCATGGAGAGTCTAATCTCTTGAAACTCTTGTCAAATACTGTCACAGTTTAAGCCCAGCCAGTAAAAAAGCAACAAACCCAAAACAAATACCCATTGCTCTGTCCCACTGTGATTACTACCCCAATGTAGGCTTCTGCCCCAGCCGTACACTGGACCCTGGGTCAAAGCCCCAGGCTCTCATGACTGGTGGGAACTCTGCTGGGAATCACTGCCTTCTATTCTTTGTCTCTTCTTGATACAGAACTAGAGTTTTTAAGTGCTATAGTAATGCAGAAATATAGACAGTACTAAAGAATTGCAAACCTCTACCCTTTTTTTCCTCTGAAGGTTTTCTGAGGTGAAGAAAACTCTAAAAATGTGACTCTAGTCCAGTCACTGGGACTGTGCAAAAGAAAACAGCTGGTCAATATTCTAACCCATTAATTTTAAGTTCACACTCAGGTTTCCACACGTACTTTTAATGCAAAATTGCATTAATACTGTGAAGAATGCCAGTGGACCCAGAAGAAGATGCCTAGCAGTCAGTTTTAATGTAAGGTGAGTGCTTAAGTACTTCATGCAGCTTCAGGAACCCCGATTTTTTCTATGACTTGTTCGAAGCGCTGTCAGCCTGGCCCTGGGCACAGCCATACGAGAGGGCTGTCCCTCATCACTTAAGGCACTATTTGCCAAAGGCACTCCAATCCCCACCTTCCCTTTATCCCACTTCCCTTGAATAACAACTTCTCCACTCTCTGTAGCTCTGTGGTCCAACTTGCAACCCACAGGTTGGCTTCTGCCCAAGGGGTGATTCAACCAGCCCTGCTGGTTAGGGCTATCAGCAGCCATATCAGAGCGGGCAAATGCCTCCTAATCTGCTTAGCTCCATGAAATGCCATCTCCCCTTTGCGGGAAGAGAAGGCTATGGTCTCACCAGTCCTGGAGCAGCACCGGGCTGGGCTGGCAGCAGCTCCAAGGCTTGCAGGTCCAAGAATGACATTTCTGTATGTGTTCTCTGGAGACACTTAAAAAATGGTCTCCAACCCACTGCACTGAAAGGGCTGGATCAGCCTGAGCCAGGTTACCTCCATTATTCTCACTGCAGCCTGTAAAAAAGGCAACTTCTCTCCTCCTTGCATTAGTGAAGACATGCAGCCATAGAGCCCACTGCCACATCTCTGATTCACACACCTACCAGTCCAGTTCAGCAGGGCCTTCAAAAACCTTTGGGAAAAACAAGATTCTTTTCTCCTGGCTTTTCTGACCCACTGTCTCATACCCTCCTTTGTTCCTAAGCAGATCCTGCTCTCCACAGGTCCTCAGTTATAAAAGGATCTCTCTTCCAGGGTCTACCCTTACAGCTGTCCTTCCTATTTCAAGTTCTGAATACATTTATCTGGCCTATATCCCCTTATTTCTCCTTCCCTTTGCTGAAATATTTATCTAACACAATTATACTATTAGAAACACTATTAGAGTGTTTGTAAGAAAAACACGAAATAGAACATAATTACAACAAAAGTATTAGACATTCAAAAATCTAATAAGGAAATATATCTTTCCATCTCTCTCTGCATAACAAATTCATTAATATGTTAAACCAGCAGCTCCCAGACTTTATTAATTAACATACCACCTTCTTGCGAGCATGATGTTTGTGGTACTATATGGAATTTTCTCCTTTCCGTGCATAGTGTTTCAGATTGAAACAGGGCAAGCTTGTATTTCTGGCTGAGTACAATAAATGCTTAAGGAAACTAATAATTTCCATTATAACTTGAGCCAGCCAGTGAACGGGAGTTGTGTCCTTTGAGGAATGCTGCGGAATCTGTGTTGTTTTGATGTGGAACAAAAGCATAACCCCTGGAAAATGTTAGTAGAGAAACATAATTGAAGAAAGCAAAGACAGAAAGCCTGAGAGAAAGCCAGACCCAAACAGAGAGTGTCCCAGAATAGACAGAGACTCAGCCACCAGGCACTTTGCCTGCAAGCTAGGACTCGTGGATTCAGGACTCTAACCCAGCGCAAGAGAGGTGTTCTTCATCTCCTGCTTGTTGGGGGGCTTTGCTTCAAGCGTTGACCTGAGAAATGTCCTGACAGAAGATTAAATGAGACACAGGTTGCCCAGAGTTGTTGTGGATGTCCCATCATTGGAAGTGTTCAAGGTCAGATTGGACAGGGCTTTAAGCAACCCAATCTAGTGCAAGATGTTCCTGTCCATGGCCGGGAGGTTGGACTCGACGATCTTTGAAGGTCCCTTCCGAACCAAACAGTTCTGTGATTCTACAACCACTTCTGTGAAGAGGGATGGCTTTGCCAAATCAAATGTTTCACCCCAAAGGTCCCAGCCAGCTCTGACAACAGTACAAATTGTAAAAATCTCCTGGTTTGGATGGAATGCTGTGAAGAAGCACAGTCAAGCTGCCAGTATTATTGTTTATGAATTTCAAGTCGTGCTAAAAACACACGCTGTAAATAATGTCTTGCTACACCCTGGCATGCTGCTGAACAGCTTTTAGAGGCCTCCCTTTTCATTGCACCTGACTGTATTGGAAACTCCTGCTAACTCTCACCCAAACTATCCATAATCACAAGGCAAAATTAACCTCACTCTTCCACACTTAACAACAACAAAATATTTCCCAAATTCTTTAGTAGATCTCAGTACGAATGAGGAAAATGCCATGGGCAAGAGGCGGCATGTGTGAGGAGGGCTGCAGGTGCACATGCTGTGAACCTTGCGGAGAGGGACAAGGTTTGGGGACAGCCCTGCCCCGAGCTGTCCCTGGCCCCAAGGAGTTGGCCCCGCAGCGCTGCTCTGCGTTCGCGTTGGGGCTTTTTGGCCCGTCATTTCCAGAAAACTCAGGCAAGGCAAAGGATCTGTGTACCACGCAAAATGAAGAGGCAGCTCCACATCCTCCCATGGTCTGTTTTCTGTCTGGTGGCGTGGAGCCTTCTGAGACATGAAATGATAGATGCTGTTTAATTTGTTGCTGCAGTTGCTGGAAAATAGTCTGGAAAGCCCTAACTGCTGGCAGAGAACTGGAATTTCAACTGACACCTGTAGCAGACAGGAGTTTCCAGGCTGGCAACATTTTGATTATTTCTCCTTCAAGAAAGTTCTGTGCAAAACTTAGTTTGCAAATGATAAAATATCCAGGCAGTGGCTGAAAGGGCAATTGCCTTCAAAGACATGCTCTGATGGCAGATGCCCAAGATCAAAAGCAGGTATGCAGGGACTAGTGTGGAGCCTCCCTTGCACAGGCACACCCACCCAGCGCTTGTCCTGGCTCAACAGCAGCGAGGTCAGGTTCTGGCTGCAGCAGCCATAATTAAAATCATTAAAACGTGCTCTGTGTTGTAGCAGCATGCAGATTTGGGCTGTTAATCTCACATAGTTTAAAGGGGCAGAGAGAGAGCGGAGGGGGAGTGCACAGCCTGGCACGTCCCCTGCTTAGCAGTTGGAGCCGAGCGTGCTCTGGTGGCAAGAGCAAGGGGCTGGTGGCCAGGGTTTCGGCTCTCTGACCCATCCCTTGACTCTTTGCAAGTGACCAGCATTAAGACATGGGCAGGTAAGTTGTGGCTGGTAACCATCCTAAGTAAGCCTGCAAGCAACTGCATTGGGGGTGGCCAAGAATGTAAAAAAAATTACCTCCCCTCAAACTCTGATTTCTCCTTGAAAGGCATCTTTGAAAAGTAAGACTGATACTAGAGAACCAGAACAATGTATTTCTGGGTAAGCAAATTGTGCTTGTGTCTCTAGGTCCTTTCCTCTCAATGGGTACATAAGAACTAAATGGATTTCCCAGGGCGCAGGTCGAAGTGGTCTGGGTGTCGCTGTTCTTCCAAGCGAGCCCTCCCATTAGCAGGAGGTGGAAGGGCCATGCTCAGAGAAGCCCAGACTGATTCCACCAGCCCAGGTTTTTGAGTGCCTAACCTGAAACTCTGGTGCCTCCATTTTATCAGTGATGGCTCGCTGCTCTTGCTGACCTGTGGGTACAAGTATATCTGATAGCAGGACTCACCCACTAGCCACGTGGCTGTCCCTTGGTGATGGCGAGGATCCTTATGACATAATGAACACCCAGACAGTTCTTTAGCACTTACAGGTAGTCACAGAAATTTCTTCTATCAACTTTGCAAGGCTATTCTGGGTCAGGAAGGTTCAGCTTCTATTACAACCCAAACTCCATTTACACCTTAAGACTGAGAGACACTATGCCTTCTCCCATAGCTCCTATATCTCACAGGCAATGCAATTTCACTCTACAGTCCCATGTATGGCCCAGTAGCTCACGGCTGGTAAAAGCTCATCTTCCATAAAGACGCTCTGCTTTAACTGATAGACTAAAAGAAATTAAGAACCTGCATCCCCTTTGTAATTTGTTGTGGTGATGAAATCTTACTGCCATTGTAATTTCATCTCGCTTCACTGCCATTCATGGCAGTGGGGATCCCTGTTCTCTGGGTGATGAAAGACTCCTTTCATATGACTGCCTTCTCTCTCTGAAAATACTTCTCCATTCTAATTATGACACCTCTCAGCCTTCTTTTTGACAATTTAAATGGGCCAAGGTCTTGAAGTCCTTTGTTGCACTGCTCTAGCTCTTTTTGGTACTTTGCTGTCTCTCCAGCACCTTGAGATCCTTCTTAAATGTGTACCCTGCAAGTGGATACAGGACTTTAGCACTTAATTTCACTGTCATCATACCAAAACACAAAATCACCTCCCATTCCCACTCATTGCCCCTTTTTACTGTCTCCAGGAGTTGCATTAGTAGATTTTTGCCCAGCACCACCCTGGGAGTTCATGTTCAATCACTCACCCACTTTGCTCCCAAGTATTTTTTAAGTCACTGTTTCTGAGGACAGCTGAAGGGTTGACTGCACTCTCCACCCTGAAATGTGTAACTTCAGATTTGGCATTGGATTGAATAATGAAATTATCAAACAAAGCAGATCCCTCTGTAGGACTGTGCTCGTCTCATCATTACAGGCCAGCCTGCTAATGTTTGTGCCAACTGTAAATGTTACCAGCAGTGATTTTATGCTTGATTCCAGTGGACAGTGTCAAATTTGGTAATTATTCCTGCAGAACTCTGCCAATCTAATGGCTAAATACCCCATTAACTTATACAAGGCAACTGTCTTCACAAAGCTAAATGTCAATCATAAAAACAAGGCTGTGTGTGTTACATGGACACTGAGGTGCTCCTTACACTTTCAGTGCTCACTGCCAGGAGTAATCCCACATGCAGCTCTACATACAATACTAAGAGAAACCCTCCCAAAGCTTCAGTGGAGCACATTATCACCTAGCTTGCTGTTGCTGTACGCTCTTCATCAGTAGCTGTATCCAAAGTAGCTATATGGCAGTGTGGGCTTGAAGCATCTCTTCTTTTTCTAGCTGCCTCAGTACTGCTTATGGCATGCAAATGGTTATGCTGACAGTGATAAACCTCTTGTTTTGTTCACTTCTGATTTTCACTGGCAAAATAAATTTGAACTTAAAGTTGCTAAACTGACCCCAGTAGAGGGGGAGAAATAGCCTGTGAAGTCCAAAGGAAATGCACCAAACTATTTTGGGGTCACTGTCTTTAAAAATTTGATATGTAATTTTGCCTTATGCTTAATATTCCTCTGCAGCTCTCTATTGACAAAATGGCTTTTTCCTCTTCTGTCAGACTTCATGCTTCAGTCTCCTTGAAAACTCCAGCATGAGCTGTACAAGCGGAAAATATGCTGCTGCAGCATTAATTTATTCTAATGCTTGTTTTGTGGACAGTTTGGGGCCCAAGTTTGACTGTCTGTGTCTGGTTTGCAGCCAGATATCTGGGTTCCCCATTTTCAAAAGCATTAAAATTCTCCTTCAGGGAAATCCAGCCAAAAGCATTTCCTGTCATTTTAAACCCCACGTGTAAACATGTTTCCCCTTGGTGGCTGACCCCAAGAGCTGTAATTTTGCTGAAGCAAAATACTATCACGTCTCAAATGAAAGAATGAGAGAAAACAGAGGGCAGTGGAGACATGGCCCCAATGGAAATAGAGAAATGAGGGGGAAACATGAGGGTTGGGAAGAGGTGGAGGAAAGAAAAGGATTGCCTAGACATGCCCCGAATGCCAATGCCACCGAGGCAGGGTAAGGTCGCTGGCAGGCGAGGACAGAGACCAGCCAGCCTGGGCAGGGGCAGGAGGGGATCAGGCCCAGAGAAAGGACCCCTGTGAGGATCAATGGGGGAAGACCTGAACCTGACAGCACCCAAGCATCATATGAGCCAGCAGTCCTCCCTGCCCATCTATGACTTGGAAAGCAGCTACTCCTGAACGGCTGCTTTCTTGCCGCTGGGAGCTTCTCCAAAAAAAACACATCTATGCACCCATCTCCTCCCCACAGCCTGGCGGGGGGGGTGTGGGGTGGATAAGGTTGTGCTAAATCCGTGCAGAGAATCCCACGGAGGTGACTAGTGCGCTGCAGGGCTGACTCTGCAGCTGTGTCTCAGTGACCTGTGCAGCATAACAGCATGCTCCTGCTCTCCACCAAGACCTGGCTTCAGGGCTACAGGGAGACTTTATCACCGTCTTCAACAACAAAATGACCCCACAGCTCCGGATTACTCATGTGAGCAAAGAGTCAATCTTATCTTTTTCTTTTTTCCTCTTTTATTTAGCAAGAATAATCTTTCTGTCCATGGGGAAAAAAAAGAGTGGGGGGAAACAGTGACAAAGGATGGGAAGAAAAGAAATAAAAGTAGAGAAGAAAGAAGAAAAAATGGTAGATAAATTAATGCCAGTCATACTTGCATTTGCTTCTGTGGATTTATGCTTGTGATGAATATATCCCAATGAGATACATAAAAGGGAAAGAATAATCAACAACCACAAGTCACGCACTTTGGCAGGTGGTGACCTGCCTGGATGAAAGCAGATTTTTGTCTCTAACTACGACAGACTCTTGGTCAAGACAGCACAGCGGAAAATGTTCTACCTCCTGATGGACATGGCAGGACATAACACAGAGAAGACCACTGAGTTCTTGCTAGGCAAGCCCTAGGCTGTGCTGTTAACCATAATTGAGGTGAGCTCTGACACCAGGACCAACCTCTGGTGCTGAGAAAGGCTTCCCCATTTGTGCAGTGGACAGGGACGATTCAAGAATGCAAGAAGAGCAAGGAGACCTCTAGCCCTGACCCCAAGCAGCCACAACAGATGTGGGTGCAGATATCATCTTCCAGCTCCTGAGGTGGTCCTGGTGAAAGACTGGCCAAAGAAGTCTGGATTGACCAGAGAGAAGACAACTGCAAGAGAAGAGTCAGAGTACAACCTCTTACTGCTTTCCAGGGCCAAATGAACTCCCAGGTCAGACACTCGTTAGTACAGTGAGGAAGGAGCCTGCAGGGCTGTGCTAAACCAGATGTTGGTGTATGATGGGTAGAAGTGCTCCTCCACAATGTGACCCCATCTGGGCACCACATGGGGCATCAGTAATAAGGCCTGGTGGGGGAGAAGGGAGATATTACAACAGTCATCTCATAAATCCCCTCCTGGGGAGTCTGAAACAAAATCCCTCCTGCCATCCATCTTGAACAGCAAGAAGCCCATTACCCCTAGCTCATGCTGAGCCAGTAGCAAGTGCTCTCAGCATGGCTGCCAGCACAAAGGGAAAGGGAAATATAAAGGATAGAAGGCAACAGAGAAAGCCATTTTGCATTAAAGATAATTTCCCTTCAGTCCTAGAACATGTAGCACATTGGTTGCTGCATGTACGTTTTGTATGCACCATTTGCTCTTCTACCATGAAACTCCTCTGAGGATGAAAACTTCCTGCAGGCGGGGGCCATGACATCAATGCCTACCAGAAATGATGTTACGTGGTTTAAAAAGAATAACCTGCACGCACTCCACGTGTTTGCAGCATCACTGACTCAGGCATTAGCATCAGCAGTTGCCCTCCTGTGGTGAGCAGGAATGGCTTGGTTTCTCGTTGTTTAAATCCCTGCGGAGATTTAATCTCCTCCTTCCATCAGTGGAGCTGTCAAGGGGAACGTCTCAGGGTGGAAAGGTGCACAAAATGGTAGCATTAAATCCTCTCCTCAGCAGAGCCTATTGAAGGACAAGACAAACTGTGAAAAGGCACAAATCTTCCTGATTCAGATGCTAGGATGCCCCTGAAATACCATACAACAACAGCCTGTTATTTCACACCATTCACCCTCATGAATTCAAGCCACCATGTGAAGATGAGGAAAGCAGAGGTCAGGACAGAAGGAGTCTCCAGTCCTCTCAAATGTCAGATTCAGCAGTAGCTCTTGCAGGATACTTCTGAGCTTTTCAAGCAGAAATAAAGGAAATCCAGAAAAGAAAGGCATTTGGATCCCAGCCAATATATATGCCACACATTGCAGCAGGATGGGAAAGCCACTCACTAAAATACAAGGGTACGTATGCGAGTGGCATGAAGAATTTGGCCCTAGACACATCCACATGTGATGCTCCCGCACACTGCTCCAAGGAAAGCTATGCAGTTATATTTTCAGTGCCGAGGACTCTTAGCAACAAAGTGGTCACCATTTGCAAAACAGAAATCAGGGCTATTTTTGTGGCAGCTTCTTACAAGGTCACAAAAATGCTACACTAACAAAATTATCCCTTTTCCTCCCAAAATGCTAGTGTTGGTGCCACCGGCTTTCGACTCAGCAGCAATACAAAGAGCATGTTCTGTGGGCAGAGGATTTTTCCCAGTAATGTCAATGCTGGGAATGAGTTCATCAGGAAGGAAAAGCTGGGATTAGAGCTGCCTCAGAGCAAGACAGTACCTCCAAGAACAGTTCTTTTTTCCATACTTTAAGCCCCATCATACGAAGCTCATATTACCCACTTCCCCGCCTTGAATATCGGAGGTTCCTAGTAGACACAGGGTAAATTTTACAAATATAACAATGTGGCTTACCTCAATGCTTATCAGTCAACCAATAAAAGCATCACATATCCTCAGGAAAGCTCCTGGGATGCAGTTCCCAGCCACTGCCAGATTAGAGAGACCGAGTGATTGGCATGAGCCATAGCTGCCGCTCAGTATTTTGCAGCTTGCCTCATGCTTAGGTGGCCACTTGCCCCCCACCGCAGCCAGTGGCCAGCCCCACTGCACAGAGGTTTCTGGGCAGGTGCCCTTGCCCCTCCTCCGGCACTGCAGGCAGCTCCTGGAAGGGCTGACGGCAGCATGCATCCGTCCGTCCATCCTGCTGCTGCTGAGCGGAGAGATCCTCATCTGGGCAGGAGCAGGCTCCAGTGTGCTCCAGCCTGTGAAAGCCAGACCCAGGTCCCTGGACCCTTGGGCAAGCGCAGGTGACACAGATGTTCCACAGCCCCAGCGGATCAGCAAGGTGCCACTTGCTGACGGCACTGGTGTTACCGGCGGCTTCGCTGACACAGAGGGAAAACTGACACCAGCCAAGGGAAAACAGGAGGGCTGGTGGGACCAGCTCCCATTGCTTCAGTCCAGGAGGGATGGGGACAGTGAGGAGGGAATGGGACAGTAGCTACCTGCCAGCCTTGTGTGCTTGCTCCAGCTGGGGTTAGCAGGAATCCTGTAATACCTATTTTGCACCCACCTTTGCTCGCAAGATGCAGTTCTGCAGGGGTGGGAGAGGAGTGAGCAGCGAGCGGAGGCTGGCGGTGTTCGAGCAGGTGTGTTTTCTCCTGTGCTGTGCAAATGAGCAGCCTGCAGTAGTGGATGTTAGAGCCATAGTTCAGGGGTGTACAAAAGCTTGTCCCTTCCCACTCCTGGGTCCCTAGGGTTGCAGGTGCTCTCCCCATCCTTGAAGAAGGCATGTCTTGTGCCTTAGTGTTCTCACCATTGCCACAGGCCCTGTGTATCCTGCCCGACCTTCCCTCAGGCTCAACATGGGGAAGTGAGGCACCCTCCCGGAGCCAGGCTGGACAACAAGCCATGGACCAGTTTCCCTGGCGGGGAAAGTGGGGAGCTGGGAGGAGACAGCCTTGTGAGGAGGAAGCCCGAGGAGTATTAGTTCCTCACCAGCTACTTGCAGCCTAGTCATTGAATGCCTCTGTTTAGAGACTTTGCAAATGAGGAAAAATAGTTCATTATTACGAATACCATTTAACCTTTGCTTACTCTAAAGGAACACCTTGAGATTTAAATGGGGATAGAAACCTCACTCAAGTCCTCAGCAGAAATATGATCCAGGACCAATCCAAGCTCCAGTGAAGTCTGGGGAAGTCTTTCAAAGGGAACTGTGAATCAAGCTTTGTCCAGAATCATGAGGTTTTATTTTTATTCTCACTTATTTGCAATGCCATCTTTTTTACCCAGTAAAACCAGAACAACATGTCTTCTGTGATTTGACCTCTCAACCTCCAGCCTTCCCATTTCCCATGTGTGACCTCCCAGTTGGAGCTTGCCAGCCGCACTTCAGCAGACGACCTGCCAGCCCCGCGGTGCAGCTCAGGCTGCAGCTGTGCCAGGTGCCCTGAGACACTGAGCTGAGCATCCCTTGTAATAACACCCAGCCACTGCTCAGGCTTCGGCTGCTTTGTCAGATTCGGGGAGTGTGTTTCCCCATCTCTGCACCTTTTTGAACACAGCTGGGACCTCAATGCTGTCATTTCTTTTTATAATGGTGCTCCTGTTAAGATGAGGTAGTATCCCAGCAGCTAATGCTTCCCTGTGAGAAACGAGGTTTCATCATAAATATCACTTCTCTCTCCCTCTTGCTTCTCTCTTCTCTCTCTGTGACACATTCTGCAATAATATGTGACAGCACAGCAGGTGAAAACTTCACTGGAAATTCATCTAAACACCTAATGGTTAAAAGGGGTCCTGGGAGCCAGGACACCTGGATTTTATTTCTTGACTTTGACCTATGGCATGGCTTCATTACACCTTTTTATACCTCCCACATACACTGAAAAAATGGCATTTACAAAGTGCTTTCACAGGAGCATTGCAGCAGCCCTCTCCGGGAAGGCATCTCATCTGCATGTGAGACATCACATCCTGTCACTCGGAGCACCAGCTGATGGGAACCAGGGGATTTAGCTCCTGCCCTGGCCTGCTGACGGACAGTCCCCTTGCAGAGGACCAGGGCACGTCTCAGGCCTGCAGACAGATTGTCATTGCCACCCTTTCAGCACATGGCCTCATTACCCCCTTCCTCCACCAGGTACTGGCACTTCTGGCTGGCCGCCTCACCTCCAGGCAGCCACGAGGGGGTTGTTCTCCATCTTTGTGGTCCTCAGAGGAACCCTCATACTGGTTGGACCTTACTGGAAGATGCTACCCCCCCAGCCTCTGTGGTGCTCCGTGCTCCCCTGGCCCATCGCAGGGTTGGGGAGATGGTGCAGCTTGTGCCTGTGGGCACTCAGGCTCTTCCAGCTCTTGTCCTCCAGGACACGCTGTGCTGGTTTGCGAGAGCTGCTCAACGTAAGATGCTGACGCCTCGTGCTGAATCACTTTTGTTACCACACTAATCGAATATTGTACTCCACAATTCCCAGTCCAGCTCCTAACGGCAATCAATTGCATGGGTATGAAGAAGGCTGCTAGCCATAAACGAGTGGCCACATATCCCTCCTTTCCCACAGCCAAACATGCTATGACCTGCAGAAGTCTCTGACCGACCCCATCCTCTCCCCTGGTAAGGTCAGGTTATGCAGACTCCACATTTGCAAGTCACCCCAATTGCCTACTGTTAGCTTCCTTGCCAGGAGCGTGACCCTCTGCGAGCTGCTCTCTGCCCTTTGCTGTCAGCTCCCACCAGTCCCCGTTCTCACCAGCCAGCTGTTCCCAAGCCCCTGTCTTCCCCGAGGCCCAGTATTACCAGTCTTTCCTTCACAAGGCCTCCGCTGGCTGGCTGCTGAACTGGGATGTGCAATACCTCAGCCATATAGAAAAGGTGCTATGTGTGAGTTGGGATTCCCTGTACGTTATTCACCTGATGTAAAGCCACACAAGTCAAAAGCTCAGGCATTGCATGGGGTGTAAGCCCCTCCATCCCCTCCCAGTAGCACGCGTGGCACCATGAGAGCGGCTGCCAGGTACACCAGACACCGCTTCACAACCTTAACTCCGCTCCGGGAAGGCTGCCAGCCTCCTGGTGCGGCCGAGCTACCGGCGCCGGGCGCAGCCAGACTCCTCCAGCCTTCCCACTCGCCATCTGTCCTGCCCATTTCAGGCATTTTTCTTCCTTGCTTTTGCGGCTACAGACGAGATGTGCTGTGGGCAGAGTGGTCGGTGCTCAGGGAGGAGCCGGCATGGGCTCTCGGAGGCAGCCTCTACCCCTGACCTGTACTCTGGGCTCCTGTTGGCAGAGACCCTGCCAGCTCTGCTGCAGGCAGCATCCCTGCTATAACACTTTGTTAGCTATTCTGTGTGCTGCTGCTTAAATGAAATTACCTCGTTATAGTTTTGGGTAGTTAACAAAGCCATTATAACAACTGCGACCTCAACAAAGTTTCATGATGCGCTATTTTTAACTTTACAGTTCTTAAGCTCAGAGGAGCCCAATGAATGATTAGAGTCTGAAAGTGAACCCTTGAGTGAACTATATTTTCCGTGATTAGAACTTAGAAACTAATTAACTACTTAACCATGCTTTTCCGAAAAGTAGAACTCCTCTGTAAGTGAAAAATCAAACACAGCCTTATCTATAGAGTCATGACAGCATCACTGTAACAACTGAATGGGCCTTACGGTGCTGACGATAGCTCAGCAGCCACTACTTGTGGTGTTAACTCACTACCATGTGTTAGGACACACCTAGAAACAAGCCCCACTCACTACAGACTACTTGTGGACATTTCACTCTTTCTAATCTCTGTTTCCACTGTGTCCCTGGTCACTGGCAATGATTTGAGCTCTTTTCTTCCAAGGTGTAGAAGCAGATGATAGGAAGCCTCACACTCTGCTCCCAGGGAGAGGATACCTCCTACTGCACTCTTGCAATGGCTTGCACTGATTGAAAAGAATCCTTGGTATCCACTCTTCCCTTCTGGAGGGAGATCATCCTCTGGGGCCTCTGAAGTGAGAAAGGGAGAACAAGGAGAGTATTTGGGGCTTCAAAACAGTGTGCAGACCCATTGTTTTTCCACAGGTGTCAGCTGACTGTCTGTCCACTTGAGAAAACAGAATTAGAAACCAGGTCTGGAGGGGACCTACCACCAAGTCACCTACTCTCTCCTTCTCCCAGGAGGCAACAGCTACCTACTTAACAGCTGTTTGCTTAAATTGTCCTTACAGCCCCTTCAATGGTGGAGCTCCACAAGCTCCCCGGTTGCTCCAGCCCAATGCTCCATTAAGAAAATTCCCTTGCGGGAGGGAATTGGGAAAATCAGCCAGAAGGAGTAACTCACTTCGTTCTCAGCCACGGTGGTGAGGGAGCACCCTCTGTTAGAGGGGACAGAAGACTTTGCCCGTAGAAGCCCACACAGCTAGAGCCCAGGCTGCCCTTCAGAGCTCAGACACATCCATTTGATGTTTCCTATCTATTTTTTTAAACTCTTGACAGCTTCTTGTGTGAAGTGCAGAGAAGACAACTTCAGGGCACCAAGAACAGACACGTGATCAGAAGATAAAGTGGGACAATGGAAAGAACAAAAGCAGAAAAAAAGATATGATGCCTCAGCATGGATTTTCTTATGACAGGATCTGCAATGCAAATATCGCCTGGCACTACAGGATCATGAAAAAAAGCTTTCCCGTTCCTCTGATGCCACTACTGCTGGTCTTTTTCCTTTGTCTCTATGAGGGAGAACATTTGGATCAAGGAATGAGATGCACTCCTTGATTTATGTCTGCTGAATAAACCAAGAGCAGGAGGGGCAGAAAGGGGCTTGTCCTGTTTGATCCTCACTCAAGAGGGGAAATATCATGCACTGCATACAAAATAACTGTTTGGTCAGCCATACTCACTTGGCATGGTGACAGTCTTCCACCAGGCTAACCAGCAGCTATCATTCAGGGTGTTAGTAGAGCAGGTCTTTTGCAGGAGGTTTGGAAGAACTGAGGGGAAGGAAAAGTAGAGTTTCCCCAGGAGCTATGTGTCGTGTTTCCTGCCTCCTCTGGGCAGAGGCCATCGGGTCAGTGCCCTGCACAGCTCTTGGCAGGGAGGTTTACAAGGGAAATAGCCCCTCTCTGGAGATTGGCACCCAATGGTCCCTCCGCAGCTTCTGCTTAAAAGGTGGCAAGGAAGAACGTTAACCTCCATCACAGGCCCAGTGCCCTCTCTCCTCTCCATCCCCTGCTCCTGGGTTCATTTCTCTTGAGCACAGAAGTCTTGGGGATGACAACAAACCTCTAGAGGAAGAGGAGGTTGCTAGAAAGGCAGCAGGGAGCAAACAGGCTCCTGTGGATCTGTGAGAGAAGGGGGTTCATCAGACCATGAGGATCTGCCGGTGAGTAAGGTGCACCTACAGCAGGCCCGATAAACCTGAGAGGGTCGCCTACCTCGCTTCCTCCACCACCACTCAGCCATATCGGTACAACTCAACCCATAGATGGGGACAATTTAAAGCTACCCAGTTGAAGTTATGAAGGGCTTCATGCCTGATGTTTTCAATGCCATGAAATAAGCCTTGACAAATAAAATATATATGTTTGACATTCATAAAGCTGGAGAACTAAATGCAGTTAATCCCTCAGGTAGAGGATGTCTCTCCACTGGCATGCTTAAGAGGAAAGGACCCAGCTACCTTTTGACCCAACAGTCTGCCAAGCTGTAGCCTGCAAACAAGCAGTACGTATATTTTCTTAACTTGTAACACCCCTTGGTGCCATTGTGACCACAAATAGCACCTTTGAAATGGCTTCCTATTGCATTTTGCAGCGGCAGTAAGAGGCAGATGAGACAGTTTTAAGTGGCTTCTCTCTTCTGTAACATCTCCATCAGTGAGCTGATGGCCATGGGTTTCAGGAACATCGACCCATGAGGTTTTCCCCCTTTTATTTAAAGAGCTTAACTGATTACATTATGTCATGCCCAATTAAAGCTCTTAAATATGGAAGAGAAGATAAAACCGGGCATGGACAACTGCTGTTTGACTCTGCCAGTACAGACAGGACAAATACGTATTTCAAAATGTCAAGTGGCTGCTGCTTTCAGCTTTCTTCAGTGATTACTCTTGGCTATGGTAGCAAATAAATAATGTTCGTACTCACCAGCTTCACTTTCCTGAAAAAGAAAACCAATTTCTAACTAAGTTTTAAAGATTTAAATATTTAAGACCATTTCTCGATTGAGGTGTAAATTGGCAGAAATGCAGAAAGGTCCCTAACAGCTCTTCAGCGTAGGTGTAGTCTGTCACAGTAATAAGAT
This sequence comes from Elanus axillaris, assembly GCA_026212715.1. Classification (NCBI taxonomy): domain Eukaryota; kingdom Metazoa; phylum Chordata; class Aves; order Accipitriformes; family Accipitridae; genus Elanus; species Elanus axillaris. The sequence continues at coordinate 19,136,205 of JANZLQ010000032.1, forward strand.
AGACAAGAAGAACCACCGGCCCACAGCTTAATGGGGCAGTACAGAGCAGCAGGTTCTGCTACCTCAGGGGGGAAAGTAAAGGAAAAGATGCCCAGAGAATCAATCTACAGCAATAACTCCTGAAACATTTGGAAAACCATGTCCTTTACCTTCCCTCCCCTCAAAGATCTTGATTCTTTTCTGCAAGGGTTGATGGGATGGTAGAATCCTACAACACCACCAAAAGCACGGCTGTTCCAGGTCATCCAGCTGAGCCAGTCGATACCTGAACAGAAAAAAACCCCAAACCAGAATACTGGCAGGTAATCTGAGGGCTTGCTCTGACATTCAGCAAAGTCAGCAGTAAACTGAAGCGGCCCTTGGCAGAAGAGGGCGAGGGCCATGGCGGGTAACTGAACTGCCTCTCTCCTTCTTGCTCCACAGCTGCACCTTTGCTTGTCCTGCTTTCAAGAATAAAAACTTAGACCTCAGACACATTCTCTATTACAACCTCAGGTTTTTATCTCAGATTGATTTATTACCCAAGAAAGGCAATTTTCAGTCACTGTTATGATTTAAACCCATGCATGTGATCTAAGTGAAATCCATAAATGACAAGACTAATAGAGAAACCCATGAAAAGCCCATTTAATACCAGACATTTAAATGCAGCTGCAGGTCCAGGTGGAAAAAGACTATTTACATGGAGATGGAGAAAGTATGAGGAAAAGACCAATACTGTAGGACTGCAGTGTTAAGATATCACTGTTACAGACATTTGAGATATAGACTCAAATGTGCAAATGTTTGTGTTGTAACAGAAAAAAAGCTGAGAACAGGATGAGTGAAGCAAGATATAATGTGCTTAGCAGAGAGATCAAGTGCTCTCATGTCTAGAAATGGCTTGGATGTTTTTATGGTGGACTTAATATATTGGAAAGCCTTCTGTAGCTCCTGGTCATAGACCAAATAAATCAAAAAATCCCTTCCAGCATTAACCATCTATTGATCTTCTGCCGGACTGTAATTACATTGGGGAGCTCTACTGCTGGAGCAGCAGCTGTATCCTGGATCCAGCCACAGCTCTTCGCGGTGAACTGTGTCGCAGGTGTTTAAAAAGCAACTGTATAGGAGAAAACTCTAATTTTCACCCACGGAGGATAGTTTTTTCAACCTGAGCTGCAAAGTCAATTTTCTATTACAGGTGCTTCAAAAAGTGCTGTTTGGTTTTAGCCTAAGTATCCTGCAGCTTCACGTTGGCTTTGTTGAGGCTACCAGGTTTTGACTACAGGACTATGAGACTGTTAATGAGCCATGGGACCCGTTAGCAAAAGCTTTAAGCAGACTAACTGCACACACTGATGTTCCAGGGTTGCTTTCATTTCTGTTTTCAGTGTTCTCTGCCTGCTTTAAGGCTGCTCTCTGCATCCCTGGGAGCATGTACACTTGTTTTTAACTCCGTACTATGAAGAAAGTTCAGTCACTTCCATGATCTGCACATGGATTACATGATGTAAATGGCAGACCTGTCAAAACAGTTGGGAGCAAAGGGTACCTTAGGCGTAGAAGAAAATATCAGGCGTTGCTAAACCAGGACAGCTTGCTGTCCCGAGCGCGCAGCATTGTACAGGCATTGTCACCTGCCGCCACAGAGCCCTGCAGTTCTGTCTGGCCAATGCCTTGTGGCTCAGGATTTTGTGTCGACACTCAGGCGCACCCGTCATTCCCTCCCCACGATGTGCAAGGCCACAGTAAGCGCTTCACAGCTGATGCGGAGAAACCTACTAAGCTGTGTTTTCTACGGTGTCTTCTACGGCAGATTAGGCATCACAAGGGAAAAGGAGAGGGATGACCTCCTCCTCCTCCGGCCCAAAACACTTGAAAGCCCCGCAGCCCCGGGCTGCAAACCCCTTCTCCGGCTCAGCGTGCCCCTCCTGCCAGTTACACCGGCGCCTCGCAGAGCCGCAATTTTCCTCACCCTTTCACAAGTCCCAGGGAAGCGGTCGCCTCTCCTAGGCCAAACCCCAAGGGGCTTATTTAGCCAAACTTCCACTGGCCAGGCCCCTTCCCCCC
>JANZLQ010000032.1:19139705-19178233 GCA_026212715.1 Elanus axillaris
CCCGGGGGACGCTTTCGCAAGCCTTCCCCTCCCCGGGGTGCCCCTTCCTGACCCCCCCTCCCCGGGGGTGCCCCCTCCCGTCTCCTTCTCGGGGGCGAGCCCGCACCTCGCCCGGGCTGGCGGCGGTAGCCCCTCGGGACACGGCCCGGCGGCAGCAGCAGCAGGAGAAGGAGGAGAAGGAGAAGGAGGAGAAGGAGAAGGAGAAGGAGGAGAAGGAGAAGGAGAAGGAGGAGGAGGAGGAGGAGGAGGAGGAGGAGGAGGAAGGCTGCCCCGCACGGAGCAGCCAGACAAACTCGGCCAGCACAGGTCTCGCCACCCCCCCACCCCCCAGCTGCAGCCTCCTGCAAACTCCCTGCACTGTCAATATTTCTTCTTCCCGCCTGCATCCTGCGCTCAGCGCATCCAGTCATTATCTGCTCTCCCGCTGACCGGGACTGGTGTACTGCACCATCTTATCTCTGCATGTTTGCTTCATGTTTCATTACACTCTTTGCCTTGTGAGGCTTGTCTCATTTGATCCGTTTCTCTCTCTGTGCCCTACAGCAGTAGATATTTTAAATGCTTCATAACATCTTGCAAACAGGCAAGTGAGCACACTTGAAGCATCAACCTTCACATTAATATTTGCACCTCAACTCCTGCCACAACATGCTTGCTGCTTTTCAGGTATGCTGCTCTGGAAACCTCCACTCCAGTTTCAAGGCACTCAGGCTGCCTAAGAGGTTGGTTAGAAGGACTGTAGAGCAGGGAATGGTGCTTGGTGTGTGAATGTATAGAGACAAAAGCCCCAAAGCTGGGATTTTCTACAAGTGTTGGGATCTGCTAAATCTGAATTTCAGGATAGTCATTGCACTGGACAAGTCTTGGGTGATGCCAGGTAGAGAAACCCACTCATTTTTGGAGGTGCAGGGTGTCTGGGAGAGACAACTGACAAACTCCCTTTGCCTCCCGTGGCTCTGGATCACACTGCAGTGCATCTATGGCCACTGTAGCTACAGCCGCATGTGCCTTGTCCTCCCCTGATGACACCTCCTCTTGGCAGGAATGCCATTTGTTTGGCTGCACCCAATATATATATGTACAAAGTAGTTTGGCTTTTGCTCCTCTCAGCCCTGGAGAAGAGCTGCTGGATGCACGTAGTGGAAGGCAGTAGAACGCAGGTTTATAAACCACAAGAAAATGCACATTTTGAAAACCCCATTTCCTTTCTGTAAGTGGCACAATGGGAAATGACCTCTTGGGGATAAGATAGCCAGCAGATGGGCAGGGAGCAGGTCAAATCTGGGACACGGGAAAGAGCCGTAAAGAATGCATAAGGAGTGCCTGTGACTTACCTGCCTAGATCTATAGGGGAAGAGAGAAATTAAAACCCTGTTCTGCTTGGTCAGCCTGTGTATGCTGGTCTAGATGGTTTCAGTGACCTTATATACACTATGAAATGGTGTCTGCGGCCATCCTGGGGCATGATGGAGTGCTGTGGTTAGAGGGGAAATATGCCAAGCCAAAGAACTGTGCACTGAGAAATCTGGGCTGAACATTACATTTGTGCCAAACTTCTACTTGTAGTGACCGTTAAAAAGCAACAGTTAAAGGCACCATGGAGGGAGGTAGAAAAAAACAGGCTCTGGTATATCGCAAGGCAGCTGTGAACAAGCACCCCCATTCGGTAAGGCAGAAGGGGTGACAGCTTTCTGAAGTCAGGGACCCCATTTGTACAGAGAACAGGGAGAGGCTGTGCACTGGAAAAGTGTCAGCCGGGCAAGCCAAGCAGCCCAGGAGAACGAGCATCACATTGAAAAGCTGAGTCAGACAAGGACGGAAAACAAAGACCTGGCAGAGCTCAGCCTGTCAGTTTTGTCTGCCATCCCAGTCCGAACAGTTGCCTCTATTTAATAAATATCTAATACCCACTGGGCTTTGGGGCAGCCTGAACAGCTTCACGAAGGTTTTAAATTTATTTTCATTTCCACAGATGCTCCGCTTTTGATGTTGAATAAACTGTGATTTATTTAATCCAAACCAATCCTGACTGTTGCTTGGCTTATGGCTGCAAGCAGTCCCAAGGACTGGCTAATTGGCCCTTCCACCTTTAAGGGATGAAGTTGTCCCTGAGGACATGTAGCCCTCAGTTGAATTCAGGCTTTCGATCTGAGAGGCACAGGGGTGTACTCCTTCCCACCTGTGATGCTGTCAGTGTTCTGCTGGTACCTGAAACCAAGACATGGGAAAAAGCCCGGAGATGAAAGAGACCTGGAGAGGGGAAAATGAAGGTTGCTGTCCCTGAGATTCAAGCTTGGAAATGTCATCTCTCACTTGATGCCTTTATTTCTACCCCTCTAGCTCCAGATTCAAGGTATCAATCTCTGTTATCAAGGTCGACTTCACAACCTGAAGGAACAGGGGGAAAAAAGGAAGCTTGAATTCCAGGGAGTACTGCAAAATCTACACGAGGAAGCTTGTTTTTTAATTTCAGAAATGCAGAGGATCAGTGTCACTAGTATGAGCTGCCTGAAGGGGCTATTTTTGTTCTTTAGAAGCTTTCCCCTCTATTCTAGCACAGATTAATTATGAATATTTATGTATATAGCACCAAAAATGTGATAAGCAGTTTGCAGGCTGGCTTGCAAAATATGTATACCATATTGCAAAAATTAGCTCTCTCTTCTGGGCTTTGTGCCTGGTCACTCTCTCTTTCTAAATAGCTAGCAAAGAACAGAGACAACACGCATTTGTAGCACTGCTGCCTCTATTCAGAGCAGGAAGAAACTGGTGCAGTCAGGAACTGCAGTTTGTGTTAGTTTAAGATCAGCCCCCTGTCACTCAGAGTGTGCCTCTGTTAAAACGTTGATAATCCTTTCTCTGAGCTCGGCTGGGCCATTGCACCAATTTAACATGCAGAAATTTTTTCTGCTCTTTAGTGAGACATGGCATTTGGGCTAGATTTGCAAAGATCTGGTACCATTTTAAGATACACCTGGGAGCCTTGTGTCTGTCTTTCAGATGAGACAGCTATCAAGACCCTGAGCATTTCTGGCCATCAGAACTTGCAGAGCACTTCATCGAAAGAGAAACATTAAGCCTTCTGTCCAGGGGAGACTCCTACCAGGGAAATTGCAGTATGATGACTTCAAATTACTTCCCTGCTGCTCCAAAAAACAGCATAAATTAATATATGCTGTTAAGGAACTACCACATGCTACCCCAAAGCTGACAGTAATGGAAAGAGTATTTCCAGTACAGATGGTTTGTTAGCTGACTTATGCAAACAGGCATATCAGAAGAAAGGAGCTATTGCTAAATATAAAGTAAGTCATACTGTCCTACGACTTGTGCTAGCTGCCAAAGAACTACGCTGACTACCCGTAAAGGAGCAAGTCCAGTGATTTCAACAGGCTTTCAATCAGGCTTTTAATATAAAAAAAGAAGTGTATTCCTAGTTAATAATAAGTTCTGCCTTTTTAAAAGTCAAACATCTAGTGGAGTCACAAGTGGCATTTCCTTCACTGTATCTGTTTATGAGTCTGTGTAATCCAAAACATGTCTATTATCTTTTGCAAAGCCTGCAAAGAGAGAACACTGCATTGCTTTAATATTAACGCTTAGTGCAATATTTGTGAATTAAATTGTGGATATAGCAAAAGAGAATCTGTCTGGACCATTCACAGAATGAGCTTTGATATCCTTTTAGTAAGTAAAAAGCTGAAGGGAGACATCAATAATTTATTAGCACTTGGATTACATCCTCCAGTGCTTGTAGTTTGCTGCCTTCTTGGAGGAAAAGAGGACAAAGGCAATATTGTCTCTCTAGTTGTAAAGCCTTTGCATACTCTATCTAATATGTTGGTGCTGACAAAGGATGCCTCATTTTGAGGGGCATTTTGACTCTCAGCATGAGTCATAGCTCCAGGGACCGCAGTGGGATGAACCACCAACCAGCCTGTTGTCATGTGAAGCCTTTCCAATTAACAGCATGAAATGAGCCGGGTGCTATTGGTACCACCCTGGCACATAGGCACCCCTGGTGTAAACAGCAGGCTTGGTGCCCTGAGAGGCCTGGGCTTTAACAGCCAATGTACAAAACCTCTGGGGACCCGACGAATCTGGAAAGCATGGGTGACACCCAGGCAGAGGTGAAGCCCAAGACAAGGGCCATCTCTAGAGGGGTGAAGTGCTCCCCGTTCTTTGTCATCTCCTGCCATTGTCATCTCCCAGCACTGCTGACTGTCTTCCCTTTATTTCTCAAGCCATCTCTACACTCTAGGCTTTTTGCTTCCGTACTGTCTCCATCCCATTCTCTCAGATGTGCCTGCCCTGCCTCCTACCATCTCTTTTCTGGTGGCAGTGATGATTTCTCTCAAGCTCCAGGCTTAGTAACGCTACTGCCACGTTGCACAGATATGCCAGAATTTGCACGGACATTCGCTCTTTCCTTTCAGAATGAAATGTTCTCTCTTCTCATCTATTCCTCTGGCTTGTGCCTGTCAAATTTGGCACCTGTCTCCTATTTCTATCTTTCCCTTATCTTGCTCCTTCTGATGTGCTCTTTCCAATATCTGACCAATCACCGTCCCCCACAACTTCTTATTTCCCAGCCTTTTCAATCTTTAAGTCCTGGGAAACCTTTCCTAGTTCTGTCCCTATCACTGTCACCAAGAGCCTCATCTCCCCTTACAGCACTCTCTTGGGTCATTCCCAAGAAGCACATAGGAATAAACAAAGGCTATTCCTCTGCTAACTGTACTGGAGCAGAATCCAACCTCTCTTTTTTCTGCTTCTTCAAACTGTTGCTCTTCCTTTATGAGACTGCTGGTGAGGGAGGACATCTCCAATGTTCACTGAGAGAGACAGAACAGGTATTGTCCTCTCAGCCCCAGATAGCACATGAAGGGCCATGGGCAGCATGATGGACCTAGAGCTGCCTCTGCCCTTCTCTGTGCACACGGGTTTTGTTTTCTCCAGGTGCTGACATTTCCTATTCCATGTATGCTGAACATACCTGCATAAAACTCGACAGATGCTCTAAGAGACAGGCAGCAACAAAAGGTCATGCCTGCAATAGTCCACCAGCATCCTCTGAAGCTGCTGCAGCTCATGTTCTAAGCCTGAGATGATGTACCCTGCTTTTCAGGGGAACTTGGTAGCTCAGCTTAACTCTAGCCAGGTTCTGTCCGCAAACTACTCTAGAGTAAAAGAGAACAAAGATCTTTTACAAATACTGTAAAGGCACCCCAGTTTTAATGGGGTGCTGCAGACAATGATGAGGAATTTAAGCCCCCAGATTCTCTCCCCTCAGCACTGAAGGGCTTTGTAAACCAAAGGGAGCAACAATGGAAGAATCTGTTCAGATTTTGTTATCTTAAACAGGAAAGAGAGGTTCTTAGACACAGTGGCTAACCAGAGGAGCAATCCTAGGCTGGGCAAATCTCCAGTGGCCCCAAGCACCAAAATATGGTGTGTATGGCTGGAAGAAGAGCAAATACCTTTGGTCCTTACCAGCAAATACCTAACTATCATGGGGCTTGGCCAGCTTCTTTCCCAAGTTAAACTCAGAAGCCCAAATCTACCCATTGACCTCCACGGCTCACAACTTCTGATGCAGAACAGCCATCTGGGCAGTGCCATTCCAGAGCCAAGTCAATAATTTGGAGAGCTCCCAACATTTTCCCATGGGAAGAAAGCTGGGCAGTTGCTGCTGCTGTATGCCTCTAGAAGGCAGCCTGCCAGCGCTCAGGGCTGTTGTCCAGTGCCAAACAGACTTTTAAAATGCATGGCTCTCAGTGACAAACCAAAATGAAAAGCTGCACACATGCATCTGAGCAACCAATGCTCCCACACAGTGACATTGAGCAAGCACTAGAATGGTCTCTGCTGTTTCTCCTGTAACTGTGCCACTGAAGAAAAGGCCTTTTAAATGTTGGTGTTGCTAGTGGTACCGCTTGCCACTAACAGGAGGGGGGATCTCTGCCTGTGAGCTTTCCTCTGGCCATGCCCAACTCTTTGCTCCTGACATAGGCAACTGTCCTGAGAGATCACAATAGCTGTAAATACCTCTGAAAATAAATTTTAAAACCCCAACACTGAAGAGAAGTTGTTGTCAGGCAAATAATGAGCATAAGAGAGTACTCTAGAAAGATACTTTCACATCAGCCTGGTAGAGAAGTGTGTACAGCTGAAGCTTTCTGATGACTTCACTTCCATCACCAAGTGCCACCAGTGAGGGAAAGTCCAGTCCTGGTGCCAGGCATACACCAAACTTCACAAGCACTGAGCCTCTGGAAACCCAGGGTGCAAGTTCCTATCCTGTGGAAGACTGGCAAAGCCATTTCTTCAGTGTATGAGTTGGAAACAGAGTTCAAAATTGACTCAGCACTATGTACCAGTGCCACATCTAGGTATTAGATATCCCATGTGGTAACAATACCGTTCTGGTAATTTCCTCAGAATAACTCTCTTCCAGGCATCTCTTCCACCTTGCTGGGCTGTTGTTTCTCATTAGGCTGTTTGTCTCTCCCTACCCAGAAAGTTGGGTGAAGCAGTGTGTGTTGCTACTTGAGAACCAGAAATGCACGCCACCAGCACACCCCTACAAGAACCCACACTTTTCACATCACTCCCAAAGAGATGGGAAACCAGCTCTGGCCTCATAAGACTCCATGGGCAAGTACTCACAAAGACGAGGCACAACTACGCACCACAGCCCTTTACATTTCCAAAGATGAAGGAAAAACCCCAATTCTGTGTGACAGCAGTTAGTTCTGCCAGACCACTTAAATAATCAGGACATCACAATCATCACTGTTAAAAACTCTTGGCAGATCTAGCAGCATTAGCACAGCTATTTAGAGTTAAACACTTCAGGCTTGTGTCCACTGGTGGTACAAGCTAGCTGCTAGCATGCACCTACGCTGAATACTGAGCTCCCTAAAGCGAGTGCATCGCAGAGGCCATGTTTTCTGTTCCCAGGGTGTGAGAGTTGGACCATGGGAGAGATGAGCTTCCCATGGCATTCCTTTCAGTATATATTCTGGCTAGTACAGATGGGATTTGGATAAAGCACATACGCATCACTTTCATCCTGTTCAGGTGTGGAAGTGTAAGGTTTTCCCCATGCTACAACAGTAAATAATCTGAAGAGAAGAAAGGAACAAATCCTGAATTGCCAACAAAACATCCAGTTCTTCAGGAGATTTGCCATGGAAGATAATCATCTGAGCACAGCCAGTGCTTTAAACTGTCTTAAATTGGCTTAGGCACTTTGACAGGCTTCCTTTAAAATCTATGACAGTAGACTTGAATGCATCCACTACATCACTAGGATTTTGGCCGACAGATCCCACAGCAGCAGCCATGAGAGACACTGTCCTCAGCCCAGAGAAGCTGAATTTGAGGAATGTTGCTTTCTGTAGTGATAACAGGGGCAGAGAGCATTGTCAGGTGGGGTCAGCTCAGAGACCATTTTCATTTAAGCCTTCTGTGAAGCAGTGATTGTCAACGATGACGCATTCACCATCTGTGCAAACACTGATTTTCACCTGCAGTACTCTTCAGAGGCAGTGTTTGAATGACCTGACTTGAGAAACACATTTGCTTGACTGCCCCTTCTAATTTCCACAGCAGTCTGTTCTCTAGAGTTTCAGTTGTACAGCAGCTCACTTTTAGCTGGGTTTTATTTCGATGTTGTAATGTGGGGATGAAAATCTAGTGTGATACAGATACATTATATAGACTGAGTGAGAAATATCTTTATTTGTTGAAGATGTCTGTTATTTCAGGATCTTTTCATTTAGTCTGATAAAAATGGCATTTCTATAGAAACAATTGATAAAACAAACAACAAAGAGGAAATCCCATGCTAACTGTCAAAAACCAACATAACGTTTGGCAGATGAATTGTTAGAGATGAGTAAATACTCTGCTGTTTTGGGCTTTTAAACTACACAACCCTTCCCCCTCACTTACATGGTTAAATCAATTCATATTGGGCATGGATGTGTGCTTTTTATTGGTGAGGAAGTAGAGGTTTGATTTAAAATATCCCTGCTTCAGCTAGTCCCAGGGACGCCCAGCAGCCTTTGCTTGGTGAGGTGTTACTGCCACAGAGTCCCAGTGTTCCACCTCCAAAATAGACCAGAACTGCAGAAAAAGCCACTCAAGACACTGTGGGTGGATCTCTGAGGATATTTTGACACCCCTGCCCCATCTCTGCTCACCTATCATCTCCCACCAGCAAGAAAGCTGACATTGATTGGTCACAGCCCAGTTTTGGTCTCATGCATGCACATTTCTTTAAGAACATGTAGTTTTTTTACTACCGCAAAGAGTCCTGATGCACAGCACAAGACATTGCTGTGTGCAAGTCCCTGCTCCGCTGGCTCAGGGCTCTCACTCTTCCAGATGGATTCCTGCAGATGTTGGTGTTCATGTGCAGTGCAACCACTCCTTTGAGGCATGATATATTACCATTCCACCTGAGTTCAATGCTTAGAACCTTGCAGAGTTGAACCTTTAGCACAGGTGACAACTTACTACTGAATATTTTGTCCTATCAGACCCAACTCCTTTCTACAAGGAAACACAAGGACTTGTATCTTGGCTTAATGCCTTATTATCATCTGTTCTCCATTCCCAAGCAGACCTGTGTGCTGCCCACCACCCTGCTCTCCAGCTACTCTGTTCTCAACTTCAGTTTCTGTCTTCTGGCAACAAACCACTAGGATTATCTGTCTCCTTGGTCACCTGCTTCTTAGACAACTCGTCCTAATATTTATCATCTCTGCAACACAGATAATAAATATTGTTGCGTTTACAGATTTACCCTTTCTAATCGCACCAAGGCCACTGCCATATTCGCTTTGTCGTTCTGATCCCTTCCCTGTTATAATCCAGTGAGAAAGCATTTGGCTGCAGGCCCTCATGCTTCTCTCTGCTTTGGAAGACCAAGACCATTCTCCGGAAAGTCACATAAAACTATTTGCTTGTGGCGAGCTCCAAGAGGGGGATGAGGGAGGCTGTCAGGGCTTGTGAGAAGACTGACAACCTTTTAAAATCTCATAAAATGGCTCTCCTTAAGTGAGGAATGTTTGAGTTCACCTCCAAAGGCTCTTAGAGATGTTCTGATGGGAATTTCTTTGCCAGAATAGCTTAGTAGATCCATGCAAGTGTGTTGGTACTTATAATTTATAGGGTAAATACGGAGGAGCATGATTTATTGATAGAGCATAAGCTATATATAGTGCCCTTAACTGTATTATTAAAACTGAAGGTAAATAATTAATGGAATGAAGAAAAGATACATAAAACTCTGCCAGTTTTGATGGGAAGCATTCCTGTCTTGCAGTAATTAAAAATGAATATATTATGAGTATATTTTTGTATCTTACTGACAAAAAAGATTATTTGCCCAATTCGCATGCTAAGAGACATTGTGTGTGGCTGCAGAACCTGTGTAGCCAACACGAGAGAAATCAGGGAGGAAAAATACTTACAGCTATCAGGCTTGAATGCCACCCCATGCTCAGGATAGGATTACCATCTGTGGGTATTGACCAGTTCTGCCTGGTTGACCCTCAGATTAGTTTCAGATTAGGTATGACTCAAATAACACGTGTTATTTTTGCAAAGTTCAGTGCTGAACATTCACATGAGAAATATCACAGAAAGGTACAGGCTTACTTCAGTAGAAAGCAAGAGACAAAGTTAATGTTTATTATGATTAGAATCAGAGGACTACTCAAGCAAAGGAAAATTCAGCTAGCAATCAGTTATGTCTCCATAGGCACCTCTGCTGGGTTTAAGAGGAAAAGATGACAGGAGGACCACCCTGAAGAACCATAACTCAAACAGGCTCTTTTGTGACTCAGGCCATCTAGTTTACTGAACTGACTCAGTTAAAGACACATATGGTCAAATATCCTGTAACATCTTTAGGGTATCTTTTTTCACTGGATGAATAGTCATTAATTTACATTATTTCCATACTAACAACATTAGTAAGGTCAAAGTGATCTTAAAACTAGTTATTAAATTCCCTGGAGTCAGAACAGCTCAACCTCGTAAGCGGTTGTCAGACAGTCTAAACAGTCCCAAAACTTAATCAAAATGTGTTCCAATTGCCAAGGCCTCCCTGCCTTATTGTCCAGGTAAGCGAACCCAAATACCTTCATTGGGGTCCACAGAAAATCATTCCTAAGTTCAGCACCAGCAAAGTCTTGAAGTGCAAGAGGCTTCTACTTGCACCAGTGCATCTGCCAAACCCTTTTGTAAAATCAGTGGTGCTCTCTTGCATGGTCTGAACAGTGCAAAAACCTAAAATCCTAGTTCTACCTTTTGCCTCAAGCAGAGGCACAATCCATTGATATCAATAGATTTTGGAGCAGCCCTGCATGACCTTTACTGACCCACAAGCAACGATACACAAAAGCAAATAAAGCAGCAAAGGGAACATTAAACTTCCCACTTTGGTCAGCCAGGCCTGTGGTAGCAACAGAGTCCCAGAGCCACCAGCAATGTAGGGCAGTTCCACTAGAGGAAGGAGTAGAAACTGCTGCTCTTGAGCTTTAACTGCAAGAAACTTGAACAATTATTTCAAAGTGTTTCTTGTGTCCCAAACCAGCAGCAAATGGGAATGACAAAATTAAGTGGCAGATGGTGGTGGTAGGTTAACAGTTGATTTCAGTGAAACAGAGAACTGGACATCACATTTCTCAGCAAGTCACTGCTATTCTTGAACTAGGTTTGACTTTAATCTGATTCCAGTACCTTTAGGGAGTGCAAAGCAGAGCTCCACCAGCTGATGAACTGCAGTCTGGCAGGGCAGTATCAGAGAAGCAGTCCAAACACTCTTGAGGCTCCCTTCTGAGAATCTCCACATTTAATTAAGAGCAGCTCTATTTATTCCTCCTGCTAGGGGCACCTCCAAGCACCAGATGTAACAGTAGTAACTGCTCAGACACCTGTGCCAGAATCAGGTGGTAGAAAAATGTCCGCTCATAAGGTTAGAATCAGGGTCACTCCTGGCTACTTAGCCAGTTCGTCTAATAGGGCATCTTCAAGTGATTTTGGTGGTTCCTACTTCAAGAAGTGCTCAATGACCTAAATAGTGCAGTTGTCAGCTTCACCATCTCAAGAACACGGCTGCTCCTTCAGAAGGCGCACAGTTGAGGGACATGTTTTCTGCCTAGCATTTTCACTGAGAATTTCAATTTTGTAGGAGTTCATCACAGCCCTAGTTCCCTGATGCTGTGGTTAAGGCTGGCTGGCTGTTGACAGGAGGAAGGTTTATCTTCATTTCTATAGATTTAAGTGCTTTCAATGCTCGTAACGGATAAAACTTGTTTCTTGTAATGTTGCTGTAGTAGCACAGCTTTTGAAGGGATAAAAACCCCAGTGACATCCAGTAGGCTAGAAAGTGCTGTGTTTCTTACAGCATTAGGACACTTGTGGTGACTTCTTCCCAAACCATGGGCCCACCTGGTCCAGTCCAAACCCAGATTAGAATCTGTGCCTGTTCTCAAGCTCACAGAATTCAGGTGCCAGGTAAAAAGGCTGAAAGGCAACCAAGCACCATAAAATTAATGACCAGTTATTAAAATAAATGCTTCTGCAAGTTCTGACAGCTTTCTGGTAGTTTTTAATAATGCTTGGCATATATAAGAAATGAATAATCTGACATGAATAATAAATTGCAGCCATGTTTATACAGCTTTATGTGTTTGCTCTCCTGAAATATCTCCAGTCTCAGGCGCATCGATGCCCTCTAATAATGAAAAGGCACAGATCCTGCATTTACATACACGTATTTCTGTATGTGCAGACACACGCTATTGGATACAGGTGCCCTCTATTTAGGTCCAGCGAAAAGCCCTGGGGGAACCTCCACTTTTGACTGCACAAGCCAAGAGCCGACTTGGGAGAGGTAGTTCAGCGGCAGGACGTCCTCTCACGAGCACCAAGCCGCCAGTCGCAGCGCGCAGCCTCCCACACCTTCTTCCCGACCAGCAAAGGACCCAGCAACGGGGCCTGACTCAGCGGGACCGCGCCTGCTATGCCGCTCCACAGCACCCACCCCGCCAGGAAACCTCTGGCGAAATCCCGCTGAAACGCCTGAGGCGAAGGAAAATGGCGCCGCCCCACCCCCGCCGGCGGAGAGGTGGCGGCAAGGGCTGGCCGGAAGTGACGCCTTCCGGGCGGAAGTAACTGCCGCGGGGCAGAGCGGAAGTGCTGGCGGTGAGTGGTGGGCACCGAGCGCCGGTGAGTCGCGGCTGGAGCCGTGGGGTCTTTCCCCGCCGCGGGCGTGTGGGGTGTCCCGGGGGCAGGCTGGACCTTGCTCGGGGAAGCCAGCGGAGCCCCACGGATTCGTCTTTACTGTAGCGTAAAGAGGAGCGTGGCTTACCGGCGCCGTGTGGCCTCCGCGGCAGCGGCCGTGCCACCCCCCGCCCCGTGCGCGCTGTGCTGCGGCGCCCAGTTTCGCTGGGTCCCTCCCCCGAGCAGTTCTCTGTCAGGTAGAGGCCTCTCCAGGCCTCCCTCCGGGCCTAGCCTACGTCTGCGTGTTTAAGATTTTTCGGTTCAGACCCGTTTAGGGAAAGCCCATGAGGGCTGTGAGCGCGGTGGGAGCATCGGGAGGCATCAACTCTTTAGTTTATTAATAGCAGCTCGTTGCTTTTATTTCGTGCCGTGCTGGTGCCTTTTTATTGCGGAGACTCTTCAAGCAAGCTGGGGACAGCAGCCTTTCTGGAGGCAAAGCGCTGTATGTGCGCCCACGGTATGTGTCTGACAGGCAACATAACAGTGATAAAGTCTTACATGACCGACGTGAGATGTGGAGCCTCGTTGAGGAGACCTTCTTGCAGCTTTTGACTGGGGTTTTCCTTCTGGGAGGGGGGGTCTTTACAGGTATCGGCCTTCTCTATAGCAGGGAAAAGTTGCTGCCTGTTTTGTCAAGGCTAGATGTTTTAGACTCTTGGTCATTACAGGATTGCGTGCAGAAAGCATTTTTGTGATAGAGCTGAGCACCGTTTTTCAAAGTAGCCAAGAGTTCTGAGTGAAGCTTTCATTGACTGCTTATCTGGAGTGGAGAAATTGCACCTTTCCATTGACTGCTGAGCTGCCTTGGAGAGGCTGGGATGTGACTCTTTGCTTCTCCTTTCAGTTCCTTGCCTCAGCCAACAAGGTCTGAAGAAATACGTTAATTTGAGGCACTGATTGTGACAGCAGGACCTTGTATTCTTTTTTGACCCAAATCTGATAACTTTAGCAAAAGAATGCAAAGTTGTAGACTTGATGATGGGGAAGAAAAATGGCAGGGTTCAGAAATCAGTAGGAGTTGGAGATGATTATTTACTTGTAGATGTACTTGCTACCTTGTTTCTTTTAACTGTGTCTAGTTTATGGCTGCTGTTGCGATATGTCTGCCTTGGACTGTAGGGCTCTGCTGCTGTGGAAGAAAAATGCATTGTAAATGCAGATGAGCTAGAATAAAATAAAAATCATAATGTTATTGGATTATATCAAGTAAGTACAGTTTTTTTTGTAGCCTGATGGGACCTGTAAAAACCTTGGACAGGAGTGGAGTGATACTTTGCTCAAACAAGTGCTGTGGCTGATTCTTACGTTGTTTTAGGTGTGCTAGGAGTAGTGGCAGAGGTTGGTAATCTATGCCTCAGAAGCTTAAGTGCTGCTTCTGGTAAGCATTGGAAGAATATTATAGGCCTCAGTTTCTCTGTAAAGTAAATGCCATTCTCTGTGATATGCTGGTGTTCTGTTAATTGGTGACTGGGGTCCCTTGCTGCCCTAGCTGGCATTCCTTCTCAGGCTTACACTTAGGCTCAAATTGGTTAATCCAAAAGTGTATCTTGGCACTTGAAGTAGTCTGTGGCCTTATTGCCTTCTGTGATTTTGCGTCGTCTTTTAGTCTGGCTTAGACCACTGGTCCGAGCTGCATTTGTAAAACTTCCTGCAGCACTGACGGGCTTTTCAAACAGTATCTATGGAAAGTCCAGAGCATGACAGAAAACTATTTATTGAGACTTTTAGTGCAGACGGGATACAACAGCAGACAATAGTATACACACTTAATAATCACTGTGTTCTGGTGTGTACAGGTGCTCGTGGTCCTTTGACAGCATTTCTGATCCCTTACATGTGTTCCTAGGACAATACCCTCAGCAGGTTGTGTGTGTTGGCTAGATGGTGGTCCCTCTAGGCAAACCGTTTGTGTGTGGTTAGCTTTCAAGTAGCCAGCTGCAAGATTGGAGATAACCAGACCAGAGGATGCTGGAGTTAGTGCTGATCATCAGTAGCGTGTTATTTTTCTTGAGTGTTTTCTCTGAGCTCTGGTGGGTAAGAATTATTCCTTATGATGGCCCGGTGAGTGGTGCTAATGTGCTTAGATGGATTGCAGGGGGCATGGAAAGAGGCACCATTAGAAGGCAAACTATTTTCACTACATTTTGTCTGTCTGCTAGTCCCAGATGTATTTAAGCAATTTCTAGCTTGTTGGACTGCGGATGGACCAAGTCAAAGGCCTTGGTTGTATTAAATTTCTAGACCCAGTTAGAACATGGAAAGAACACATTTAAGGCTTTTAACTATTTTTGCACCAAACTAAAGCCCACCTCTGTGTTACCATCTTGTAACTCTTTACATTTGGGTGGCCTCTAGATCCATATGGAGGAAGGAGTGACTTTGAGGAAGTGGTTCCTGGAACAAAATCTAACCTCATTAGACAATGATTGCATTGTTGGCTTCTTTTGCCTGACAGTTCCCCAGACAAATGAAGGCGGTTTCAAGGCCTGCTATATTTTTTGATAAACTTTTTTAATATGCAGAGACTTGGACAAGTGTATGTACATCCCTGTGTGGAAGAGGCTTATTGCAGAAAGATGAGCAGCGCGCTTTGCTTATAACTGGGTATTTTGTGTCTGTTAATCCTAGCATCATCCTCATTTGGGCTTTGAAGCCTGTGATGATAGGGCATGAAACGCTTGGCTTCTGATGTGTGTGGTGCTACTCATGCATATCAAAGAGGGACCTATCAACTGAAGTATGACTATTGGAGCCCCCATTGTGGCAGAAGGCTCCATAAATAAACAACAAGTAGGTGTGTGCTTATGCTAGGAGTGCACAAAAAAAGGAGCTGTCTGCAGAAGTTGCAACTTTTGCCGGGTGGTTGCAAGGGAACTAAGCTGAAAGGGAGCATGTCTGCATTCTCAGCATCTGTATTGGGTCTGGCTGAGATGGAGTTAATTCTCCCCGTAGCAGCCATTGTGGTGCTGCGCTCTGCATTGGTAGGTAGAAAGGTGTTGATAACACCCCAGAGTTTTGGCTACTGCTGAGCAGATGCTGCTGAGCACAGCATCAGAGCTGTCTCTCCAATATTTTTGACCCCCTCAATGGCAGGCTGGGGCTGGGCAAGATCTTGGGAGGGGACATAACCAGGACAGCTGACCTAAACTAACCAAACAGATATTCCATACCGTATGACATCAGCTCAGATAAAAAAGCTAAGTAAAGGGAGATGGAAGGGGGGATATTTTCCATCTTCCAGAGCAACCACTATGCGTGCTGAAACCCTGCTTCCTGGGAAGTGGCCAGACATTGCCTGCCGATGGGAAGTAAGAGAATAACATCATTTGTTTCTCTTTGCTTTCATGTGCAACCTTTGCTTTCACTTTATTAAACTGTCCTTATCTTGACCAATGAGCCTGTTGTTAGATCTTCTCCCCTCTGTCCAGTTGAGGAGGGGGAATGATAGAGTGGCTTTGGTGGGCACCTGGCACCCAGCCAGGGTCAACCTAACACAGCATCAGTCAGAACCACAATGACATCCCAGGTATTTTGTGTTAAGTCCTTCTCCGACAGGGGTGCTCCCTTCCCTTCCTGCCCTGAAGTAGCCTTTCATAGTGGCTGTGTTCCACAGATGTCCTTGACAGCATTGGTAGAGAAGTTGGGCATGTTTCCTGTGTGCTGGGGGAGGGTTTTATTGTTCAGAGGGTACAGGGAAGTTCCCCTTGCTGCTGCTTGTGCCATATGCAGGCTTGGTGTAAATAGAAGTTGTTGTTCTGGGACTCGTGAGCTGACAGCTTTCATTAAGGTCAGTGTTTTGAGATGTCTGAAATCGAGCAACTAACTCGTGATGTTGGCATTGGATGAAGAGGTCTGGTTCCTCAGTCATGAAGTGCTGAAGTGAAAGGAGTCCCTGGAAGCTTTGAAAACTCTGAAAATCCACTTTGTTTTGGTACACAAAACTCCTTAAGTCTGAATGGTTTTAATCCAGCTTTTGCACAAAATGAGGGGCAGGAAGAAGAATTTCAGCAAGTTGTGCATGGTTGGTGGTTTTACTCTAAGGCCTTGAGTTTAAAAAAACCCAACATCCAAACATAAAACTCCCTGGACTTCTTTGTGCTCTTGGAACCAGCAGCATCACATGTAACCAACCTTGGTCAAGAATGAGATCCCTGAAAACAGTATAAATATTCCAAGTGTAGGTCATAAATACTGCATGAAGTAATTCTTGAATCTGTTAGCATCCTTCCCACAAAGTATCTCCCCACATATTTTACAATAAAGTATGATAATGTCATAAACCAAAACATTGTTTTCAGGGCAGTATCTGTGCCTGCACAATGACTGAACTTCGTATTGGTCTGAGATTAAGACAGAGGTTCACTTCCAATCTTTGCATTTTCTCATGTGTAGAGCCTGTTCCTATGGCAGATAATTGTAGTTTGAAAATCCATATCCACTTTCCTTTCCAACTTCACAGTAAATCATCATTGAGTCCTGATGGGCTTTTAGAAGTAGAAGAGATCAAATATGTACAAAATATTTCAACATACTAAGCGTGGGAGGGTGTCAAGTCTGTAGCATTAGTGCTGATCAGTGATTCAATTAGTGTGAAATGTATTTGCAAACACTTTATTTGCTGCCTGTGAGAAATGAATTGATGGTCCCAGGCTCTGGGAGTAAGAGGTGGGGAGTAATATTAACAAATATTTTCATGCCCAGTAGATGGGAGGTGGAATAGTTGCCTTCGTGGTAGGTTCTTATATGCACAGAGGTAAAAGTCTTTATAAATACCACCCTTGGCTTTCAACCCAAAACTGGCCTGGGCAGGGAATGCAGATGCTTGGAAATAGCATGGCTTCTGCCAGTAAGAGGGCAGTGAAAGAGTGAGAGAGAACTAAAGCAGGAGGACTAGAAAAGGAAGACACACTTTTTGTCCTTGGGAGACTTGAGTGAGAAGGAGAGCAAACAGAGTGAGCGCATTGTCCAAATCTACATGGACAGGCTTTTGCATCCTGACAGGGATGCTAATGCTAGGATCCTGAGAAGACCATATGCTAGAGGGGGAAGGTTTTCATGATACTGTGCCTTCAGTGCTCCTGCTTGGTGTTGATAATGAAGTAAGTCAAACCTGTTGTCTTGGACCAGGTGCTTTTGTGGCTTTGCAAATCCAAGGCTGTGTTGTTGGCATTCTGGCAGTGATGCACTTGGCTGATTTTTTGCTGGATGGATGCCATTCTGCTCCCAGCTGGCTGGCAGACCAGGTGTTGGCTTATCTAGTAGCATGTTGTTTGGCAATGAAGAAAAAGGTAAACAGTTTGTCTGGGACTCTGGTACAACTAGTTGTGTCTTGGGGTGATCCTGAAGTAGGGTGGCTGCAGTATGTACAAGAACAGCAGAGTGGGACAAAAATGGATAGTTTTCCCTTGCTGTCCCCATTCTATCCCCAGGAAATCCAGTTCTGTAACCAGTTTTCCATGTCTTCAATAGGTTCCATGTGAACAGCACGCAGGGCCAGGCTGCAAGGGCAAGAAGGCAGGATGTTGTCGAGACCAAAGCCTGGAGAGTCTGAGGCAGACCTGCTACACTTCCAAAACCAGTTCCTGGCAGCCAGAGCTTCACCTGCAGTGAAGATTGTGAAGAAAGCAGACAAGAGGAAGGGGGGGAAAGGGAGCACAGATGCTGAGAGACCCCTGCTACAAGACAGCAAGGATGTAGTCATGTTGGATGGTAATTTCCCTTGTGGGCTTCTTTGAATTACTGTGATTCTTTGTCCCTTTCAGTGTTCCTCAGTGCTTGCCTTTTCATCTCCCTCTCAACCCAGTGTTGCTTTTGCCCTGCATGTGTGTCCTCCTTGCAGTATTGTTTGGTCCAAGCCTTGTTGGAGAATGCGCTCATCCAGTGTTACCAGCATCCAGTAGAGCCACCTTTCCAACATGTGGCTTTTGCATTTATCAGCTGTCTGTGATGTCTTGCCAGCCTCAGTGCAAGAGGTGTTCTCTGTGATTTGTACCCATTGGACAGTCACTGCTTATTTTGCCATCTATCCAGACCCTGTTCTCAGTGTCTTTGAGATTTAGCTCCAGCTTTCAGCCAGCAGATCAGACTTGATAGGCCACCTTCCTGCAGTTTTGTCTTCCTCCATCAGTAGTAACCATAACACTTCTGCTTTGTGCTTAATAGTCTCAGAAGCTCAAGGTGCTTTCTTAAAAGCAACAACTTAAATCTTGCAGTGATTGGTTCCAGGTAAGAAAATATGATCCAGGTTTATAGGTAGTGAAAAGGAGGCCTTGACAAGCTCATGATCATACAAATCACTTGCTGTTAGAGCTGGCAGTGGAAATGTGCTTTTCTGTGCCTGAACACAACCTGCAAGGACCCCATTTGTTTCTGTACAGCCTTGCTTCTACCCTTATTACTTGCAGCCAGGCCTCAGTACATTTTCCTGCTTATTAAGCTCTTTGAAAAGATCTTGGTGCCAATACATAAATAATAGAATTCTCGAGTATGTTTCTCTCCACTACCCAGTGCAAGTCAGAGACAGAGGACTCTTAATTGTCTTACTGCTTCCTCATCATCTTTGTTTCTCATCAGAGCAATAATAGGTGCTATTAGGCAGCCTTGGTCCGGTACCTATTGCACAGTAGTTATATATGAGTAACTTGACTACTTTTTTTTTCTTACTATTTCACCTCCCTAGATTTTCCTGATACTCTCCCAGCTCTAACTCCAGCTCCTCCAAAAAAGTCCAAGATCAAAAGTGCCTCTGTTCACTTTGAGGATGAAGATCCAGAGGAAAGACTGGAGACTCATGATAAACACATTACAGCAGTCTTCAGCAAAATTATTGTATGTCTGTTTTTTATGTGATGGTCTAGTGGTTTGTTTTTTTTTTTGAATGCTGTGAACTAAGCAATGTACAGGGATGAAGGGTTCTGTTGCTGCTTTTTATTTCTACGGTGTAATGAAGCAGTTATAGCGCTGCAGACCAGTGTCCTGGAGCACCTTGAAAGAAAAAGCTCTTTGGGTATATTTTTGCTGTCAGTTAAGTATGGGTTTGAAGCTGCTCTCCAGTCCAGACTGCCTACAGGTCATACTGCTTGCATGCAGGCATGTGCTCTACTGTGGATTTGGGTGAGTTTCTGGACTCTCTAAGGTAGATATTCCCATTGCTCTGTACTGGCCTAGGTTTTCCTTTATCTGATTCTTTGAGTGGCGTGTGGAGTTTGGCAGCCCAGCCTATTGGAAAATGCCTCACTTTGGCTCTAAATAAGAACAAGGTATTCTGAGCCTGAGAGTGGTGTAGCAGAAAGCTTGGGAGCTGCAGAGCTGAGAGATTTTGAGTCCACTCTTAGCCAAATGATATAAACGTGTCTGGCTGTTGCGATGGTTTCTAAAGTGTTTGAACATTTTGCTGCAGGAACGAGACACGAGTGCAGTAGCA
The DNA here is from genome assembly GCA_026212715.1 of Elanus axillaris. Taxonomy (NCBI): domain Eukaryota; kingdom Metazoa; phylum Chordata; class Aves; order Accipitriformes; family Accipitridae; genus Elanus; species Elanus axillaris. The sequence continues at coordinate 19,159,432 of JANZLQ010000032.1, forward strand.
GTGACCATGCCAGTGCCCACAGGAGATCCATTTCCAAGGACATTTCACCGCTCTGAGATAAAAAGTGAGGTAAGGTTGGGAGCAACTGTTTTATGCTACTTTCATTAACAATTAAAACTTTGCTGCATCAAAGCCTAATGCTTGGTAGGTGGTAGGGCTCAAAATGAGTGACTTGGCATGCTGGAGATTATGAACCAGCTCAACATATCTCTAGCATTGCCACTTTAGTGTAGGAGAGAGTTCTTCCATCAAGCTGCCATCAAATAGGCACTCCATACCCTACAGTTAAATAACATTGTAATCCTTTTGGTTTAGGAAAAAGGTGATCCCCTTCAGCTAACTTTAGTGAGGTGGATCTGTTCTGCACTGCTGTAGTAGAATCGATCCTGTCCTGCTTGTTTTTCTCTGAGGAGCAATCTCTGTTAATTTCTTCACCAGGTTTGATTAAGTCTGTACTTACTGAAGTTGCACCTGATGTCTCCTGGCATGACATTTGAGTATGGTCACACAGAGTATCTTCTGCAGCTTTTTGGATTTTGATGTAATTGTTTTTTCTGAGGCTGTAAAACTGGAAGCCATGGCTGCTATAAGCAGTCGTTACTGTAGTAGCAAGAGCTGCTAGCTGAGTGGGAGTCATATGCTGGGAATTGGTATGTGATTGATAGCTGTGGTTGCTTTGAAGAGATAGCTTATTTTGAATGACAGCTTTTTTGAAAGGGAAGACTAATACTTTTTTAACTACCAGTTCTGTTTACCTGATGCAGGAGTGTACAAAACAGCTACCAAATGTTCTGACTGCCTTTTAAACTTCTTCTCTGGACTGGGGACATGCAAGAGGTTTTTTGCTTAGTCTACTTTGGATTTCCTGTGCATCCCGTGCAAGGCTGTTCAGGTCCATGCCTTTCCATCGCCTAGGCAGGCAGCACAGTAATTTAGTCAGGATTATTTTAGCACCACTTGCCCACTTCTTACTGTGTAAATCTCTTCACCCTGCTGCTTTCTAATCACCTTATAAGAAGCCTGTTCCAAGCATGTGGTGAGCACAGTGCAGTATAGCCCCATTTATCCTTAGAAATGCAAAGTATTCAGCTATGCAGTTTCCAAACAGCAGGAAAGCTGGAACTGTTGTGTGTTGGTGATATTTTAGGTGTACTTGCCTGGCTTGAATTCACTTATAATTCATCATCTTCCTTCTCTAGGTAGTAAAAACTTCCACGTCTTTGTCTCTCTGTCCTAGCATTAAACTGTGTGTTTAAAAAAAAAAAGCACACACACAGAAAAGGGCAGGTGGCTGCCAGCAGCTTCTCTGTGTCACGTCCCAAAGTCTGATCTGAGGGTGTCTTTAGGATCAGATCTATACATTTGTTAGTGGCAGGTGTGCGGGGGAGTCTGGAGAGGAAAGTGGTGACACATGGCTTCCCTGTTTGCAGGTGAAGGTGGGATCTGAAAGAAAAAGCATCTTTGCACAAAAGATGGCATCGAGAAGAGCTGCTGAAAAGGCAGCAACGGCTCCCTCTGCTGCCGAGTGTGTGCAAATAAGATTGGATGCCCTGGATTCTGAGGGATCAGCAGGAGAGGCACCTCTCCCCAGCAACAGGGGCGGTAAGTGGAGAAGGTTCTGCTTATCCAGCTTACTGTATTTACATAGCCTTAGTAACCATAACATCAGTGCACCTTATTTTTAAATTAGGGTACCACTGTTGTCCTGAGTTTAGGAATCTCAAGGTCGCTTGGAATGTCTGTGGCATGACAAGGATTTGAAATGGTCTGAGACCCAAATTAACATTCTAAAAATTGGGTAGCTTTCTCACTGATTTCCTTTTTGCTTCACACAGGGTCAAACAGATTTATTTTTCAAGGTTCTTGTCCTCCTTTTCCTCTGTTTGTTACATGTGAAGTTTTTCTTGTTTCATCATTGATTTCCATAATTTTAGGAAGGGGGTTCTTCTTGTGTCTGAGGAATGTGTTTGAGACCACTGTGATGCAGATTCTCATTCCTGCCTAGAAGCTGAAAGCTCAGTCTTCTGTCACCAGATCTGCTGCCATGAGACTGTGGCTCTGCTCCATAAGGAAGCACTGTGAGGCAGTGCTGATGAGTCAGTGCCACCTCCAGCAGTTACTTGTCTGACAGCAACGTGACAAGGGAAGATGAAACCAATTCAGCTGGTACTAGCATATCCCATCTCCAGGCTCTTTGTTTTTTGTTTTTTTTTGTCTTGGGCAGTCCTATTTTCTTAGGACCACCATGTGTTTGAGTTTTTCCCTGACACTCTCTTTTTCACATTGAAATAGAGGCTGGGTGTCATTTGAGGGTTATTGCCATTTGGCTGAGGTTTCTTGTCTGCCCCAACCCCTGTCAGAGAATTGGTAAGAGAACCCCCAGGTGTGCTGTGCATGCACAAATCCACCATCCAGATCAATATACTATGCTTACTGTATATCCTGTTACAATTGTGCATGTGTGCTTCTGTCTGAGAAATCTCAAAGGGAAATACAGCAGCCCTATAGCAGTGATCCTCTTTAAGTAGAATGCTTCTAAAATGTAGTAGCACAACAGAGGGATCAGAAAATGGCTTGGCCTCCTCAGCAAGATTGTTGCAGTAGGATCATTAGAAGCAAGAGGAGAAGAGGAGGAGCTCCATTTCTTGTACTACCAATGTGTTTGTGCCTGGTAACCCTGAGCTTAGTTGCTGATGGTGAGAAGCTTACTGAATCTTTTACCAGGTCACTGTCTTCTCATCTCTTTCTGCTCAATAAGCAAAAAAACCTGCTGTGGAAATGACATCAAACCTTGCTGATGTTATGATGAGTGTCATTACTGCTGTTTGAACAGAGGTTTGATGCTTTCAGGGTTGGCTGGTTTAGGGTCAAAGGGATGTTCCAAGTCACTATATTGAGCATAAGAACAAAATATAAGGAATAAAGCCACTAAGTCAGGTCCTTGTATAGAGGCCTACAGGACAGCTGGAGTGTCTCACTTGGACCAAAGGAGCATGTTACCCTGCTGCTAGAGATAAATGAAATGAGTCTTTAAAAAGGATTTAGATCAGGTGATAAAGGAGACTTGATTTTATTCAGGGTAGGAAAAATGCCCCCCTGCTAGAACTTCTAATATGTTTAATCCTTAAAGGTGAATACAGGACATTGTTAGAAGCAAACATGCTTGTGTTGAGAATGGATCCTGTATCACTCTGGAAGCTGGTTTACGTAATAATTTTAATTCTCTGTCTCACTCAACAGGTATTCACTAGGTTATGGTTCAGCTGATATACAAATGTGCGTTCAGCTGTTCTTGGGCAGAGAAAGAATCTAAGAATTCACTAACTTGGAAGAATGCTCTGACTCATCCATTGTGAATTATGCTCTAGTTTACCTTTTCTTGCTGCTGCTTTGCATTAAAGAAACAAAATTCCTTTCTTCCCATCCCTCCCCAAACTCCTGAAGAAATAAGGTGGAAATGATGTTGGTTTATGACATGGGATGAAAGCCCAAATATTTTAGTTTTGTTTGAAGCTAAATTAAACTTCTTCACTCCTATTTTAACTTGGCTACCAATGTTTTTTAAAAAAAAAAAAAGAAATTATGCCTGCCTGGTAATGACAAAATTGAGATGCATTCATAATGCTGTAGACACTTAAATTACTAACTGCTTTCTCTGCTGGATCTTATAGATAAAGCTGGTGACTTTTTGACCTCTCAGCGGCCTTGTCTCATAACGGGAGAGGGTCTTGGAAGCCAAAAGAGTGAGCAGGAGGCTCAAGCCATTCACAAAGAGAACTTGGAGAAGCTGCGGTCCATGTCTGAGGAAGACATCCTGCAGGAGCAGGAAAGGCTTCTGGCTCAGCTGGGTATGTGCTTCCCAGGGTGACTTTTAGAGACATGGAAGTTTGCTGAATGTGTGGGTGTCCTGAAGTCTTACCAAATTCACAGATCAAAGATGGGAGCTTGGGATTCCTGCTCATTGTATATGTAGATAATCTAGCTTCCATGTCATGTCAGTAGCTTATAAGTAAGAGTTGTGAAGGACTTAAGAGTGCTTATTTGTCAATGAGAGGGAGCTTAGCTTAAGTCTGTCTTGTCTCCCCTTTACTGTGGGATAAGATGATCCATGCACTTTGTTACTTTGCACACCAAATATGTGGTTACATGTATTGAAGTCCTAAAATGTAATTCTTTGAAGCAGATAAGAAAGCAAAGCTATGCTTAGGATGGCCGTAGCAATGCTGAGGTGAGAGAGAGCCCTTAGTCTTCCCCTCCAAAATACCTAAGACTTGAGCCAGAACTGTCAGTACGCAGATAGGGGAAACGTGGGCATGTGGGAGATTTAAACTCAAATCTGTACTTGGTATAGCAGAATAACTTACAGCAAGTCTTGAACTTCTTGGAAAAAGTATTTAATTGTCTAGTTGTTGGGTGCAGGTCTTCTGGCAGGGATCTGGTCTCTGGTTTAGAGCAGCCCTGTCCACAGTGGTGCTCTGGGAATGCCTGTCACTGGCAGCGGGTGACAAGATGGGGGAGAACACCAAGTGTTGTATGTTTGATAAGACACTGTGTGATCTAGGTCACTGTAAAAGTTCTTGGCGTTGGTTTCAGTGATTTTTTTTTTTTGTGTGCTCAAGAAGAACAGACATACAGATGTAGGTGGTAGACAAGAGTTTTTGAATTTCTCATAATTTCAGATTCTCTAGCATGAAATTTAGGTGTGAGTGGCACTTTAGGTGGTTACGTCTCTTGTGGGTTTAGCTTAAAGTTCATATTAACGTTCTTCATTGCAAGCATCATGGGTGTAATGAACTGTGCAAAATAATTGCAGACAGAACATTTAGGTACATCCTTCTTGCAGAAAGCTGAGCTCCCTAAACTACCTGAAGTGAAAAAAATTTTTTTTTAACTTCGCTGAGTATAACAATAGCTTGTGTATGAAAATATCTTGTTTATGCACTTTCTTTTTGTGATTGATTTGTGATCTTTGCTCCTTGTCTCCACTGCTCCATCCTTTGAGGTACTAGTGAAGTGAATACTTAGGGAGTTTAAAAAGGATAGGATGTATTTTAAGCATTTTTGAACAATAAATTATTTTCTAAAACAATGTATTTGTTTATATGCCTTGTGGATTAAAATTGTAGATCTTGCAGTCTTTGAGGCCTTAAGGAAACTGGGAGTAATTTTGGTGTTCCCAGAATATCTGTGGTTAGAGAATTATGCATGATGAAGCAACTCCTGAACTAAATTGCTGGCTTACAGATGAACTTGGGAACTGGACAGGCACAGAGATTTGGATTAAGGAGACTTTTTGTCTATAATCAGGAGTGAGAATAATTTGTGGGTGTTTAATGCTGCCCAGTCTCTGAATTAACCTCTTAGTTGTGAAGCAGATGAGACTCCATCATGTGGAGTATGAGGATGGGTAGGCAATTCCATGCTGGACAGTGTCTTCAGGGTCTTATTGTTGATACTGTTCTTGTTTTGCCCATGGAGACTCTGGGCAGAAGTAGGCTTACTTTCTGACATACTGCACACAGATTGACATAATCACTGACTTGTTTGTCACTGTTTGTGTGAAATGATGAAATAATGAGTATAGTCTTTTCCTTGCTGTGTACAGTGAAGTGTGAGAAAGTGAGTGCTCTGCTTGCATTCAGGAAAAAATATGCATGGTCTAATGAGACTGGGCTGAATGCCTGTCTTTCACCAAGGGAGGTTTAAACTGCATCGTGAGGAGGGTGTGCAGCAATCACAAGTGTGGTATAGATCCCCACATCCTCTTTGAACTGTTCAGAGTCATGGGAGTCATTTCCTTTTTGGGATGACTTCTCTCAGGTACAGAGCATTTCTGAATTGCTGTCCTTTGTCCTTCAAAGAATAAATAACCAATGTAGGTGTTATATTCTGTTACTTTATGCATCTCTGACACTGCTTATTGCAGTATCTCTGTACCTTTTAGATACACAATACACAGGTTCTTACTGTTCACCTCTGGCATAAACATCCCAACACCATCTTCTAGATGAAGAGTATCTGGGGAGAAAGTGCGCTCCATCAAAAATCTTGTAGGATGTCTGTAGCAGAACTGAAAGGAAGATGATGACCTTCTGACATTTTCCTGTTTTAGAGCCATAGGAACATTATCTGTCCTTCAAAACACCCCTACGTCCCGAATCTTGTTGTTCTCCTCCAAAGGATGAAGAGCATGGCCATGTCCATTTTCTGGATGTTGTCAGACCATAATTGACTCTCAGAATGAGGAGTCAGTTCAGAACAAACAAGATCTCCTTCTCCTAATAAAAAATCTAGATCATGTACTGCAGCTCTAGTGCAATTCAGTAAAAAGTAGGTGATTGTTTTTGTGGTGTCTGTTCCATGTGTTCTCGTAGTGTTCAGATTGATGCCACTGAGCAGTCCACAGGCAGGGTAGGCAAGCTGTCAGACCTGGGTTCCTCCCATAAGTCACAGACCAGAATTCTCTCCACAATGGGTAGCCTTGTTTGGATGTGCCTTTTCAGTGGCAGTGAGGGGGAAAGAAATTTATTTGTATGCTAGGAGAATAACTAGCATTTTTGTTGCTGAAAAGACATTTATCAGCTCTTTCTCTGGTGTCACCTCACCAGTCAGTTGTACCCAGCATATGTGCTCAGGAGGTCATAAAGCAGTTAAGTGCCTCAGTTTGAAAAGAAGTGACAATTGGTACAGAAGAAGAGGGCATGTGGAATGGTAATAAAAAGACTAAAACATAAATAGCAGGAGCTATAGGCATATAGAATATTTTGAGACCTTCTGTCATTTCTCTGTCTTTCTCTTTGTCAATACCTGCAGATTCCAGTTTAGTTGATTTCTTAAAGTCACGACGTGGTGGCAACAAAGACCAGAAAAAGGAATTAAAAATGGAACGGAACAGTCTGGAGGAGTTTGTGGAATCTCTGCCTGTGGCTCAGTGTGGTGTAGGATCGTCTCTTTCCATGCAGGAGTCAGGTCTGGAAGAATCTGTAAGGAAGGAAGAAAATACGAAGGTAAAATTCACAGGTAAGAGGCAAAGTGCATGTTTTAATGTTCTCAAAATAAATGTAAGGTTTGTATGGTGTTTGCATCAATCCAAATTGGATTGATGTGACACTTTGTTAGTTATCCAACTCAGAATGTTATCATGGTATTTTAAAAATACATATATTTTGGGTTCAAGAAAGAATATCTCTGTTATTTCTAGCTGGGCTCCATAGATTAGAAGGGTGATACACTATGTAATGGAGGCGAGCTATTCAGTGGGACATCTTGCTTTGGTTTTGAAATTTGTTCTGAGGTCTCTGAAGGGAAAATGTATTATAAACTAGGCATCATTGCTTTTCTCTTCAGCCTTGTGAACAGGGAAACAGAAGACTGTTGTAGTGAGATTCCTCTGCTGCTTCAATAATTTTTTTTGACTGGGACTGGTTGGGGACAAGAGGGTGTTGGGTAGATAAGAGTTAGTGATTTACTCTCAGGATAGCATGGAGATGACAGTCAATCTCACTTCAGGGAAACTGCTCATATAGTGCATGTATGTCTTATCATGACACTGCTTCTGATGGCCCCACTCTGTGGCTTGTATCTTAGAGCCCACGCCGTGATTTCCACAGGATACAGTTCTTTGTGCTGTGGATGGAGGGATGTGTTAAGGTGTAGAGTGTTCTTCCGTTTTTTTGGAAGAATTGTACAGAGCTGTTGCCTCTTATGACAGAGCTCTTTAATATTCAATATATGCCTATATAAGGAGAAAGCTGCTTTATCCCCAGCAGCTAGAGCAACCTGTATGTTCTCATGGCAAAGAAAAGTGTTTTCTCCTTAAGCTTCTGCTCTTATTGTTGCTTTTCTCACAGCAGTTTTTTCTTTAGCCATTTCTTTTTCTCTGTTGGGATTTTAGGCTCCCATTCTCATCTTTTGCACACTTTTGTTCCTAGCATGTCTTTCTCCCTCATTAGCATGCTTCCCCCCCAATTTCCTGTCAATTTTTGGCTGTCTCCATCTCTCTTCTGATGCATTACTTTGTGTCCCAGTGCAACGTGCAGACTGATTAAAGAGGTCTCTGAATCACTCCTGGATTTCAGCTTGGTGTTTGCAAGAGATAACAACCGTTTACCATTTTCTTGATGAGAGGGATGAGTCTGCGAGTGTGCGTGTACACGTGCTGATTAGCCTCTTATTGAGGAAAACACTTCACTGAACAGTCCTTTTGCTGTTTCTCCCCAAGTTTTACTTTTCCATGAATCCATCTTAATCAGAAGGGCTATTTTTAGTTCCTTTTAGTTCCAGAACAATTGAGTGCACAAATAGCACCAGGTTAAGTGACATTCTTTTACTCATCTGCGAGCAATAGAAGCGGGTTGTTCAGCCTGCAAAGGCTGAACAAGATTGTAGTAGTGCTCTTGGGAATAGCTCAGCGTTCAGGGTGTCATGTGCTGACAACATCTTTTGCTTCCCATGGAAGACTGCACAGGAAAGGAGAAGAGGAGTTTTCCCAGGATATTTGAAATAACAAAGAAAGTATGAGCTGGAGCACAGTTATAAAACCAAGAGAAGCCTTTCCAGCACATGAGTTTATGCCTGCAGCCCATTTTGGCCAACAGGAGATGTAAAAATATTAATTTGACATTAGCACTTAGTGCTGGGATTTTGCATCTTTTCGTGCTCAGAAGTAAACTCATGAGTAACCTAGCAGAAATGGTCATTCTGAATTTCCCCAGGGAGAGGATGGTGACTCAAAGCAATGGGATTGCTCAAAAGTCAAACCTCCCTTGCTAATGAGATAAAAGACTACGGTTTCTAATAAACAAGATGGTGAAGCCTTTATCCAGCAACTTGTAATCTTATCAAATAGAAAAGTAAATTCTGGCACCGAGATAAAAGGAGAAGCAAAGCAGAAAGGAAAGAGGTTGGGTAGAAGCCTTTAATATAACCCAAGTCTGAAAAAGTTCAGTGCAAATGTTGCATTCACACTGTCAGCTTGTGTTTTTGTAAAGGTATTTCTCAGTAACTGAACAATCTGCGGATGCCTTGGAATATATATCTGTCTTGTTGACAAGATCATAATACTACGGGCTAGTGGTAATATGTGTAATCCTATTCATAGAATGATTAACTCAACCCTATCAACCTAGTGTGATTAATGGAGAAAACTATTTGTTGAATTACAAATGTCAATAGATTTTATTTTTCTGCTGATTTTATTTCCTCTAGTTTTGCACCTACCACCCACAAACATTCCACTTTCTTATATTTGAGATGCTTTTTCCTTCTCTTCAATTAAAATGCGTGCTGAGCCTTTGGCTGAGATTTTGCGGAACAGCTTTCTGGCTGAGGAAGATAACTCTGTGCTTGGTTCCTTGCCTGACTCAATACTACATTGATCATATAGAAGAAGCTTCATCCTAGAAAGGATGAGTGCCCTTCCTGAAAGTTTATCTGCTAATTGGAGGAAAATAAAAGGTTAGGTTTCAGGCCAGTTATCAGCAGGAAAAGATCTGATGAAAGAAGAGTGTCTCAGTGAAACTCATTGTTCCTTGCAAGAGAAGACCAGAGCACTAGCATTAATAGCTGTAAGGCAAATGAGTTCTGGGCTGCTCCAGCAGGAGTGATGCTGCTGCTTTTCATGTCCTCAGACTGACTGTTCTGTACTTATGTGTAATTTCTTTTGAGATAGCAAAGACTTCTTAGCTCATCTCTTCTCATGCCGGTATGGGATAGTATCCTAGTAGCAAAGCATTACCTTTCCTGGCATTCAGATAATTTCCAGTTACATCTCTCCTGTCCCTTCACTTGTGAGATTCTTCCACATGCTGATCTGTCTTTTTCCTAGGGCAACTCTTGTGATGTTGGCATAAATGTCTTGTTTCTCAAATTCTTCTAGTCAAAGTTCTTTATAGTTAAATCAGTAATTTCTTCCTTTAGTACTTGCACCTTTGAAATTCTTGTTAAACTGTCCAGTTTCCCCACTGAGCTGTTTCTCAGACAAGCTGTGTAAATTTTCAGCTGTTCTGATTTTTTTCTTCCCAAGCTGATCTCAAGCCTTTAGAGGGGGACACAGAATGAAGATCAACATTGCAAATACATGGTATGGAGTACCCCTTCGGCCAGTTTGGGTCAGCTGTCCTGGCTGTGTCCCCTCCCAGCTTCTTGTGCCCCTCCAGACTTCTTGCTGGCTGGGCATGAGAAGCTGAAAAATCCTTGGCTTAGTCTGAACACTACTTAGTAACAACTGAAAACATCAGTGTGTTATCAACATTATTCTCATACTGAACCCAAGGTATAACACTATATGAGCTGCTAGAAAGAAAATTAACTCTATTCCAGCTGAAACCAGGACAAAACAAATAGTAGTGTTTGTGCTCTCTCAAGTGTAAATGGGCTGAAATCATACTGGCTTCCAATAATTTGCTTGGACCTCTCTGCATTAATACTTTTGAATTGTTTCATATCTCTCCTAACACCCCCCTCCTTGGATGAAACCGGTTTGCTTTCTCAAAAGTAGGGTTGATATTATTTTTCTGCCCTGGTTCTGATCACTTTGCCTTATTTGTGTTATGACTTCTGTTCAACTTCTCCCAAATTAGCCTTGTCTGTGAATTTCATTACAGAGCTGTTTACTTCCTCTTCTAGCTCTTAAGAAAGATGAAAACAGCTTTAAACCTTTGATGTTTATGCAACAGCCAACAGTTTGAAAATTGTTTTCTTTCTATTTTACATGAATCCTATATTTGATGCAGTCTTTAAGCCAAGTAGGTTGGCAAAGAGGGAATAGTATTTTTTTCATCCTTACCTTGGAAGATAAGACTGCCATTTTTCCCCCCCAACAAAGATGATGATCTGCCTGTGAAGCCCAAGAAGGCATGGATTCACATGGACCATGTGGAGTTTGAGAAACTGGAATGGATGAAAGATTTGCCCTCACCCCGGCAGAAGAAAACCAAAAAGGTTTGAAAGCAGAAATTGATATTTTTCATGTTTGTGTCTGGATAATGCTTCTCAGCAGTAACAGTTTTGAAGCTTCAAAAACTAGTCCTCTAGTTAATCTGTAAGATTTCATCAGGCTGTGAGATTCCCCAGTTTCTTCCACAGGGTGGGATGATACATGATCAGTTCAGTCTGTAGTGCTCAAGAGAGCTGGGAAGTGAGGGTCTATCAACTGTAATCTGGGATGAAAGAGGTCTGAAAGCCAAGAAAAAAAGGGAAAAGGGGAGTACATTTTTTTTTTTTTAAGAATTTGAGGCCTGACCTGGGGAGTTTTTGAACTGTTACCTTCCAGCAGGTGATGTAAGAAGTGGTATTTTAAGTGATGAATGGAGTGGAAGGCATTAGAAATAATCTTTTTCTCCCTCCACCCTTTTTTTGTAGGGAATGCAAGCTCGATTCAGTTTAAAAGGAGAATTGATTCCTGCTGATGCTGATTTACCGACACATCTAGGCCTGCATCACCATGGAGAAGAGGCAGAGGTAGGTGTAATATTGTAGAAAGGGCACACCCATTTCAGTTTTCCGTGTTTGATTTGGCAGATTCCTTTTGTGTTGAGGCTTTTTAGTGACAAAAAGCTTAGGAAAGTGCAGATGGGTGACTTTCTTTTGAAACAAGCTACTGAAGAGAAGTTGGGTCTGCATGTGTTAACTGCTTTGCTTTCAGAAAACTCCATTAATGCTTTTTCTCTTTAATGCCATTAAGGATCTATGATTTTGGAAAAAGGTGCACATACACCCTTTTCTTAAGAAGTTCAGTCTTTTCCTGTCACATCAGTGATTAGACTCTTTTGCAATTGACATAAAGCAGCAAACAATGTTGCATTACAGTTTATCTCCTATTGTGCATTATTTTACAGTTAAAATAAGAGTAAGGGGCCTGTTTTTACCTATAGCTGAGGTTGATTTTTTTCCTGTTTATTCTGTTTGTTGTTTTGGCTTTTATTTTTTTTCTTTCCCCCCATTTAGAGAGCTGGTTATTCTCTCCAAGAGCTCTTTCATTTGTCTCGCAGTCAAGTTACTCAGCAGAGGACACTGGCTCTACAGGTCTTGGGTCGTATTGTTCAAAAGGTAAGTTGCTTTCTATGGAATTCCTCCCCATAATTCAAGTTTCTGGTGGATCAGGGCCCAGATTCTCTGGTACTAGTTGTAGTACCAGTTTGTAGTTTGCTTTCTACTATTCAATGAAGGTGAGCAAATTCACAAGCAGTGCATTCTTTTTTGCTGAGGATCTCTTTACTGTTAGAAAAGTTAAGTGTTGGAACATAGCAGACTGACTTCCAGGTTTCTCTGGAGGGAGATGCTTCCAAGTGTTATTCAGCAGCAGTGCTGCAACTTCAGTTCTGTTGTTGCTTTGGACACAAATTATTTTTTTGGTGTTACTTTTGTGACAAACCTATCCTTGGCAATGACCCTTTCACTCCTGTTGTCTGAGTCAGCTTCATGATGTGCTTTTTCTGTAGGAGGTGAGAATGAACCGTCCTACTCATAGAACAATGTGCCAATAGCATAAAGTAAAATGAATATTTACTTCTGTGCATGTTACACCTAAATCTCAGGGGAAGTGCTGACCTTTCCTCCAGTGGCAGTGGAGGCAAAGAAGAAACAGTGTGGTTTAGAGAAGAATGATGGGGCAGAACAGGGTGAAGTCAGAAGATGGGTCCAGACTTTAGAAAGAAAGGTTTCCTGCATTAAGGAACTGGAACGGGGTGCCTCTGTAGAATGAAAGGAGGAGAAAATAAAGGAAAAAAACCCTGCACATAGTTTAGCTGCTTTTCCGTAGAAATGGGAAGAGGCAAACATGCAGAATGTTGCGATGTACCCAGTTGAGATGAGACAGGTTTAACACTTGCTCTGTATGGCATACATTTCAGGCCAGGGCTGGAGAGTTTGCTTCCTCTTTGAAGGGCAGCATTCTGTGTCTGCTGCTTGATGCTGGGTTTCTCTTCTTGCTGCGCTTCTCACTGGATGATGCAGTGGATAATGTCATGGCAGCATCTGTTGGTGCTCTTCGGGCTCTGCTGGTGTCACTCGATGACGAGGTGAGACAATCATTAAGTGCCTGGGTTTGGGTTTGACTTCATGCTGAGCTGTTTACAGGAATCAGAATGAGAAGACATGGTAAGTGGCTTGAGCAAAGGCTTGCTGAAGGGTTAGCTTCATGGTCAATAGAATGCCATTGCTGTGCTTTGGGGCAGACAAGGGAGTGTGTTATCCCAGTTTGAGAGATTCAGACATCTTTTCTCCTGTTTGAATTAGCTCTGCCCCATGATTAAATTCAGTGCAGGCTGCTGAGTTTCTCTTCCATTTGACATCTTTACAATCTAGATCAGGCCACTACTACAGTATGTGTACAATTTAGGATTTTTTAGTATGGCCTCTTATGTTATTGGCTTCTTGTTTTGTGGTTTTCCTACTCCTGAACAGATTAAATATTCTCCCTGCTTTCCCTTATGCCTCATAATGATGCTGTTTTCTTTTTCTCTCATCGTCCATTTTCTACTGTTCTCCTGTGCTTTTCTTACAGTGATAAATACCTGATTTCACCTTCTCATGTGTCTATTTTCCCTTTTATGCTTTTTCTCCTGTTAGAAGGTTGAAACTTTTTTTGGGTGTTCAGAGATACTAGAGAGCTCTGAGCAGCAAGATTAAGATGTCTTCCTGATTGGACAGAAGCAGTCTGTGGACTGTGTTTCAAATTCCTTCCATGAGAGCGGCTCCTATGTCAGACTGCAAAGGGGCTGGTGATAGAGAAGACTGGGTAGATCTCAAGAAGCCCCCTGCAACTTCTCCCAGGCCTTTAGAGCTATCCCTACTGGGGAGGCAAGAGAAATGAAGCACTAGGTAGCTTTCTTCACATCTTGCTCCTTTTCTAAGCTGTAAGCCTAATGGTGTTCTGCTAGATGAGTCCTGTCCACCCATGGTAGGTAATTAATGCTATGAACCATCTTCTTAATGCGCTTCTCTTTCTTCTGGTATTACTCTGGTTTATAACTGTCTGCAGTGCTCTGGTTCTCAGATCGAAGCTTGTGGTGTAATGTCTTGTATAAGCAGAGATTGCTGACTCTCTTGATGCCAAAAGCAGTACTGCGAGTGCTATGTCAATATATTTTCTCATTCAGAGACTGCTTCCTAGAGTCTCGTGCTGCTGAGTTTCAAAAAGTCTCTGAGGTAGGGACAGGGTTGGAAGTCTGGCTGTTTGCTCCAGGATTTGTAAGACAAACAGGGTTTATCCCCACTATAAACACATAAGATCAACACGCATAAAAATCATGCTGTCTGAAGGTTTTGTTCATTCATCAATGGCTGTGGGAAGGAAGCACCTTTCTCTTTGTTTGCTTTGAAGACCTAGATACTCTGTCTTGTGCTTTTCCTTCTCTTGGTGGAAGGAAGGCTGTAGTCCCAAACTCTGTATTCCAGATGGACTCATAGCTTCATCTCCTAAAGTCAGGCCTCTTCTGACCATGTCATTCACTCACTCACCAACCTTGCTTTTTTAAATTAATGTCTGATAATAACTTGTGCTTCCTTGGGACTTGCATTTGAAGTTTTTCAAAACAGCTCAGGGTTTACTTGAAGTCTACTGCTTCTTTTCTGACTAATGTGGTAGTTATTTCCATTCAGGAAATGGAAATTTAAAGCAGTTAACTAGTGCAAGCATTCAATTTGACTGTCTCTTATATTCTAAAACATTGTGGGGGAAGTAGGTCTGCTATGGGAGCAATCCCCTCTCTGAACAGTTGAAAGCTCACTTATTGCAGTATTGCCCTAGAACCTGAGAGTATCTGATGCTGTCATTGGCTATGAACAAAAAAGCATTTTTTTATTTGCTGAAACTGAGGGTTGTTCAAACAAAAGCCACACAAACATGAACATATACACCAGGCAGTCTTTATTTTAACATTCCTATTTTTACATGAGCATTCTGTATTATTTGTGACCTAAGTTCTACACATATCCAGAAGTGGCGATAGAGCCGATAAATGCCAAATTCCAGTTTAACTTCTACGTGGTTTATTTATTTTTATCTTAAACGTTTTGCAGTTAAGCTGCATTTCTGCTACTTGTATAGTGAGTTTAATTCACCCCACAGTAATTGCTTTTCATGGTTTCCCAAGTGTGTGTGGGTCATAGGTTAAAATCACTTCCCTGAAAAAGCATTGCATTCTACTTGTACATGTTTAGAATACCCTTTATTGTGTTCCTATTTTCCTGGGGTTAGGTGGGAATCAATAAAGCATTCTGTAATCAAAAGCATCCTTGAACATTTTTTGTCTTCCATGATTTCTTTACGGGAGTTTTTTTATGTGCTTTTACTCTCCTTATAGAAATATCTTGATTGGACTTTCTCATGGTATCAAGGAATGGCTGCATTCCCCTTTGTCCCCAGCAATGAGGAGGAAGAAGAGGATGAAGAGGAAGAATTAAATGGAACAGAGAAGTCTCAAGATAAAAAATTAAAGGATGAAAACAAGCCAGATCCAGATGTGGCCCGATATGATGTTGTAAAGGTAAGCACAGAGACCTGAAATCTTTTTAGGAAAACAGGCTCTGCACAGTGGCTGTGTGTGCTGTTAAGGACATTCTGTACAAGAATTAGAGCTCTTCCCTGGCTGTTGGATGTTATGTTTCTGTCATATATTACCAGGAGGGTGATTTTATTGATCTCTCAAAATGTTGAAACTTGACCTGTGTGATTTCAGTATCATTAAGTATCTCTTAACTTCCTCTAGGGAAATTGCCAACAAGCACACTGATGACCTTGTAAGACTTGCTGAAAGACTGCATACAGACATGGTTTTTAAGCTCACTTACTTGAGCTTAAAGTGAAGAGGTTCCAGCCATTATTAAAGTGTCTGTATGCACTTTTGTAAGTTAAACATGAGCATTACAGCTAGATAGTTCAGAACTAGTTTTGTACAATGACATTCTTTCTGTATTTGATGTACGGTGGCTACTTAGCATTTCCCCAATTTCATTCTTCATATTTGCATTTCTTGGAGTTACAGCATTTGGTAGGAATTCCTCACATATTTAAGTCTAATCCTACGTTCCTGATAAGAGATCTAAAAATGGCAGTCTTCATCTCAAACTCAGCCTTGATGGAGCTGATGCAACTCTCTTGGGTGCTGCAGTCATTAAAACCTGTGACCACATCACTTAGCCCATGTGCTTGAGCCTTGAGTTCGAATGGCACTTGGTTAAAAGCTTCACTGGGCAAATGTATTGCTGTGCTTTGGCATCTGATCTTGCTTAAAGGCTTCATAATTTTAGATGTATTCTAGTAGGTGACACTGTTTAAAAAGCTTAACAAAAGAGTTGTAGATAGAAGATGTGAGATCAGTTTGTGATTCTGGAAACAGTTGTGTGGTTCAGCATAGTGGATTTTAACTTATTCAAAGTGGCCTGAACTATGAAGATACTTGGGATAAAATTCCCCACTGTTCCACTTGTGAAATTCCATTTCCTACCTATGTATTGGCTGTTACAATCCAATTACTCCACACAGTTGGAAAAGGAGTAATTAAACTAGCAACTGAATTCTGTCAGCCTAGAACTACAACCTGGCTTGGCTGCAACTTTTTAGAAGTATCGGTACTACAAACTCGCTTATTATGGAGTTGCCTTTTGTCAGAACTAGGAATGCATGACACTGTTGCTTAAACTGAAGGTTTGTTTGCTGGCACTGCCGCTGATCACAGTCTTCTACTTTGTGAACCATAAAGTAAAAATCACATCTTCCCTCTGCATCTCTCTCTTCCAACTGCAAAATAGGAATTAATCTCTGTTCTCTGCTTCTGTCAGCTTTCTCTGATATAACAGGTACTATCAGACAGTGCTGCATTAGCTGGAGGTGGTGTCTAGCCAAAATGATTCAAGGAGCTTGAGAACCCTTTTCACCTATGTTAGGTTTTAGTAGTCCTTTATAAGGAAGGTTATTTTCCCGTTCCCTATTACTTACAGTTTCATGCTCTGGAAAACACAAGTATCCAAACCCCACCAGTGGTCTGATTCACAACAAAAGTTTAGTTGTTCCTGCTCTCTTGAGCTAACTCTTGCTCATTTGCTAGCATAGTGGCAAATCTGCAGAAACTTATTTCTTTACTTCCCCACTGGTAATTTTAAAACTGTCCCTCTGCAGAAGATGTAATTGACTCTGCTTTTGTCTTCCAGCAACTGCAGTTCAGAGAGCAATTGTTAAGACAACAATAGTTAAGATTTTCTTTTTTTTTTCTTTCAGGGACTTCTGAAGACACGAATCCAGCACCGGCTAAGGTACATCCTGGAGGTGGTACGACCTGTTCCAACAGTAGTCCTGGATATACTGCACATCCTCACCCACATAGCAAGGCACTCCTCTGAAGCATGTAACCAGGTAAATCTCCAATTGTGCAGGAGCTCGGGAATGGTAGAGAAAGGCTTGAAAAAGGGAAGAAAGAAGCAGGTGAAGTTATTGCAAGGAGATCAAACAAACATGTGTTTTGCATGTCTTCTGCATGTCTGCATAATTGCATACCTTAAGTTATTTGTGCTGCCTGCTGTTTCTGTGCAGCTGCTTGACTGTCCTCGGTTGATTGAGACCATTGTCAGGGAATTTCTCCCTACTCAATGGGATCCCCAAGTGGCTGAACCAGGGTGTTTACTGACCAGCCTCCATGGAGTTGCTTGCGCCACTGCTATGAAGTTCCTCAGGGTGTTGGCATCTGGAGGCCGAAATGCAACAGCCAGGCTGGTGAGTGATTCTCAGAAGAGCTTTTCTGCTTGCAAAGACTTTTGGTCTCTATGCCTTACTTTCTAAGTAAAGATAGAGGATTAATAGGTGACTCTGAGCTGAAGCTGAAACAGTCATTGTGAAGAAGCTGCATATGTGTATTTTGAAGGAATTCTTGACAGTGTCATAATAATGCCTCCTGCTGTGTACCACTAGAAGAGCTGTCTCGAGCTTTTTTCTACTTTTTAAAATTTTATGTAGCGCAGTTATGCAAAATCACATAGCACAGTTCAGTGATACTAAACAATAGCAGATGTTTAGAGCACACATTGGTGTGTGATGCTCTGTACTTCCCTGTGTTCCAGTGATAGGAAGCTTAGGGCTGTATATACCAGAGATTTAATCACTATCCTTGTGTTTTACAACCCTGGTCGAACTTCCCTGCCATTAATTTGTCTTGATAATTCTGAGGTTGTTTATCAGTATTTCCAACTCCTCTTACCTACTTCTGGACAGGTTTTCCACTTCAGAGATAATTGCATTCACTCATATAGGTCATCACACTGGTGCTATAAATGCATAACATCCACCAAGAGCAGTACCCATTACAGAGCACCTCTTTGGCGTTTTGGTTCAGTATTGTTAACAGCATCTAATAAATTGCCATCCGGGAAATTGCTAACATCAGCAGAAGAACACCAGTCTGTGCTATAAAATACATAGAATAATGTCCTCATAATGGATAGTGGGATCTTTAAAGGCTGTAAGTAGTACCAGGAAAATCTCAATGTCGTGGTTTAATGCCAGCGAGCAACTAAACACCACGCAGCCGCTCACCCCTTCCCCCCCCCTCAGCGGGATGGGGGACAAAATTGGGAAAAGAAGTAAAACTCGTGGGTTGAGATGAGATAACAGTTTAATAGAACAGAAAAGAAGAAAGTAATTATAATGATAACACTAATAAAGTGACAACAGTAATAGTAAAAGGATTGGAATATACAAATGGTGCACAGAGTAATTGCTCATCACCCAGTTAGTACCCGAGCAGCGATCCCAACTCCCCCCCCACCCAGTTATTTCTTGAATGTGACGTCCCATGGTCTGGAATACCTC
>JANZLQ010000032.1:19178333-19249347 GCA_026212715.1 Elanus axillaris
CATACTGAACTCAAAACACAGCAGTGTACCAGCTACTAGGAAGACACTTAACTCTATCCCAGCTGAAACCAGGACACTGAATTTTACTCTATTTCAGGCTTTGTGTACTCTAGGTGTTTCAAGGTATGCAAAAATTGCTTACAGGGTTCCTGCCACTCAGGTTTTGGTTCTGTTGCAATCTCATATGGCTTGTTATAGACACTTAAACATGGGAATGGAAGATAATAAACTAAATCAAAATCACCAATGTAGCAATTTATTTTAGCTAACAACAAAATTCTTCCATCTTTCTTCTCTGGAAGTAAATTTGACTTTGCCCTCTGTTCTGTAGGAGGGGTGTCAGAATTCATAGTTTGATTCATCAGCTCCTTTGGTTTCTTGCTGGTGTGCATTGATTTCCCTACAAGATGTCTCTAAAGCATTTGAATTTTAAATTACCCATAATATGTCCTTGTGTTGTGAAAAAGACATTGTTGTCTCATTTGTTTAGACAGAGCATACACAAGCTTTTGTATGTGTGGGAGAGGGAAAGAGAAGCTCCTTTTTATGGTTAAGCAAAAATACCCAGTTGTTGGGGAGGATAAAAATTATTTCTAGAGAACTGCAAATGAGTCATGTCATGCTTAATTCAATACTAAAATAACCTCAGAACATTTCCAAGGCATCAAAATTCTACAGTCTTATAAAAGTAATAGGCAGGAGGTACCCTTTTTACAAAATAAACACAGAATCATAGAAAGATTTAGATTGTAGGACCTCAGAAAGCCATTCAGTGTGACCTCCCCAAAAGAATATTGGCATCAATTCAGTACTTTTGTATACATATGGTGTTTTTCATAAGATTTATCTTTACATGTGATCTTCACTAATAGAGTTATATTTATGACTACTTAAAGAAGGATAATTATGTATTTTAAAAAAAATCAGCTAAATGCTGCAGAGAGCATCCAAAACAAGAGTGTGTGTGTGGGCTAGACAAATCTCCATCAGGCATGATTTATTTAGGTGTAGTTGACTTGCGTTAGGAATGGATTAGGTAACACCTAGGCATCCCTTCCAGGAATACTTCTCTCTTAATAGCCATTGACCATTTACTGATCCGTTCTAGTATGCTATTTAAGATTACCCAAGATAAAGCAGATTTGAACAGTGCAAGAGGAGTTTAGAATGAGCTGAATTGAAATCTACAACTCTTTTGGTGTGTCAGAGTAATGAAGTAATGATGCATGCAACTGGTGTCTCTTATCTCTTTGTCTCTTTTGTTGTTTGTTCTTTTCTTTTTTTGTTTGCTTGTTTTACAGCTTAACAAATTCGAAATGAAAAGTCGGTTAAGTCGATTTATAGCTGAAGACCCGCTGGATCTGCTCCTGCCAAGGGAAGAAGCCATCAGGCTAAGCACTGAAGCCTTCCGGTTGTGGGCTGTGGCTGCTGGCTATGGTCAGGCCTGTGATCTCTACAGGTACAGCCCAAAGCTGGAGAAATAGGGGTGGAGGGCACAACAGAGAAAATGGACATCCTCTTCCAGAGGGACAAATATAGGGTTCTCCAGGCTCAGTCTCTATTCCCTTCAGGGAGTCTTACCTCCCTTTCTCTGGCCTCCTGCAGGAAAACTCAGTTTCTAAAGGTATTTTTGTGGAGTATTTTCTTTTTTTGGTTGTTCTTTATCTCTTGTGTTTAAGCAGTCATATTTTGTTGTTTCTCCTCTATACTGTGGGAGATCACCCTAACTTTTTAGGGCTGCATCTTTTTCCCATTGAAGGCACGAATTATCTGTGCTTATGTGACATCAAGACACATAGTTTGCAGCACACCTAGGATTGAATCTGATGATCTAAAGGCAGTCTGTGGGCAGCAGTCACGAGCGTGTGTGCTAAGTGAGGCAGACTGATGCAGACAAACTGCATGCTGCATCGACTTTCAGTTCTTGTGCTTGACCATCAAGGTCTGCACTGGGAGAAGTCTGACCTACCTCAAGCATTGAATCCTGTAACTGCACTGACTTGGAAGCACAGAGATGGCTCTGCAGTTGCTCTGAAGAGGAATAAAAGGGAGGTCAGTATTAAGTTGCAGAAGGGAGATTCTCTCTCTGCAACACCATGTTGTTCTCCAGCCCAGTCAGGTGTATTGGTTAATAAGGAGTAAAAACTATGTTATTTTTTAGCACTGTAAATAATGTTGAGGAAAGAGAAGCAGCGGAAGATTCCTTAAATTTACTTGATTATAGCTGGATACTTTGGCTGAGAATTTCAGAACCAGGGAAAAAAGAATACAATAAAAGTAGTTTTTCCAAGAGATTATCAGAATGCTTGGAGGCAGAGTATTAGGTAGGTTCCACTCAGATGAATTTGGAATGACACTATTCTTCCTTTGTCATCTTTCTTCAGCATCTGTTTTCTTTTGTTATTTTGGTGGTGGTGATGGTTCTCAACCTCATTTTAGCAATCTTTATAAATATATGATGGGAGGTTGTAAAGAAGTTAGAGCCAGGTTCTTCCAATGGTATGTAGTGAAAGTACAAGAAGCAATGGGCACAAATGGAAATACATGAAATTTCACTTAAGTATAAGAAATTTTTTTTTACTGTGAAGGTGATCAAACACTGGAGCAGGTTGCACAGGGAGACTGTGGAATCTCCATCCTTGAAGATACTCAAAATCCAACCGGATGTGTTCCTGGGCAAACTTCCTCTAGCTGACCTGGCTTGAGCAGGGACTTGTACTATAGATGATCTCCAGATACCCTTTCCAACCTCATCTATTCTGTGATTCATGCTATAGGGATCTCTACCCTGTGCTAGTGAGGATACTGCAGTCCCTGCCTGAGTTGCTCAGCACTTGCCATGGGAAGAACCCTATGATTGAGTTGTCTGTCCAGCGAGCTACAGCAGTAGTTACTCTGCTGATACATGTGACACAAACAGCAGGCTACACAGCGGAGCTGCAGGCCAAGCTGAGCAGGTAGGCCCTCTCTATCACCAGTTCTGTGTATCTGAGCAGTTGGCATCCTGTCTTGCTTCTCCTTGGTTTGGAGACCTGGCTATCACCTTCCTTTTCTCCTTCATTTTGGATGGTTTACTGTCCCACATGTGAATCCCTGCATGGTGGGGTGTATTTCCTCTGACACAAGGTTGGAAGCGGTATCTAGTCTGACAGCTGTACGCCTGCTAGCCTGGTAAGAGGTAGGAGTAAAAATCTCCATTCAACTATGGGGCAGAAGGGCAGTGTTAGCCAAATGCCCTGCTGAAAGAAGCTAGGAAGCTCCTTTGACCTTCACTTTGGGGAAAAGAAAATAACCTCCCTGAGGTTTGGAAGAGAGAACCTCTCTGCTGAGACCAAGATGGGTCAGGATTAAGAGGTGGTTGGTTTTGATAGACATCAAAGCAGTAGGATTTGCTGAAGACACAGATACTTCTTCTGATGAAAAGCAGGAAACTCTTTAACTAAAGCTGGATACTGAAGTAGTGTGTTTGGTAAAATTAGAGCATAGCTCAAGGAGAGAATAGTGCATTCTGCATTTGTCCTTTCTGCCTAAATTGATTTGGTCTGGTCTTCAGAAATGTGCAAAGACTTTTTTTTCCCCTGGTAGCTGTTGTCGAGTATCGCCTTCCAGACTACATGCAGTTGAAAACCTTGCTATAAAAATGGTGATCTAGAGAAACAATTGTTTCTGAGACATATTTGCTATCAAGTGTCATTCTTCCATTGCATTTCAGTAATAGCTCAGAAGACAGTGAACAGATTCCACCTCCTCCAGTAGCATGGAATCAAGTGTCAGGCTTACAACCCTTCCTTGAAACTGGTCTGAAAAAATTCCTCCAGGAAATATCCCAGACAGAAACTTGGCAAACTCTCCAGCCTCTGACCACAACTTATGTGATCTACTTGGGAGTTTATTACAGTGCTTGCAGCCAACAGGTAAGGCCTGAAAATACAGGTTGTCTTTTCATCTCACCATCATCAGCTTGTGTATTACCTCTGAAAACCTGAACTTACAAGCCATGCTGAAAAAGACAAACATTGATGCATCTAGCTGAGGACTAGATTTTGTTTAACACAGCTCATATCTAGGCTGCATGGCATTTAGGGTCAGATAAGTCTGCCGATCCTTCACATTAGCAGTGCCAAATACCACTTAGCAGTGCCAAATACCACTGTCTTCCTTTCTTGCGTTGGGCTCAGAGTCTCAGTCAAGGTATGTGGTAGTGCTGTGACTGTTCTGATTTATTGCGGAGATCCAAAGCATGAAGCAAGCATGACCTAATTTAGTTTGGCAGTCCTTTCTCCTTGTGGGCTAAATCAAGTTGCACATTTTTGCATTTGCTGTAGTCTGAGAGCTTACATGTAGACAGCTACACTGCAATAATCTGGTTGGAAGATTGAGCATTGAGGGTCATGCCATATGAACTTTGGATACGAAACAAGAAAGATAAATTTATTTGCTGTCCCGCTGACATTCAAGGTCAAATTCTGTAACCCAGTTAGAGTTGTAGTATGTGGCCATCTTTTTAAAGTGAGTTTTCTGAAGGTGACACATCTGTGTGATGCTGTTGAAGAATAATGTCTTACACTTTAGCTACCTTAAAGATTCATGTTCTAAAGATAAATGCAATTTTCCTCTTTACTGCCCAACTGACATGCCCGAGTTCTGACCTGGGAGAGCTGTCTTCAAGGTGTGGGGGTAATTTAATGGCTGTAGTTATTCACACTTCTGCAACTCCTCTGAAACTTGCCCAAAGCAACTGAGTTTGTTAGTTGTGGCTGGGGTGGAAACTGCCAGTATGATTCAAAGATGTTTTCAGTGCCCCAAGGGTTGGTAGTACCCTTCACATGCTGTCATCAGAGAACTGAACATGAGAGAACCAGGATAACAAAGAGGTTAATATTCCTTTTTAATGTTTATAGATATCCCAGAAGAGTGGCTGACAAAATAATTTAAGTCCTTGAACTATGGCATAAGACTTTTCTATTTCCACTTAAAAAGAAGTTCAGTCACCTACCTGTGGTTAGCTAATGATTAAAAAAAAATATAAAATTGCATGTAGCATGTTTGAATGGACTAGTGCCAAAAAAAACCCCCAAACTTATATAGTAACTAGATTTGTGTGTACGGGGACCTTCTTGGAATATTTTTGTTAGACTGCTAAGAAATAAGGTTAATATATTCCTGTAGATTTTACTGATTTCTGAAGTGGGATTTCACCTGGAAGAAAAATCAGGTTTTTATGTCACGGAAGTGAGTATTTCTGTATCCTAAAGCAGCATTCTAATGAAGGGAAAGAACGTTAAAATTTGCCAGCATGATCCTTCAACCTGGAATATTGCTTACTAGGGTTGGAAGAATTTGGATGGTTCTCTAAAAGCCACAGATCCTCCTCTGTGCAGTGTTCATCTACAGTCATGCTTTGATGGGTATGTCAATTGCACTTTATGCATTTGATTTTTTTTTTTCCTAAGTATTTTTTTTGGAGACCATCATGGTGCCACTCTGTTTTCTCAAGGTAGTTCTGATTACCTTTGTTTCATCTTCAATTTAAATGGGAGGATCAGCATGTAGATGGTATAGGGAGGGGGATATAGCCACTTAGGGCAAGCTTTTATTTAGGGAATATTGATCCCAAGGATCCCATACCTTACTTCCAGCCAATTAAGAAATCTTTGTGATGCATTTTAATACTTGAGTGTGAGAACACCTTGAGGTGCCAGCTCTCAGCTTCCACACTACCAGCAGTGAGGCCAGCTCTAAACTAGAGCAGTACCACTATGTAGATAATGTGGTCTGGCAAAAAGATAATAAACACAGAGGAAGCAATTAAATCAACCTGTCTTTTTGCCCTCACTGGAATACCTTCATTCACCATCTTTTCCCGTCTTTCTCCATGTCTTCTGCAGCCATCAGTCAATCCAATTGACTGCTTAGAGGAGCTGGAACGTTTGACATCTGAGGTGTTGCAGCCCCTTCTCAGCCAGCCAGCTATACACAGCATGTGGGACTTGCTCAGGTAAAATCATTTCACTGCTAAGATGCTGTTGCCAGAAGCTAAAGAGAGCCTCATTTCTATACTGTACTGTGTGGCAGTTTGCCCCTCCCATCTCTTTCTCCTATACATAGGTGCCCCATATGTGTGAATTAGAGTGCAGTAGGGCTCTGCCTACACCCTGCTTTATCCTCTCTCCCCTTGCAGCAAAAAGCATGATGGTCATAGAGGTTCTTCAGTTCCTCCTTTCCTACTGGTGCTGCTGCTGCAGGGTCTGCATCTATGCCCTTCTATGTAGCTGTGTTTTTCATATCAATTTCAGATTGATTTTAGTCACTCTTGGCTTTGATTCTTCTTTGGTTTCACTGTTTGTGTTTTTTTTTTTTAAAAAGTAACATCAGTTTGAGTCCCTCTTACATTGAGGAGGTGAGTGTGTGCGTACACGTACCATTTGTGTGCTCTGTGTGATGCTGCTTATTTAAAATAATTTAAACTAGACTCTTGCTTTAAGCTCCTGCAGAGCTTCATTAAGGCTTTGAAAGCCCCTGCAGGAAAGTGAAAGGCCAGATACCAAACTGTTCTTTCAGACATTTGGATAACATAAGCTTTGTCTCTGGCTCTGGGAACTGTTACGCACTGCAAATATTCTGACTTTCTGCTCTAGAGGGAGCCTCCCTCCTAGCCTGCGATCAGTCTTCTGGAGAGGGGGAACCTAAAAGGCTTAACTTGTAGTCAAGGAGACATCCAGCTGCTTCTGAGAACATCTGATATAAGGGGCACTTGAAATCTTTGGTTTTAAGTGGTACTTGAACGGTCACCAAACAGTTCGGCCCATGTTCTTTCATGACTGAGAACTGAGGTCTGAAGTTCTTGGCACCAAAGCTTCCAACACAAGGGCACTCCTTAGACCCTTTTCTGCCTGTCCCTGAGATCAGAAAACAATGGGTTTGGTCAGGCTATAAAAGCCCATCAGCAAGAATTCTTCTAGGCTGTTCTTAACACTGGCTGGTAAAAATGAGGAGCCAGCTAATCTCTGCCTTAATATTTTGAAAATCTTGTCTAAACATTCTGGGCAGATTAGGGCCAGGAGTTCAGGGTACATTGTGAGCTACAGAGGTGTGCGCGCATCTCCTACATGGTAATGCCAGTGGAAGGAAAAGTAATACATTTTAGTAATTAGTTCTCTGTCACAGAGTAACGATAATGGATCTTTGACAGGGTTTGCCCTATTGCCCCATTACCATTGAGCAACATGCTTATGGTCACTCTTCCTTGTAGTGATCTTGCTTGTACAGACATGGTATGTCTAGTGTGGGCCCTGCAAGCACTGCTGATATGAACAGTTCTAGTTTTACCTGTGGAGAGTGAGTGCGCAAACCAAGACCAGTATGCATGGTCATGTTCACTTATGTTAAAGCTAGGTCCTTTCTGAATAGACTTTAAAAATATACATTTCATGAGTATATAAGGAGCAGCATATTTTCAATGTCAATTTTAGATGTAAGCTGGCTTTTTGGTTTTGCCTGCCAGTTTATTATTGAAATGTCTTGAGTGGGTGGGCAGCCTTATTAGCCTGGTTTATGGGTGTACATGGGGAAATATGTATTAATTTGATTTTTAAAAAAAAAAGGCCCAGTGCTTTCAAATGTTTGACATCACTGTCACTGCATCAGTATTTCTGCACATCATGAGTAATTTAGCTAAAGATTAGAATTCATGACAGCTCACTGGTATTAGCTTGTATGGCGATAGTGCTTACTTGACCAACTGTGATACTAGTTTTTTTTCTTGCACAGTCTTTGGGGCTTCTATTTTACTGCAATGTGTGGCACAGTCCAGATAGTAACATTCTTACAGGATTATTCTTCAGCAGTATGAGTGCTTTTGACATGACCCCCTCTCTCTTTATCTGTTCACACAGGCCATGCTCTGCTTTGTGCAACCCTCTGTCCTGTTCCCCAGCACCAGAATCTGTCTTCAGCATTGCATCTCTGAGTTGCACTGGAGGCAAACCTCCTCTGAGCCTGGTTGGCTCCAAGTCACCTTTCCCATTCCTCACTGCCCTCCTATTTCTCATCAACAGCATCACTCACGTCCACAAGGGCCTGACCAGCAAGGTGAGAATAGACTTTTTCACTGTAAGTTCTAAGTGAATGATGACATACTTTGAGGGCGGTTAGTATTTGTTTCTTCCCAGCCTTAAAAGTGATGTTAGAAGGACTATTAAAAAGGAATTATTGTTTATTTTTATTTTAAAAATGCCGAAGTACTATAGAGATAAATACATCAATTTTTCAGAACAGGTGGGATGAGGATCTGAAAAATATCTTCTGTCTTTGAATTCCAATATCCAGTTGACACTGGGAAGCTGGAATTATAGAGCAGTTGATGAATGATGATGATGTTTAAAGGATGGATTTATAAAGAATGTTGAGAAAGTTTAAATAACTGTTGTTTGGCTAAGCAAGATAAATAACTGAGTGTCAGAGGAGGAAAAGGATGGTTGAAGCATATATAACAAAGAAAAATGGGATAAAATTAAGAGAATGAGTGTTATAGTGACTGAAGAGGTTTCTTCCTGCTTCTGGTTGTCCTGAATTTTTAGGAGAGAGTTGTGGAAGATTGAAAACTCTGAAGAGGAAATGGCAGAGCCACAGAGAGATGGAGTACCTAACATAAGCTTTCTGAAAGCCTTCCTCTGTCACCTTATGTTGAATTAACTGACTGGTTACTAATAGGAATATCTGGCCAGATGAGAGAAAAACATCTTAAGCCACTGGCCAGACTTCTGCCTTACAAAGCACTATGGAAAATGTAGGCAGTGACTGTTGTTTACCTGTGGTGGGGGTGGTCATGATGGATGCAGGTGAGCCTTGAGGCAGAAAAGCAGATATTTATCAGGCTATTTTTAAATATCCCTCTTCGAGTAGCCAACAGGAATTCTCCTGTGAGAAGGTGGGGGCTAGGCCTTGGGGAGAGCTATGTTTTACTTTCCTCCAAGGATGAACTGTCTTAGTAGTATTCATTTCCACTTCTGATTTCTTTATAGTACAGCTCTGTGCTGGGCTTCAGAGGCTTGAAGGATTATCTGCATCAAAGCTGGCAGATCAGACCTCCCTCTGTAACTCCCTCATCTGCGTGGATCCTGCGCCATGAATATCATCTGCAGTACTTTGTGTTAGCATTGGCTCAGAGAATGGTATTGTTATTATTCCTTTCATTTCTTTCAGCTGAGGAATTGACTTCACCTTGGCTTCTCCAACTCAGTGTGTCAGACTGGCAGCTGGTCTTTGCATCCATGTTCTTTCTCATATCTGGCTTAGATCTGATGACTCTTCAGCTGTCTTTTATGCCCCATTAGCAAATAATATCCTTACTAATGTAGGGATTTAGATCCAAAATACTTTGGATGGCAAAATCGTATTTTTGCCTGTCTTTGGACTAGAGTGAGAACATAATTTTCAAGTGTGCTACTAAAAAAGATGTCTGACTAAGGCAATTATGGGAAGCAGAAAGATCTCAGTATGAATGCTGACAGTTCTTGCAGTCTGCCTCAGTCTCTCGCTTTCTGCTGAGATCTATGTCTTGGTTGACCCTCCTGTCCTTGTTGTTGACAAATGATACAGTGCTTTTATCTGTTGTTTTGTTTCCTGTACAGGCAGGCACTTGTCCGGATTACGCCCAGCATGCCTCACTCCATCACTGTGTTGCCATGGCATTGCTAAGCCGTCTGTTGCCAGGGAGTGAGCATCTGGCCTATGAGGTCCTACTGGATCTCGCCTTTAATCCAGAGTTTCTTCCGTAAGCTTTGCATTTTTTCCTTGCTGTAGTCTGGTACATGGGAAAACTCCAGAAAATTGAAGAAGTATGTGTTGGCATTGCAATTTTATCATAATTTTTGGCCTTTAGTAGGGCTTGTATTCAAATTTTAGTTACTCATTGGTATATTCTTTTGTCATGGAGCCTTCTAATCAGACCAGCAATGTGGTTGCAGATTTCTCTCCAGTGTAACAGTGTTGAAAAAGGTGACCACTTTCTTTTGATCTTGTCTGTGGCCAGAGTCCTGTAATTCCTGATAGAACTGATTCTCACTAAGACCCAGCATCTGTTGTCCTGAGAGCAGTGACTCTAGAAAATACATGGGAATTTAATATAGCCTGAAAAGCATATTAAATCTCCCTCAAACTGTAATTATACAAGTTCTTACACAAATTTTTGCTGATTTGACAACTGTGATGTCTTCCTTGCACTGGAAGAAGTCATGAGTATCTCAAATGTGAAGCCTCCTATGTCTGGCCAAGAAAATAGTAGCAGTTTATCTTGTTCATCACAGTCTCTTTGAAATTTGCCATGGTGGATTCTGGTAGGAGGTTGGACCAAGGTGGTGCAAGGAGATACTGTAGTTTTCCAGAAAGAAGGAAATTTTAAAGTTTGTGAGTGGGTTGATTTGTTTGTATTGTTTGGGGTTTTGTTCTGTTTTGGTGCTTTTATTTGTTTGTTTGGGGGGGGAGGCTTTTTTCATTTGTTTTCGTTTTGTTTATTTTACAAATACCTGCTATAGAGCTACTATTTTGTGAGAATTTGGCAAGTAATGAGACCATGGTCAGTCTCTGGTCTGAGATCATGGCACATGGATTTGACTAACACCTTCTTCCCCACCTCCCTGCCCCCCAGTTTCTAACTACCAGTCTATATGGTTCCCCTGACCTTGCCTCTGCCAGCTGCAAAGATACTATTTTGGGAATTGTCTTACTGATTCACGTAGGCCTTACATGATCATTGTGTAGAGTTTTTTCATAGCAGGGCCTTAGTATCGCTAACTCAAAATGTAGTTCTGTGAATTCCCTGTAAATACCAAGATAGCTGATGCTTTACAGGCACTCACTATTATCATAGCATAATGCTGTAGAGTGTTGCGAGTGCTGTGCATACATTACTGTCCCTGATCCAGGCCGATGGTAGAGATTAATTTCTGTGGTGGTTTTTTTGTTTGGTGTTTGGGTGTTTGTTTTTTTTTGTTTCTTAAGCTGATGTCTGTCTTTATCTTACAGTGAAGGGAAAGCTGGAGGGCCAGAAGCAGCTGACTTCTCTGATATCCTGCATCTGGATGCCAGTGCCAAAGTGGTACAGCCTGGCTGTGCAGCAGCGTATTTTTCCAAGGCTACCCGTGGTGCCTTGCTGAGAGAATCGTACCAGAATCTGCCTTTTATCCGCTCCTGCTACCTTTCTCATTTTGTCCACTTGCAGCCTACCTTTATGCGTTCCCAAGCATTCTACCAAGGACGGAATTACCTCATCCAGTCAATGCTGCTTCCTGAGGTCAAAGGGCCCATCCTGCCTTCAGACTGGCCATTCTTTCCACTTATCAGCCTCTACAATAAAGTGACTAATGCAGAGACACGTGGGGCTGTACTGAACTCTCTCCCACTTGATCTCGTCAACACTGTGACTTGGAACCTGCAGTGGGTCTTGTTGCTAGAAACCTGGCGTGCTAAAACCCTTCAGAGCATCCCTACTGCTGCCAAAATTGCACGGCTTATGTGTGTCTTCCTCACAGGCAGCGACCTCTTTCTGGAAGCACCAATCCACCGCTACACAGCTGCCCTTCTCTCTGTATATTGCCAACCCAAGGCATTGGACTCCCTGAATTTGGATGCTCCTCTCCCTGGTTTGGCATCCTTCCACGATCTCTATATAAGTCTCCTGGAGCAGTTTGAAGGTGTCTCCTTTGGAGATCCACTCTTTGGAGTCTTTGTTCTTCTACCTCTACAGAAGCGTTTCAGCGTTCATCTGCGTCTCTCTGTTTTTGGGGAGCACACAAGTATCCTGCAGGCACTGGGAGTGCCGCTCCAGCAGGTAATCCTGGCTTATGGTAGTTGCCTGTCTGCATATTTCTGGGTTACTGGGCTGTTGCCTGTGTTTCTCCAACCTTGATTTGGGCATCCTCTGAGCACTTGCCCTTCTTCATCCCTCCTTGTCCAGTAGAATAATCATGCTTTCTTTGCTTAGAAGTTTTTCGCTCTCTCTGAAGGAAGTCCAATGCATGGAATGTACAATAGGATAGGACAGGAATGGAGAGTAATGTTCTTTTGATTTAGGGCTGTGACAGCAATGTATATGGGTTTTTGTTGTTATTTCTCTTTTTTTTTTTTTTTTATACAGCTTGATTGATTGTAAGTCTGAAGAACAGAGTCCAGCCCCTGTAGATGCAGGCCCTTGTGAAATAATCATTTTCAGAAACCTGTTGAACTTTGTTTTGAGAGCAGATGGTGTGTGTATGTGGAGGGCAGGAACTGTGAAATTGTTCAGTCTTCGGTGGAAACTGTCCCACACCCCGCTTGGTCTAATGATCGAGTACCTCATTCTAATTTATAGCCTGTATATATGAAGGGCTAGTCTGCACCCTGTGTTCTTCTATCAGCAATTACCTTTCCCTTAAGTCTTTTCTCACCTTGGTGAGAATCTTTTCCTTGCCCAATGCATGGACAAACTGTCATTTTGCCTCTCAACCATGTTTCCACATTTAGTTATACTGGAGTTGTGCTTTGCTGGGTAACTTGGCAAGAAAATTTGATCTGTCAAGTGTAGGACTGCATTTCTTTTGAATGAGCAGAGCACAAGAGATGGAATTTACCTGGCTTTAAGTTCTATGTCAGTTGGCAGACAATACCTGATCTAGCCTCAAGGTTGCTAATACAAAGCAAATTTCAAAATTTTTTTCCCAAACAACTGTGAAACAGCAGTTTATGTGAGTCAGTGTTTTCCATTGCATGGTTGCAGCATTTTAGCTCTGGTTGTAGTAGCCCTGTGACAGCTTTTCTATATTATTATGGCCATTGAGCCTTTGTTTCTTAAGCCAGGTAAACTGAGATAATCTGGCCTGCTTCTTATGGTAAGTTCGCTGTTCTCTTAATGTTTGCAGTAGTCCTTCCCTGTCTCTATTCCAGTTCCACAAATATGTGTAGGAACAGAGCTGAACACCATATTCCAGATTAAAGCCTTGATTCTACATCACGTGCTTTATCTTGTCTTGATCCCTCAACACCAGATCCTCGAGTACTATCAGAATTGTGGCATATGTTACAATGGAGAATGTTTCAAAGCAGATTGTTTTTCATGTGCTTAGAAATTTTTTAAACGCCAAATACTTTGAACAATGTTTTCATTGCTGTGTTGCTTGAAAACAAACTGTGTTTTAGAAAATTTGAGCAAGATCACTCGAGGAGGTGTTGGTCATTTAGGTTTTTTTCCTTTTTGTCTTCAGTTGAGTTAAAAATACCCTAGCGGACAGACTACTTTTGAATTGAGTAAAAACAATGATTGTCTTTAATTGTGCAAAGAAGATGCTCTGAAGTGAAATACGTAATTTTAGCCCTAGAGAACTTACCTCAAAATTGAGAAGAATAAAAATTGGACTTCTGGAGAAGGAAGAAGCAAGCAAAACCAAGTTGTTACTAAAAGCTTTTCTAACCTATTTTTTGAAGCTAGGGAGTGAAGTCAGAAAATGTTGGAAACTTCACTTAACATTAACTCCGGCACATATATCTACTTTCCTTTTCTGGCTAAATGCATAAGTCTCTCTGGTACATTAGCAGGTTGTGGTGCTGTTGAAAGTACTCTGTCTCCTCACTTTAAAACCATTCTTCTTACCTGTGCCAAAAAGCAACTGCAGTGGTTTAACCAGTAAAACATCTTTGCATAGAGCTGAAGAGGTTTGAAGATGCTTTGTTAAAGGTGTTTCACATAAGTCAGTGCAGGCAGCAACAGCTCTGCTCCAAGTAGGGTCACGCTACTGAGGTGCATGATGTTATATAGGAGTGCACGCACAAACAGCTGGGGAAAGTCATGAACTTTCCCTCGCTACTTAGAACCTGACAAAAATCATAATGTTGCCTCTGGGTGGGTTTGTTGCAGTTTCCTGTGCCTCTCGAGCGATACACTTCCCCTCCTGAGGATAACCTGAACCTCCTGCGACTGTACTTCCGAACACTGGTCACTGGTGCGCTGCGCCACACCTGGTGCCCTGTTCTTTACGTGGTGGCTGTGGCTCATGTGAACAGCTTTATTTTCTCCCAAGACAGCACGACACAGGTAGGTAACAGATAGCAAAGCCTCAGCGCTAGAATCTTTGGGGTTTGCATCTGCTCTTCCCAAGGGTCCAGTGTGGCTTGTGGTGAATCACTGACTCTGGGCTTGAAAATAGAGATTGTAAGAGGTTGAGAACTGGGCAGCTGTTTGAGAATCCACATATGAGACAGGACAGCAGCTGTTGTTCGTTATATCCTAAGACACTTGCATTAATGGTAGCCAATCCTACATAAACCTTTGAAGTCAGCAAGTACGTGGGCTATGGTAAAGGAAGAATGATGCAGGGAGGATGAGAGCTGATAAGGCAGAGAGAGCTTGTAATACATCTAGACCCTGCCTGGGGCATCTTAAGGTGCAGAGTATTCTTTCTTTTCAGTTTGCTTGAATAACCAAGCAGAAGCCTTGCCATGGCCTTAGGGCCTCTAGCAATGGTTACTTGTGCTAACACTTCTATGATCTACAGTTCTACCTGAAATTGAGAAGTCTGAGTTTCAGGTCAGGGGAGGGAGGAGAGAGGCAGGATCCAAGCGATAGCCATCTCAAGCCCTTTCTGCTGGACCAAGCCACTCTGAAGCATCATCATAACAAGCAAAGCATCCTCCTGGACTGCTGTATTCCCGTGGGCAAAGGTAGCATTGCATCATATTAAGCAAAGTATGTGTTTTGTTCGCAGGAGATTGATGCTGCTCGGAAAAGCATGCTGCGGAAGACATGGCTGTTGGTGGATGAGGTAGGATCTGTAAGGTTCAGTCTGTGCCACTGGGACTTAATTTTTTCAGACATGATACTCCTACAGATTTAACTTTGGCTTTTGAAATTTGTGTTTAACTACCTTGCTAATTTGAGAATGAGAGGGGATTAGCAGCAGGATTTTGACCTGTGATGGCTATAAATATTGTTACCCGGTTCTTGTAGTAACTGAACTCGAAACACTGAGCCCATTGGAACTTAGATGAATCTCCTGTACTGTATTTCCATGTCTCTTGCCCAAGCAGCATTATATCTGGATAGTGAGAGGTCCTAAAGCAATGATTCTAACAGAACTATGAATAGGTGGCCAGCAGTGATCTCCCTTAACTCTTAGTTGGATGCTTCCCTCAAAAAGAGCAAAACAGATGTAAGGTTTCTCTTTTTCTCAGGGACCTTGCCAAAGTCTATCATTTGTGTAACAGAGTTGTGTCAGGTTAAATTCTTTAGATCCCACTCAAAACCCAATTTGGGCTTCTGTCAAGAAGTCATTGTGAGGGGTTGTTGAGGAGGCAGTGGAGTTGTGTTCAGAAGAGGAAATCTTATGCAAATAAAAAGTGAATTTTCTTGGAAGAAACTTGCCTTTTATAGCTCTTCTGTTGGAGATAGGGTGGAAAAGATTAGATTCTTTTCAGACATGCTTAATGGCTGTTGTTTATTTCTTCAGACCTTGAA
Organism: Elanus axillaris; assembly: GCA_026212715.1. NCBI lineage: Eukaryota > Metazoa > Chordata > Aves > Accipitriformes > Accipitridae > Elanus > Elanus axillaris. The sequence goes on from JANZLQ010000032.1 coordinate 19,193,818, forward strand.
AAAGCACCTACTCTACTACAGACTGCTGAATGCAGAGAGCCCTTTGGGATTTGACCTTTATGAGCAACTCCCACCCGTGCGACTGAAGTACCTGCAGATGGTGACACAAAGAAAATAAGGAGAATGCACTAGTGCTAGTCTCATAGCAAAACAGTTGTACAAGAAGAGGGCCAACGTGAAGAATGGAAGAGCTCAGTTTATGCTTCACTGATGAACCTACGTGCATTTCAGACAGTTTGAGTGTTTTACCTGGATGGTCTTGGCATCTTTGCAAAGTGAAGCACTAGTAGAATGCTCCCAGCCTTGTAGAACAATACACGTCTCAAGATATGACAGTATGTGTGTGGCCTTTTCATGATGAACGCTGGAACATTTTCCTCAATTCTCTTTCAGGTTGTTCTGTTTCTCCCCGGAGAAGGTGAGAACTTGTCTGAAAGGCACTGGACTGTTGAATAATCAAAAGGAAGTGGAAAATCTGTTTCATTCAGTCAGGCTGGAGACTGGGGGTTCTCAAGATGATGTCTGTCTCCCCCAGATCTTTGCTTTTTTTGGACCCTGAATTTTGAGTGGTCCTTTCCCCATACCATATCCTGCAAATAAAATTACAACAGGGAAGAAGCCAATCCTGAGACCTTCTTACAAGCAGTTTCTCCAAGATAGTGTTCTGTGACAGTCACACAGACATGTTGCATCAGACCTCTAAGAAGTAATTGTTCCTAATGCAGTGATATAAACACTGGATGTCCTCCCTTGGCTGTCTTTTGGGTAGTCTCTAAACTGCTTTCTTTTCTCCCTTAATTTGGTTACATGCATAACAAGATAAAAAATAATTTCTTTGCAGGGCAGGATGCTTGGCAGCAACCATTCCCCCTTAGAGGGGTAAAAAGAGTAACTGCTTGTTTAGCTAGAATATGTATTGGTTGCCCTCTGAGAAGAGGGGAATGTAGTTTAAGTTTTAAAGTGGAGTTCCTAAGCTTAAACCTATTTTTAAAAGTTCCTAATTTGATCCCACTTCTACATCCAAATTCTGTATTGCAGCCTCAGACACAAGAGCTACAAGTACAGTGTCCTAAAAGGCTCATCACAAGTGCCAGGTCAAGTCCAGAATTTACCCTAGGTGTCATCTCACTGGATGTTTTGTTTATATCCAATAATTTTTGCAGAACTACAGTCACTCTGGCAGGCTTTTGTTTGGAGAACTTACTTTTATGAGCAAAACTTGTTAAAGTTATTTCTTTTGTTATTGGGAATAAATTCCTCTGGAAGGTGCAGGGTGATGCCTAGCCTGAAGACCTAAGCTTCTCTCTTTACCTATCAAACAGGCCAAGCTAGCTTCCCTCCAAAGAAACCATGCCTATATTAACGTTGCTCCAGTGAATGTCCTAATAAGAGTGTGAAACACTGTTAATAGGCCAGCTTGTAACTGTTGAAAATGTTCCAGACAAGAAACAAATTCCAGCTAGCAGCTTTATAGTTGTGGTGCTGTATTTGCATTGGCAGTTTTCTAAGTGTTACTAGTCCCCCTTAGGTTGCCAGAAAATACACCATTTCATATTTTCCCCTCCTTATTTCAGATAAGATGTGGGCAGAACGGATGTTTTGTTTTAAACTCTATCCTCTCCCCCCCCCCCCCCTGCTTTTTTTTCCTTCTATTGTAGCTTTTGGTCTGTGGTTTCTCTCTGCTGCAGATCAATGGCACATAAAGTAACAATAGCACAGTGGTCAGTGTGGGTTTTTTTGTTGTTAATTACTTTAAAAGTACTTGATGTGATTAAAAGTTTAATCAAAGGCATTCAAGTTTCTATTCTGTCTAGATGGTAAGAGCCCAGCAGTTGTCTTTCAAGAGCAATGGATGGTAAAATATAAGGACTCCTAGCTGCCCGTTTAAGAACAGCCTTCAGCAAGGACTTTGCCCTTCGCTTTTCAGACCTCCAGTTATAAAAACTCTTCCAGTCTTTTTTGCGATGCCAAATTTTAACGTGTACAGGGTGTAAATAAATATTTTGATAGCTCTGCAGCTTGTGTTGGAACTATGAGAATGCTTTCCTTTATTTAAATCTTTCTTGAGCTTGGGTAGTTCTGTTTGCAATTTATCAATATCTTGGGAATGCTGCTGCTGTGAAGAAATCCACTAAGCTTTGGAGCTCTGTAAGAGAGCTCTTCGAGCCAAAGGCATTGTTCTGCTTGTGTGATGGTCCACTAACAGAGGGTACCAAATGCTCTGTGTTTGTGGGGAAGGTGCAAGGTGGGTATTGTGTGATTTGTCACGTGTTGCAGGTGGGAAGATGGTAAAAAACTGTCCATGAAAAGTATTTGTAGGTGATGAGAGAGGAAGTGGGTCTCATTTATTTTGTGAACTCTGGGAAGGAAAGGATCAGGCTTTGGGCAGCCTTGTACCACATTTCTCTGCAGAACACTAGAGGGCATTGCTTTACCTAGTTTAAATGCAAACTTTCTCAGCTTAGTGCGATTGGGACTTAAAAAAAAACCCCAAAACAGCTAACCCTTAAATCTGGTTTGAATTTTCTGCTTTTTAAATTTTTGCATATACTTTTGGAGAAGGTATGGAGAATTAAATACTTTTTTGATGTGATTGGTTGCTAAGAATCATTTAGTACTTTGCCAGCAGGAACATTTTTGAAAAATCTTTGTAGAGTGAATGGAAGCTTAAAACTTAAATTGAATGCAGTCTGAAGCAGAACCAAAGTGTGCCAGTTCTGTTCACCCTGTTTAAACCTGATCAGAGTAAGTGAGGAGATAAAGAAAGTTAAAACTGTCCCCCAAATTGATAGGACTTAACTCCATATCAAATTTTTAAGATTTCTTCAGGAAGAAAATAATTCTGCTGAAATAAGACCCACAAATAGGTTTCTGGGGTTGAAGTGATTCTAACTCAGAACAGCATATGTTGTCTGATAACTCTCATCAGAAGACAAAAAACCCACCAACAACCAAATAAAAAAAATTCTCACAGATGCTGTCTTTTAATTCTTAGAAAAAAACCCACATCTTCTGGTACTTTGTGGGTGGAAGGTGCTTGGTTTCATCCAAGTTACTGATGTTAGTTATTCCATGTAAGAACAGTGGGAATCTGTATTGGGACAAATTCAGCAGGGAATGTGCTGGAAGGTCGCAACAATGTGGTTTTAAAAAACAAGAGTTTGATTGGACTGGAGGTGAGTTGAAGATAATCCTTCTAGTATTGCTGTTGAGTTGTCAGGTAAGATGGTGGGGCTGTTACAGTTTTGCATCCCATAACTTTAATGGCATCAGTGTTCTGCATTCTACTGAATCTTTCTTTGCATTTTGAAAGGGGACAGAGAGTCTTCCCATCAGCTTGGAAGCATGTCCTTTTCTACCTAGAAGAAATGGAGTTCATTTGTGATCCTTCAACTACGTGAGTGGTTTAAATTCCCTGGATTTAGGATCCCTGTGTGGTGACTTGGCTCACTTTGCTGAGTAGGGACAGTTCCCAAAGAAGATGTAGGCAACTCAGTAGCTGGCCTTACTCCTACACACTGAGGCAGGGCAAAGCCTGGCCAAAGAAAGAGTCAACTGTATTTATTGACTACTTCAGTTTGACAGTGGAATTTAATAATCTGTCATGGTTTAACCCCAGCCAGCAACTAAGTACCACACAGCTGCTCACTCACTCCCCCCCATGCTGTGGGATGGGGGAGAAACTTGGGAAAAGAAGTAAAACTGGTGGGTCGAGATAAGAACGGTTTAACAGAACAGAAAAGAAGAAACTAATAATGATAACACTAATAAGATGACAACTAATAATAAAAGGATTGGATTGTACAAATGACGCACAGTGCAATTGCTCACCACCTGCTGATTGACACCCAGTTAGTCTCTGCGTGATGATCCCCTGCCCCCACTGCCCCCCGTTTATATACTAGATGTGACGTCCCATGGTATGGAATACCCCTTTGGCCAGTTTGGTTCAGCTGCCCTGGTTGTGTCCTGTGCCAACTTCTTGTGCTCCTCCAGCCTTCTTGCTGGCTGGGCATGAGAAGCTGAAAAATCCCTGACTTTAGACTGAACATTACTTAGCAACGACTGAAACTGTCAGTGTGTTATCAACATTATTCTAGTACTGAATCCAAGACATAACACTATCCCAGCTACTGGAAAGAAAACTAACTCTATCCCAGCCGAAACCAGGACACCTGCACATAGCCATTGCTCTGGGCCAGGGCTGGCTGGAGGCTCACCACAACACTGCTGGGGCAGCGTCTAGTCCTTTTGCACAATATGACCTTAGTCAGATTGAATTCAAGCTATTCATGATCTTCTCAGGCTGGGGCTGGCCAGAAATCCTCATACAGCATTTTTTGCAACAGCTGTTCTGAGGCTCAAGGTTACCACAAAAAAAGGGAGGGGGGAGCACACACAGTGGCCATTTTACCCCTGCATACAAACACCACTCGTCACAGAAGACAACAGCAGTTCTGAGTGCACGTCTTCACTGCGCATTCTCCGTTCAAAGGGAGCAGGGGGAAAAGCTAGTTTTTTGAAGACTAGGACAGAGGCCAGTAAATTACCATAAAGTTATTTATACAAGGGATATCAGAGGGCCAGCTTTCTCATTATTTCTAATGAGAGCTTTGCAGAACTGGGAAGGAGCAAAAGCAAGGATTAACATGCTTTTCTGCTCTGCTTTGTCTGACATCAAAAGAAATGCATGTCTGACCTGTAGTATATTTATACACCAACATCTTATGGCTTGTTCTATCTGTCCATGACTTCATTAACAAAAGGTGTTTAGGGTTTGCCTGATATTAAGTGGCCAGTCAGAATGCATTAGCCTAAAAATGGATTATGTCCTGGTTTCAGCTGGGATAGAGTTAAGTGTCTTCCTAGTAGCTGGCATGGTGCTATGCTTCGAGTTCAGTGTGAGAAGAATGTTGATAACACGCTGATGTTTTCAGTCGTTGCTAAGTAATATTTAGTCTAGTCAGGGATTTTTCAGTTTCTCATGCCCAGCCAGCGAGAAGGCTGGAGGGGCACAAGAAGTTGGCACAGGACACAGCCAGGGCAGCTGACCCCAACTGGCCAACAAGGTATTCCATACCATGGGACGTCATGCCCAGTATATAAACTGGGGAGAGTTGGCTGGAGGTGCGGATCGCTGCTTGGGAGCTAGCTGGGCATCAGTCAGTGAGTGGTGAGCAATTGTGTTACACATCACTTGTTTTGTATATTACAATTCTATTATTATTGTCATTTTATTACTGTTGTTATCATCATTATTAGTTTTTTCCTTTTTGTTCTTTTAAACTGTTCTTATATCAACCCCTGAGTTTTACCTTTTTCCTTCTGGTTCTCTCCCCCATCCCATTGGGTGGGGGGGAGGTGAGCAAGGGGCTGTGTGGTGCTTAGTTGCTGGCTGGGGTTAAACCATGACGGTCCATTTTGGCACCCAACTAGGGCACAAAGGGTTGAGATAACACATCTGACTAGAGCATCTTAAAACAAAGTACATTTTAGTGTATTACCCTGGGCAGCTTTTCTGCAGTACTCTGTTGCCTGTCGAGCAACCAGCTCTTAAGTCCAGTCAGGGTGATGGATATTTCCAGAAAGTACTGTATATGGATATCGTAACAAAGTCTAAGGTATATAAGGAAGAGCAGGGCCATCTTCCCTCTGTGTCCCCCACCCCAGTCTAACATGGATGACAAGCCAGACCACCGATGTTAATGCTTCTTATGAAGCAGCAGCTTGTGCTGGCCACACCAAAAAGGGGGCTTGTCTGACCTAGAAATAAATACTACCATTACCAAAGCACAGCTACAGGTGTGACAGAGGATGCTAAAATCTGAGGTTGGTGTGTTAGCTGATTCCGAAGGTTGGAAGGCGGTTTTCTGGAACAATCTAGGTGCTGGGAGCCTGTCCTAAGGGGTGGCAGCTGTGGGGCTGGGGGAGTTAACAGGGGACACCTGAGCCTGGCAGCAGCCCTCAGAGAGCTTGTGGAGGGGCCTGCAGCAGCATCATCAACAGGAGGAAAATACTCCGTTTCATCCATTTTATCTGCTTTTCTGGAGCACTGGGTGGCTGGTAGGTCCTTTTAAGGCTGTGGACCAAGTTGGTAGCTTTAAACATGTGTTTTGTGTGATGAGGTCGAAGCTTTTGCCCAGCTGAGGTGATTGTTGTGTTTTTGGGCACTACGCTGACAGTCGCCTCACGCTTGCCCTAAGGAAAGAGGGAGGGTTGCCTGAGTCCTTGTGCTGTCCTCAGTGAGGCCTCACTTTGGGGTGGTTTTGTGGGGCCCTGGGTGTGCTGAGGAGGCTCTGGCAGGCCCCAGGCTCCTCCAGCCACTTGTGTGGAGGTGGGAGGCAGGAGAAGCCCAATTCTGGCAGTAACTGAGGGGTCAGGGGAGCGGGAAAGCAGATGCTGGAGGTCCCACCACAGTGCAGCCTTGCTCCCCGACCACAGTGACCATTCTGAGGCTTTGGGAAGGGACAAAGGGAAGGATGGAGTGAGCCGGTGAGTGTGGAGGGTGGCTCAGCTTTTGGGTGCCATTGTTTCTGGGTCTCTCGCATCAAGGTGAGATCTGTGGTTCCCCCTCTCTCTCCACGGGGTCCCTCCCCCACCCAGTACTCCCCTCGTGTTTTCTTCCATGTCCCCGTTGTCCTTCAGTAGTCTCCCCTTCCCTCCCTGTCTCTGTTTGCCTTTCTGTTTTGAATTTTCCCCTATTGTAATAGCTTCTAGTTCTTCTCTGTTGGCTTTTCTTACTCTTTCAGCCGTTCGCAGAAGCAATCAGTAGTTCGATAGTTAAACTGGAGAACTGAGATGCTGCCACTGAGTTTGAGGTGGAAGCTCACATCTCTTGGGGTGTTCATCTGAAAGTCTGGGCAGACATCCATAAATAACGTGAGCCGCATGCCCGTTTGGAAACCTTATAGCAAAGAAGGCTGTAACTTCTCTTTTAAGACTCAGATTGCCTGCTGCGTAGGTGGTATAAGCACACCATGCCATTTGGGTCTGCTCTGTCAGATATTTGATGACACTTTAGCAATTAATCTATTGGATCTGTCTGCTGAAAGGAAGACTGGCGCTTGTGTATCAAGTAACTTTTCTTCACAATTATCGCTTCCATGACAGTAAGTTTTTGTCTCACAAAATGAATGAGCATGTCTCCAAAACAATATTCCAGGCTTCCTCAGCACACATGGGCTTTTGTTAGCAGCTTCCACTACAATGCACATTCTGGGTGGCTCTTTGATCTCTTCAGAGCAGCAGGAAGTGCAAAGAGCTCTGAATTAACTTCAGGTATCGTGTTGTCAGTAGTGAATTGCAGTTTTGGAGGGGGGTTGGTTTGTGTCACATCACAACTATACAATGACAGCCACACAAGAGTGTGGTGCAACTGTGAAGCTATGTTGTTAGCATCCTTCACGAGAAAGCAGCTTGTTACTCCTGGCATCAATATTTCTTTCAATATAGATTATCAAAAATAAATTTAGAATGATACAAAAGTTTCTGCTAAAGCATCATGTGTCTCTTGTCTCTGACATGAGTGTCAGCTCACTCAAAAAATATTAGTTGTGCTGCCACCCAGAAGAAGCCACAGATGGTGGCTCATTTTTGTTCTTCTTGGTAGTGTCTGCTGTAAGATTGATCAGGTTTGGATCAATGAAATTATTTGGGCAGGAGCTGCCATTGCTCTCCTCTTGTCTGTGCACAGTTAAAAGGAGTGGGAGGAAAGGGAATGTAAAATACATTTTTTAGCATCTTTCTCTCTTTGGTACTGTTTTGCGAACACTTAAAATATTTATGGAGGACGGTGTGGGCCTGCTGACCATGCTTCTTTGCAATGAGCTCTTATCAGCAAGTTTTATGTTTTATAGTAATCTCTGAAGGTAATTTGGGGGGCTTATATTTTTTGTAACAGTACAATCTGCAAATTAAAAATAGGTTGCAGAACTTTAGGTATTTGTATTCAGCAGTGATTATGAATAGCTACTCCTGTGCATCATGAGTCAAACGGTTTCATTCTCAGCGTGTACTGGTGCCACAAAGGCCAAGTATTGCACTGTTGGAAATGTTAGCAGGTGTGCACATGTGCATTTTGCAGAGCTCCTCTAGAATTAGTATGTAATTGCCCATATTGCCTTTGGGACAATAAATTGTTTCCTTGTATGAGTCTCTTCTGCTACCAAGATACTCATGAGAGAAACAAACTATTCTCAGTTTTGCAACCTAGCTTTCCCTTTGAACCAGCAATCTTTGCTTACTGCTTTCTGTAGCTATTTATTTGGGTAATTCCTGTAGCTCACTGCAGATGGAAGAAAGAAGAAAGAAGGAATAAGCCTACAGCTAGCATGGAATGCTTGGCCTTTATTTAAACAAAAAATTAAATTTTATAGTCATACTAAACCCTTGCCAGGAACATTTTCCAGAATGCAGTTTCTGGTGTAAACTAGAGAGAAAATGTGATGCACCCCAGAAAGACCAATAGCCTGAGGTTAGGGTAATCTCTCATGATGTGGGAGACCAAAATTTCTGAGCTAGCAGCTGTTCTCATGTGAAAGGTTTTCCCAGTTTTCTGATGTTGCCATTTCTCATGCTACAGTGAACTTAAATGTGACAGTGTCAAAACTGTACCCAAAATGGAGTTCTTATTTTCTGGTTCATCCTCAACAGCTTATTTATGAAGAATGAATTGTTATAGGAAAAAGGTTCTTAGAGTGTGATAAATGTAGTTTGGGGTTTAGTTTAGGCTTCTTTTTTGGTAACTGCATATTGTTCCAACAATTTGTACTAAATCAGTAACTGGAAAACATTCATATAGTCTCCTTACTGCATACTGTAAGCTAAACTTCACTGATGTCTTTTTGGCTTGCCAGCTTTGTTTCCAGCGTGACAGGAACAGGAAAGAGTGAGCATGAGAGTCCTACTGGGGTTGTACTCTTTTGACTTCTGGTAAAACATTGTGCACTGAAAGTTGCATGTGTTAAAAAAGAGCTGTCGTGCTCTTATTCTGTAGGCTCATCAAAGAAGCAAGCTTCACCACAAGAAACAACTTGGCTTTGGATCCTTTTTCTTAAGTTGTGTTTGGCTTTTGGTTAGGTACTGTGACTGTTGAGGTAAAAGGATACTGAGGACCAGGAAAATGGTAACCTAGTAGGCTTTCGTGGTGAAGAAAACTTGGATGTTCTGCTTTGGGAAGATGCAGGTGAGAACATCTCTGAAATCATCTGCAGATTAGCCTTGATCTTTTCCCCAGGGAATCTATTCTTAGATTTTAATGGGAATGGATTCATGGCCTCTGTTTAGTAATGCCAAAGGATCATGAGAGCTAAGTGCTGTAAGTAATCATAATTGAGTGCTGCTTTTCATCTAGCTGCAAAATAATAACATACTTGCCTTGACAGATAGTTGTGAATGGAGAGCTCAAGTCAAAATCAGCCTTTGCTGTTAGATTGCAGAGGCACACCCTAGCCCGGGTGTTCTTATATGTGTGTGCAGGCATGCTCATGTTAAGACACTATGACTCTCAAAGCTTAATCTTTCTGGTGACAGATGTGACTGTCCTCTTACATTTTTATTAGAGTAAAAATTCCACACTACTTTACTACATCTGTATTTCATGTCTTCTGTAGCTCAAGATGTGTGTGCCTTCAGGATTTTATTGCTGCTTTATTTCTCTAAGAGATAATTATTGACTATGTTGGGAGACTAACTCCTTACTGAATAGCACAGTTACTTCTGTTGTTTGGTTTTGTCTGCTCTCTCATTCACTCCTATGAATTTCCATATTGACTGAACCATAAGGAGTTTTGGGACCCCTGCTGATGTTATTTGTGAAGAAGTTTTGAAAATGAGACATGCTTGTGAGTCATCTTGGGTGGAAGCTGTGCTTAGGATGAACCTGTGTGTTTTCCTTTAAGGCCTATCAAAGAGCTCTGTCCTTATGTTTTGAAAATTTACTGGTTTGGAGCACCTATAGTTTCACCTGCTGACCATCGATGTGCTCAGCAGCCCTAATTCAGGCAATAACAAGCTGTCCTGGTCTTGTCCCTGTCTCTCTTTGAATATTGTCTGATAGGCTTACTCAGCGGCAAAGACATAAGCATTCTACTCTCCTGTATTTGTAGTTTATCTGTTAGCACTCAGAATTTGGGAAGCTCTAATTTCTAACTAGTCTAGTGTGGAAAAGGTTTTATGAAAGCTGAACTGTGTTGAACACTAATAAATCTCTTATTCATTGCACTATGCGTCTCCAAGTTCCTTAGCAAACATTAAGGTTCATAACCCCCTTGTAGGAGTGGCAGTGAGTGCATATACAAAGATTGCTTCACCTAATGCTGAGATAGGGAGGACTCTTTTAGTCATGTATTACAGCACACAGAAACGCCACATGTTATTTTAGCCTGGAGAAGAGAGGAGAGTACTTATTTAGATGAATCAGTAAGATTGATTTAGGTAGTTACCTAAATTGGAGTGTTTCCAGACCAGTGGGATTAACAACCCTCTTTTTGCAAAAAGCGTTATGAGATCTTTAATGATCACACAAGGTCAGGACCCGGTTTTATGTCTCATCTGAAAGATCATGAACTTATAACTACTGATCTGTCATTGTCTGATCTGACTATCTATTCTAGAGACTGCTTTATTTTAGAAGAGATTTGTGTAGCAAGGAGTCTAAATGCCATCAAAGCTTTTAGTCCTTGCTATATTCTTTGCTGGAGGAGGTTTCTAAGGAGTTTTTGTTACGATGTATCTTTTTGATTTCTTTTTCCCTTTTCATGGCAGTCCAAAGCGAGACTGCAAAGAATATTTTCCAGTTTGTATGCGTGTCATTTGCTGCTATGCGCAGAACTGCTTACTGATCTAGGCCTGAAAAATCAATGAATTCCTGGGTTCTTCAGGAGGGTATCCGGTTCCCAATGCTTTTTCTGGGTGAGCTCATCTTTCTGTCTACATGGCCACCTCTCTGTAAGGCCCCTCATTGCCCATACCCAATACACTCTTACTGGAAAACTGCAGCCATAGCAAACTGCATAAATGTAGCAGGTGTGTATACCATGCCAGTCCCGCTTTCAGAATTTCAGAGTTAACTGATTTGTAAGTGCATGTATATGCATATTAAAAAAACCTCTAGGAATTGGATAAGCAAAATCTTTCTGGTACAGTTATTTCACTCTGAAAAGGCACGTGTGAGGAAATTAGAGGAGCCCCCCCTCCCAACTATTCTTAGCATATTATATATAATTTAGCAAGTGTTTTTCTTTATTGCAGAGCTATATACCAGTTCACAACTTCATTGTTTATATGGTGCAGGTATCCGATTTCCACCCTCTCGCACACACATTTATATGTAGCCATATGATTTCCACATTGCCCACAAAAGCACACTGGCTGTGTTGTTGTTTGATAGCACAGAAGTGTGTATTCCTGTGGTTCCTGTTGAAGGCCTGTTTGGCCTGCAGCAAGGAAACCTGTCTCTGCAGTAAGATGTCCCTGACTCAGCCAGATGTTATTTGAGATGGGAGAAAATGGCCAAAGGAAAATGCTCTCCTATTTCAGGGTGCCCAAGGAATGAGCTATGCCAAGTCCTTCCATCTGTTTATTATGAAGTTTTGTTTAGCCCAAAGAGGACATTGCTGCACATCATCTGTGCTTTTAGCAGCTTCACTTCGGCAACAGCAGAGGAGGTGAAATTGAAATCAGAAGGTCTTAAATTCAGAGAGAAATATATTTGTTCAGAGACAAAAGGCTATTCTCTCTCAAGCCAACAATATATTATTACCCTTGATCTGATTTAGAAGCTATTTAGGATGCTGCAGTCATATGGTTGGCTGGCAGTCTGGGTAATCTCATCACTGATGTGCCCATAAAATGGCAGACTGTGAGTTGGTCACACCATACTGTTTGACTCATGAACTCTGAAGGTTAAATGCAACAGCCTTGTTTGAGGGACTTGGTTGGCACCAGCAGAGAAAAGGAATGCATAAGCTTGTAGTGAAATGTAGGAGCAAATGAGTCCTTTCTGAAGAGGTGGGTGGAGAAGGAAACCAATTATAAAAAATGAAAATATCACTGGTGGCATTGTACATCAGTCAAAGTTTCTGAATCATCTGGAGGAGGTAAGTCAGCAAGGCCTACTTGTCTAGAGGAAACTTCTTGTCCCAGAGCTCTGAGCTGGCACAGCAAATTTGAAAGGCTTGCTTCATGCTTTTGTTGCCTGTGCACTCTGCTCTTTAGAACAGAATAGACTATTTCAGAACAGACCTGGCCCTAGAATTGAACCCTGAGGAACACCTTTGAAGTTGATCCTCAAAATTTGATCCTTGCCCTGTATCCCCACCAGGTTTTGTTTTCCCCCCCCCATCAGTATATCTCAAAGCAGTCTATAAATGCTAACGCACTAAGCAGCCTGATGCCTGCTCAGAATGGTCTGTTTCTTTCTCCTGTTTGACAGATGGGAAAATACAGCACAGACTGCTAAGGTAGCAGCCCAAGGTCTCGCTAGAAGTATGTGACAGAGGGAGAGTAATCCCTGTGCAAGCCTTTCCCTCTTTTCCTCTCCTGTTACCATGACCAAGTTTCCCTCACTGCTTTTATGGAGGTTCAGACTTCACAGCTTTTGGACTTGCCAGTGACTGTTAGGCTGGGAAGCCTGAATAAGGTCTTTTCATACCACCTCCCCTCAGCAGATGTTCACCTTTTAAAATATATTGTTTATCCAATGCAATTTCAAACTTCAGTCCCTGGCCTTGCACAGAGCTTCACTGCAGGGACCGCTCCTGCTGAGCCTTTAGGATCCAGACATGATATATCTGCCACCATGACTGACTACTCCCAAATGACTGTCGCTGCAAGTGCAAGCATGTGCAGACCAACAAAAACATGTTTTTAGGCTGGTTACTTCAGGAATGAGGTCTGGGGAATCTTGCTACCCTTCAGACATTCTCTAATAACGTTTGAACCCACAGGTCAATTTGAAACCAATGTAACAGAACAGAAAGCAAATATCTCAAGTCCCTGTGTGTTTCATGGGAACTGGTGACTGAGTAGAAGAGAAGTAGGCATCTGTTAGTGCCTCTGCCGAGAGAACAGCTTGGCTATTTCTGCCCATGTCTGCTCGGTCTGGTAGGAGCCAGCTGGCTGGTTAACACATGCCTACTAGCAGGCCATTCAGTAGCTCTGTGGGTCCAGACTGGCCATGGACTGCCTTGTCCTTCTGGTGTGCCAGCCTATAAAACAGGGAAAGGTACAGGAGCCTGAAACTACCAAGTCAGGTTTAGGAAATATGGATGAGAATGTAGCAGGAGATAACGCGTAGAAACCTGAACTTTCTCTGTCCCACTGTTTATGGAATAAGATTTTGTTTTATTATTTTTTTTCCATTGCAGTAACTGCTATATCTGTGATGCATATATATACCTATTTATCTCAAGGAAAACATGGTGCTAGTTGATTGGCTGGCAGAAATGCAGAAAGAATCCCAAATACTTGGGATTTGTTAAAGTATTTTGTACACAGCGAAAGCAATGAAAAATACATTTGCATTGGTATGCATGAAGGTGCTATCACATGTTCTGTGAGTGAGCAGGAGAGCTGTATAGGTTAGGAAATGGTAAACTGGCAGCAACGAAGCTGAGAAGCAGTGTCCTGGGCAGAGATGAGTATTGCTGAAGGGCTTGTTCTGTTCAAGGCCTTGACTAATGATCTGGGAAACAACAAATAGCCCATTAGTTCACTGATGCTGCTAATGTGGAAAGTGTTGTGAGTATCAGATAAATACAAAGGCAACTAAAAGTCTTGAAATCTGGACAGAAGTCAATACAGCAGAATTCAAACAGGGGAAATCCTATGAAACATGGCTTAACTGGAGAAATAAACCTGTAAAAAAGCAGTTGAGAGAGGTCAGCTTGGACTCCTTAGGAACAAAGCACCAGTTGGAGTCATTGAGATATCGAAAAGCTGGTCGAAGAAACTCTCTAAGACTCGTTTTGGAGTTTTAGAAAGCAGGCTTTCTTTATTGCAGTGCTGGATGCATAGGGGATAATTCCACCTAGTGTGTATGCCACAGCTTTAGCACAAATAGGTTATATAGAATAACTAATTACATATTAATCAGATTAGTATACATATACATAAAAATAATTATAACTGATTATCATAGTACTGCCTACATCCAATCATGTGCAATGAAAGATCCATCTGAGTCAAAGGGCTGCTTTTACAGCCACCGACCCATTTGAAGTTCTTGTTGGCTGTCCTTGAAGTCTTTATTCTCGTCTTTGTTCTTTGATCTTAAAGTTTAATGCAGTTTCAATCACATGTCAGTTTCAACATTGTTATCATCTAGCGTACAGGAACATCTAGTCACAAGAGCAAGGAACTGCAAAAGTCATGAATAATTACTAGTTAATCACTTGACTACAGTTTTGTAATTACCTCCCTGGCTACCCTTTGTCTATTGTTTCAATCACAATATTAATATATGATCATTTATCAAATCTCACTTATACAGTTATCTAGCAGCAAACCAGTTTTCATAGGAGGTACAAAATATTAAAACCATAAAAATTTGAGCAAACAACATGGAATGTATGGACATGTACTACCAATTGGGCTTGGGTGTGCACAGACAGTGGCCTGTTCCCAGGGAGCAAGGTGGTGATAAGCTGTATCACTATGTATTTTGGAGCTGACATCCAAGTGACATCCCATGGCAAAATTGCCCTGAACAAGACTACCCTCTGAATGAGGAGAGAGAGTTTCAAATGCAGAGTGCAGTGTACTATTTGAAATGTGATGTGCTCTTCTGAGTAGAGCTCAGAAAAGAGTCGGAGAGACTGAAGAACTGGGAGGACCTGTTTAGAAAAGCTGAAAAGAACAAAGTAGGTTATTGCTAGACCCTACAAAAAATAATGAAAATAAAATAAAAAGAACAGCTTTGTATTAGCTTGTAAGCAAAAGAGGGGGAGAAATAGTAGAGAGAAACTGGTTTGGGAGAAGCACTCCCAGAAGAATAATGGGGATTAATGGGAGAAAATGTGCATGGCAATCACCCCTATTATTTGTTGTTTTGTTTTAAATAACGGACTAGTTCAGCGAAGGCCTAAGGCATCTACACTACAGTGGTCAAAGATTCAGAAATTCACTGCTTAGCCTAGGACTCAGAGGAAACTCAAAGATGCAATTTCCTTGTGTGCTTGGAGGCATGCTCCTCTCCTGCTTCAGAAAAAAAAAAAAAGGAGCGATGACTCCTCTCTGATCCTTCACATTTGCACTTTGATTGTGTTTTTTCAGTTTCTTCTTGGCAGGAACAATTCCTCACCTTCATCCTTCAGTGTATATTTTGATGAGGTGTTCGGGTACCCATGTATTTTCCTAGAAAACCTAAGGCATGTCAAGCTGCAGCAGGGGAACATGCTGTGGTACCAGATCGTGTGGCACTGTGAATCCTTTCTGGACTAAAGTATACAGTTAATGCTAATTTGCCTGAATGGGTCCTGGAGGCAATCCATAGACTACAGAGGGTGTGCTAGTAAGTAACAACACTTCATCTCTTCAAAGAATCATAGACATAATTGTTGTTATAACAAGTTATTTTCTCCCACTAGGAAGGGCAATGCTTGCTTTCCTTTCAAATGTCCCTGAGCTGTTGGTTGATTTTTGGCAATCTGTTTTCCAGAGGTGATCTTTTACAGCACTTGGCCTCTCAGGTTTCTCTGCCCTCTGTAGTCTCCTCTGTGGAGTGCTAGGATGGAGGATAGCGTCTTTGTGTTCCCAAATATCTTTCTTTCTGTCAGTCTGTTCCCCCTAATTGTTGCAGTCATTTTTGTTTGATGGAATAATTGTGAACTCACTTACTATGCCTAGGGGAGGGGCAGGAAGAAATCAATCTTCTATGTCATTAAAAGTACAGACAAAAAATCCCCAAACCCCAAAACAGATTCCCTTGCGGGTATCCATGGTTTTTAATATCCTTTACATGTAGCTTTATTTTTGCTAATGAACAAACTGTGTAGGGCTCTTAAATGAAGCTTTAGCTTCAAGGGTTGCTGCTGAAAGAATGGATGGGAGAAAGGAAAGGGGTAGAAGAACATGTAATGCCATGAGGACACTCACATGAATTGCGATTTTTTTTTTTTAAGTTTTTTTTTTTTTTTTTTAGCTAGAGTAGCTGCTCTACTTTGTGATCTTCAAGCAGCTCTTCTGTCGTTTGCAAGGTCAGGATTTTCTGGCTCACTTGGAGAGGATGCTCTCTGACCAATGAGGCATGAAATAGCAGTTGGAGAAGGGCTTGATAAATATTGATTCAGAAATTGCCATGGCTGCTGACTCTGCGATTGGCCTGTTTACCCGGCAAATGGAAGAGGAATGGAAAAAGGTTGTCCATTTCTCAGCAATGGTGGCACATGCATTTTTCAACACTGTCCTAGATATTTAAGACGACAGGGTCTGACAGCTCAGTCCAGCTTGTTTTTCAGGACAGCATTAATCCATTACAGCAGATTAGACTTTGCAATCCTTTCTCCCACCAGGAGCCTTCCCTTCTTATCTTCATTAAACTCTGTAAGGATGGTTACACTGTCCCACCAGGAGGAGGAAAGTTTTCCAGTGCAAGCAGGATAGGCATTTTGCTATTTTGGGGAATATCTGTACAGCCTTCAAACTAAAATGAGTACACACTGACTGTGCCTTAAGCTGAAGAATTACATCTCTGTTAGCCAGCTATGAGCCTGAATCTGTCATTCCCCACTGAGTACTCTATGACTCCTACCCTGCTGGGGCTCAGCAGTATGAAATGTGAACCAGTAGAGTGATATCATACCACTTCAGTATTTTGCATTATGCAGTTGTGTCACTACTAACCTGCTATGAGGAATCCAAAAGTAAGGTTTCCTGTCTTGCCAAACAAACCCTGAATTAAAAGCCAGAGTTGTGGTAATTAATTCAAGCTCAGTGCTGTGCTAATGCAGTTACCAGATTTTTGGGATGTCTCAGGGTACAGGTAAAAATGAGCTCAACATCTGCCAGCTGTATTCTGTGGAGGCATCCCCTGGATGAGCTGTTTCCAATTGCCGCCTGAGCTTAGGGCAACCCTGGTCAGTGTCACAGGGTTGTCCCTTTCCTACACACTTGAAAGGAACCCTACGCTTACTCAGTGCTTCCTATCCACACTTTTCATGTGAAACATGAAGTTTACATATAAATTGTAAAAGGTAATCACTGAGTCTGTTCTGCCACAAGAATTTTAACACCTTCTGATCTTTCTGATCTATACTTTCAGTGTGTTCAAACCTCTGCAACGTGAATGGGAATGGTTTTGTTTCCTTTTAATTTCTGTGGCTCGACAAAGTTACTTTAATTAGGGAGGTGCCTGGGGACTGCTGTCAGAATTGGCAGCTCTCTGCGTTGAGTGTGGTGAATGTGTGCAGTGCTGTGGAGAAGGCTGGGAAGGGGCAGCTTTTGTTCTGAAGTGCTTGTCGTCTAAGCAAAACAAAGGAGAAGACTAATGGGAGAGAGGAGGTATTTAATAAACTGAAACCTGAGTTCAACTGTGCGGAATCTTTTTGTGAATAATGAATCAACTGGAAAAAAAAATTATGCAGGTTTCATAGTATCTTCATTAGTCAACTTGTCTGAATTTGCTCATGTGTTTTGACTAGATTTGTTGTTTGAAGGCCCTAAATTTACGAATAACTAACAGTGGTGAGATCAAGGGCTTGCTCCTCAGCACTCCTCTGTCCAACCGTTAGGTTGTCCCATGAGAGCAGTAAGTCCTGTTCCCTGACTGTTTCTGTGCTCTCAGCGCTGGAGCGCAGGACCCGGGGAAGAGTTCATCGCTGTCATCTGTGCATAGCCTGCCCGGTGACAACTCCTCTGGCCCACAATAACCAGCCTTCAGCAGTACCAGCTCAGACGGGCTTCCTCCTAAGCCAGCCTGGCCCTTTCACCGCTGGGACCCCAGCCCTGCAGGGACAGAAGTAACATTACTTCCTTTCACCACAAAGCATCGGGATGGTTCGTGATCTAGTCGTAGAGCTCTCTTTGCTTAGTCCATCTTACCCAGCACACAGGTATTCCCTGCTGCTCCTGTAACCTGGACCTTGTTAGCAAGGTGCTGCCGGTCTCTCTGCCCAAGCCCCTCGCCTTTCGCTGCCTGGGGGCAATTAGCCCTTCCCTACCCCGCTGCCTGTGCTGGGAGGCACCCCTTACAGACTGACAGGTAGCTTCACCTCGACCCTCTGGGGAAAAAAGGGAACTGAGGAACAAAACCGAGCAAAAGCAGGTGTTGGCTGCACAGTGATAGGACTCTGCTCTGCCACAGGCATCTCCTCGTGTACTCCCTCCTCCTGATCTCCCGTCTTGGAGTAATAACCTTCACAGGTCACTGTGCGGTAATACCGCCTTCCTGATAACCTCCTTCAACTTGCGTGGGTAATGAGTTGCTTCTAGAGAGGGACACCATTTTATTAACATCTGACTATAAAGAAATATTGCTGTGGGTTGGGGCAGGGCTGAGAGGGGGCGGGGGCAATGGTGTATGGTGAGAACAGATACAGGAGGCTTATGGATGTGTCTTTCAAAAAAGCACAGGGCATACAAAATTACCACTGGAATAAATAATACTGATACATTTTAGGAAACCCAGGCTGTTAAAACATAGATACTGTGATACTGCCTGGCTTCTAAAAGAATGATTTTTAAAAAAAAAAATAATCTGTTTTGCACTGCCTAGAGGTCAGAATATGAAGATTTTCAAACCAGGATATTGGTTTTATTTGAGCTTCACATTTAAGCAGGCATGGTTCCAGCTGATATATGTTGTACTCAGCTGTGTGAAAAATTCATACGGTATTGTCCTCTAGCACCACTAGTCAGTGCACACTGAGTTCTCATGTGGTTTATGCTGCACTTTTGGTTTTACAGTGAACTTTTTTTTTAAACACAAACTTTACTTTCTATAAAGCAGAAAGAATGTAGCTGTGTATTGCTTTTGAAATTGCCTATTACTTTTTTTATAGCTGCACTAATGCATGTATCCCACAGTTAGTGTTTTTTGTACACTAGCCTGTTATATAGGAGAGGTGTCTCATTTCTAGATATTTCTGCAAACCAGCTAGGTGATGTACAGCTTTCTAACATTGCTTATCAGATACTATAATATCAAGAAACTACTTCTGATTCATTCTCTGAAACTGAAAAGAGAGTTTGGGGAGCCTGGCTGATATAATGTTATGATCATGGAATAATGGTAGGAAAGGATTAGTCTATTTAAGACTTCCTGTCTGGAGACTGTGAGACTAGAGATTAAGCAGCAAAAGCTGAAGAAACAGCTTCTATCAGGGAATGATGGTTCAGGTGAGACAATAATCCATGTTGTGTAAGATGAATGGTAATACAAGAAGTCGAGGACCTTTCTAATCTTTTAAAACAGGGGACTAGGCGGTTCTTGTTTTCATAGCTGGGACTTTATCAGATTTGTTCTCAGAATCTTTATGTTTCCAAGATGTCCCTGTCCTTTCTGCTAAAGATTCACTGGAGTTAAAAGATCCTGGCCGTTGCTTTCCATTCCTCTCTTCAGAGTTTTTAGTTCATTATGAACAGGGTAACAATGTGCTGCAGTTCCCTTGACAACACGAAGGTGACGAAGTGGTCAGAAGCTGGTTTGTCTCAGTGGACCACACGGGTTGGGACCTTACTCAAGTTTTTGGTATTAGTAAAGAGTTAGTGTGGTCGGTCTAAAATGGTCACCTCTAAGACACGCTACAGGAGAGTGAGCGAGTTTCTCTTCTTTCAGTTCTGGCTCAAAGTCTCATCGAGGCACTTGGTTGTTCCACATTTTGAATTAATTTTAAAACCTGGTATTGATTGCCTGGGCTTAGCCCAATTTGAAATACCAAATTTCCCACCAGTTGCGAAGCAGTGCTGCTCTGGCTTATTCTCCCTGCCAGTTCTGCATCCACAGTAACTGCTGTCTGAGGGGTCTCAGCAGCTACACTGACTCTGAATGCATAATGTGCTGAGTGGATGGTTATGTTGCAGCTAGTGTGTTCCTCATTTACTACTATGCATACCTGAACTTTATACTTATACCTTAAGTATACATACATGAACCACACTATACATCTGTTAGGAGAGTGTGCTTGGATATACTTCCCTGAAGTACTGTTATTATAAAATACTGGTTTGAATGTACCTTAAAGCATTTTACAAAGGAGGTCAGTTTCATCATCCCTCTTTTGCAGATGTTTATTCCCAAAGAGGAAGGTAAGAACAGGAAAGACACCTGCCTATGGTTACAGAGGAATCTGAGACCAGAGGCAGGCCTAGATTTCCAGCTTTCCACGTGCAAGTCTACTACTTAATCCAGAAGGCCTTGCTGCAATGTATGGTATTTTTATGGATCAGTCTTTTTGGGGGTCTTGACCATTTGATTATTGTGATCTAGCTGTTATATTAAAAAAACCACTCTTATTAGTATAGCTCCAAGTTCCAGATGTTGTTCACATCAAAGATTTCATAGCACTAACTGTTCTGAAGCAGCTCTGACAGATGCCTGTGCAGTGGTACTGTCTGTACTTTTAAAGACTAGGAAACCAAGGCAAGGACTAACAAAGTGACTTCCAGAAGTCAGGTTTGGAGGAAGTAGCAAGTCAGTGCCATTTGCTGGGAATAGTTTCCAGGTGTAATACAATGACATGCTTCTTCAAGCTCTGCATACACACTCACTTCTACCTGTAAGAGAACTAAAAATGGCAGATGGTGATGGAGTACACCTGCTCACAGGCAGTGGTTGTGTTTCCCAATTCTTCTTAACACACAAGGAAGAGGAAATGGTATAAGGACAATGGAAACAAAGGCAAAAGACCGTGACCCGCATGTGTATCAGAAGCACCTGCTCTGTGTGTCCAGCTGGATGTGACTGCATGTCCCTGTACTTTGGGTCAAGGCAGAGTGGGGGTGTTCGTGTTCATCTATACCATACAACAGCTGGTTCAATTTGGACCTTTGATTGCCTGTAGCTCGGGAGCTGTTGAAGCTTGTGTATGCTTGCATGCAGCCTAATTAGTGCCATTATCATTGCCATTAATGGCTTTTAATGAAGAACAGATGGTTCTGTCAAGGTTTCAAGCTATAAAGTTCACTGACCTGTTTGTGCTAAAAGGAGGGGAAAGAAAACAAAAAACCTACCTCATTCTAAATTGATGGTGGTAGAGGGGAGTGAAAATGAAGATTGCCCAAATGTAAACCTTACATTTTCCTATGCAGCCTGATCTGAAGGCATGTGCGGATACTTATGAAAGCCCTTGCTTTCACTGGGGAAAACAGGGTTTTGTAGCACTTATCCTCATGAGGCCCTGACACATCAGTTACCTTTGTTGTGTTTGAACTGAGACTTCCTTGAAGAAAATGGAGGAAGGGAAGGGAGTAATAGGATATATCCATGCCTTGGAAAGGGTCATCACTAGCAGGACAGGTCAGTACTGGGGAATAAAGGAAGGGGAGAAAGCAAACGTATGTTTGGAATACTTCTCAGTAGCATCCAAGTAACCCAAGTCAAGAGCCTTAAAGAATTTTAATTTTATCCTCTTACTCTGTTTCGCTTTTACCCCAGGCTTGACTGTCACTCAAATGTGGCTCTGATAGACACTTCTCTGGAGGGCTATAGCTCCAACTTTTTATTCCAGAAGATGGAATATTGCTATTCCTCATTAGGAATTCAGATGGTCAAGCAGTAAACATGGCATCATGGTGGAGACCAATTGGAAAAGTTAAATCCCAAGCAGAGATCATTTGGTAGGATGTAACTGTCTGTCCTGGCAACAGCTTTTCTCATCTCCTACTTATTGAACAAAAGTGGATGTGTAAACTTATAAGCTCACATTGTTCAGTGCAAAGTCTGGCTTACTTAAAAGAAACTCCTTTTCTCATTTAATTGTGAGGGAAGTTTTTGGTCTGCCTGTGATTCAAGATTAACTACCTACTTTTGGCATGGTTTTGTCCATCTGGATGCACGGTGTAATAGGTACATATAATATCGGGTGTGTTTTTAGTATTCACTTCTGTCTTCTGTTATTGAATGTACTCCATTTATATGGATCATTCAAGAGTATCTACACAGAACCTGAATGGCCTGATCAAAAATCTTATCAGCCTCCTAGTCACGTTCCAAAGGTTTCCTATCAGAATTCCAGTTAGAATTGCCAGTGTAATGAGTGCAAGTCGTCTTAGTGCCTTTGTAGATGAGTTTCATATAGGACCATGTGTCTGTCACTTCAGATCCATGGAGGTCCTACTCTTCTGTGTGATAGACTGGATTTTGGACTGAAATAGATACTGGCTCAATTGCAATGTCCTTAAGTTGAACTTGCAATCTCCCCATTTCCTTAAGAATTTAGAAGCCTTTAAAGAGATTGCTGAAAAGTATCATAAGTAAGAATAGTAAACAATATTATCCTGGTGTTGGAGGAATACACCACAGGAATAAACAATAGCTGGATATATATCTTCCCCCTGCCTTTTTTTTTTTTTTCTTCATTTGGAAGAAGGAAGAAATTAAATTCATTAGCACCGATCCAGTGCCATATCTAATTAGCTGCATTATGGGGCACTTCTGTAATCTTGTGTCATGAGTACAGTGATTTAAGAGGGTTTTTTTTTTTCCTTTTTCCTCTGCACCAGCATCTATTAAGGATTAAGTAGTGATATGCCTGATTAATTTACATTGCCTTTATCAGGCTGCGGAAACAATTATCTCTCACTGGGAGAGTTTTCAAACAAACATGGTCATGTCCATGAAGTAATCTACCAAGGAGTCTCTCCAGAGCTGCAAAAAGAGATTTAAAGCAATAACGAGCAAAAATTCTGCTGCTTTTCCTTGGCCCCTTCCCAGCAGTTTCACAAAGCTTCACCTACCTTCCTGCCTGATCCATGCCTACCAGGAAGAGGTGAGGTTTGTAGAAATGAAGACCCCTTATTTCACCAAATGTGTAGCTGACTTGCCACAAGCCCTTAAGCATTCTGGGTTTTAGATGTGTGCCTGGGAGAAGTCCTCTGGCAGTAACATGCCCTTTATTATGCTCTGTCCTGTGGAAGTTTAGAGAGGAAGGTTGGGAAGGCAAAAGGAAGCAGCAAAATGAAGTGAAGAGATGGCACAGTACTCCTCCCTGTATATCCCAATACAAATACAAACTACTATTTGGGTCCCCTGAAGACAGAGATACAATCCTAGCTATATAAATACACTCCTTTCAGGTGCCTCTGACCCATTCAAAGATGCTCTGCTCTGGCAGAGCATCTGGATGTGATTGGTTTAGGTGCTTAAGCTTTCTTATGCAAACATCGATAGGAAATATGGCTGGTTATTAGTTCTCATACAAGGCAGCAGCTGAAGACTGAGGGTGAAGAGGAAGCATGGCAAGCTTCATTAGGCTGAGTGGAAACATTTTCACAGGAGTTTATGGAGAGTGGAAATGTCACGCTGGGTCTGCAATCAGCAGAAGATTTAAAAGCTGCAAATGTCTGCCCATGGGGAAATGGTCCACCCCCATCACATCTCAAACTAGGCTGAAGGATTCTTTCTTTCCCTCCTTCCCCTTATTTAATAGATGCTTTGTTATTTACGTACACCGCAAAGTTTTAAGGTTTGTTTTTAGTATTTCTTATGTCTATCCATTAATTTTGGTTTTCCTGCCTTTTGAGGTGGTCAGGTGTGTGTGTGTGGTTTTTCAAGGAGTGCAACCCATATGGGAAAATGAAACCTTTTCTAGGTAGGAACTGGCAGGAGAGCCAGGGATGAGGAGAGCTTGACTGGCAGCTCTTGCCAGAGGAAAGCGACATTGCCTGCCAGTGGCAGGTGGGAGCTTGCCAGCAGGAGAGGGTTAGGTCCAAAGTGAGGGAAGCAGTCTTGTCTATGCAGAGTGAAAAGAGGGGCAGGGGTAGAAAAGTACTGAAATGTGAGACAGTTTTGAGAAGCAACTGCTTGGATGGGTTGGAAAGTTCAAATAGGTGAAAGGAAGAGATGATCTGTGGGTGGGACAGCTGAAGAGGTGGGGGCTTTCCAGGAGGGGGGCTTGGAAAGGGAAGAGAGAGAGGTGGGTAAAAAGGGTTTTAGGGAAAGAAGTTTGGGATGACTTGGGATGGGGGAAGCTCTTGTATGGGGCAGTGCATGCTTGGAGAGCAAGGTGGTTCCTGAACTGGTTTGGATGGATCAGGGCAGGAGTGTGACCATGTTTTTTGTGAGAAATAGGGTAGCTCAGTTCACTGGCATCAATATCAAATTGCTTTTGCTAGGCATTTTAATGTCCTAACATTTTTCTTTTGAGAGGCTCTCCCATCCCTGACTAACACTGGTATTTAAAAAGCATATTTTTAGTACACTGTACTAGTGGCTTTGGATTAGTGTTTGGTTTTGGTCTCAATATGAGTATTAGGAATATTATTGCAAATTTTAACGTTACTTAGTGCATTAACACCAGTTATGGTCTTAAATGGTTCCTGTCTGTTATTTAGTACTTAAGCATTTAGACAAGAGTGTGAATATATGATCTCCACAACTGCTTTTCCAAGGATTAGTCACTTTACAGTGTCAGCAAATCACTTTTCTAAAGTATATCCTAGGGCAATGATTGTAAGTTAAGATCTAGCTAGCTTAAGCCATTTATTATTTTAGATCTTTGATTTCTTTCAAAACTATGCCATCACTATTTTTTGCCACATTTAAGGTTAAAAAGATATTCAAATACATAATGGCCTGAACATAAATCTGTCCTCTTGTAGGTTTCTGCATTTTCTCTCCTGTTTTGAAATGTACCAGACCATTAGTTTCAGAGGAAACAATTAAGTTTTGATGTAGAATTCATGGCTTTATAGCAGTTTCCATAGGAACCAAGTATGAGATACAAAGGCCGGGTATGTAGCTCACCCATCAGCTCCACCCAGGGAACTTGTGCAGGTGACAGTGAACAGATGATGCCACATGACTGTCCTTGCATCAGGATTTAAGCTATAAACAGACTCATGCAATATTTACAGAGAAATCTGAACCCAGCACCAGTTAAACTGGCTTTGTATTTTGTTACAAATCAAATTACCCAGCAGTTTAAGCTTGCCAGTTTCATATACAAAAATGTCAGGTTACAGCTGTGTTTGCAGAATTGCAGTAGGAAACAGTGCAAATAGAGCAGATACTGAGGGTGTGTAACTGCAAATATTACTCGATATGTTTAAGACGTTTGACATTTTTTCAGGCCATCTGTAAAGTGTATCTGAATGTTTGCTTAAATTTAAGCCATCTCTGGAGAGCCCTAGACCCAGTTTTCAGTGCAGTCCTATTTTAGGATGTTGTACCATAATTTACATGCAAATACTATCCGCATAAAATTTTGAAGCAAAAACCAGGCAGAATCTGACAGAGGTCAGAAAGGTTGAGCATATGGCTTGCATTTAGAAATCACTGAAGTTTCATTTAGCTATACTTGTGCCTCATGTAACTGTGGTGTGGGTGAATAGAAATGTGTATGTAAAAGTGAGATTTAAGGTTATTCCATGCTGAAGTGCAGTGTCTATCTACAGTGGAAGGAATTTTCTTTTTTTTTTTTTTTTTTGTAAGTGGGAGTATGCATTTGTGGAAACTCTTGTTTGTTAGCCTGCTAAATAGCTTTGGTTTCAGCTTCTCCTCTTTGTGGTGTGCTGTGAATCTTTATTGAAATTACACCTGCACAGCAGATATTCACTGACACTACAGCACCCATAAAAGCTTGCACCAGCTTGGGAATCCACCTTGATCAGTTTACTTTTGCTGTTTACTTCTGCATGGTGTTGGATTCTTTTTGACATGCCAACATGCCAGCATGTTGACTACCTGAACTCAATTTAAATACTGTGTTTC
Source organism: Elanus axillaris (assembly GCA_026212715.1). NCBI lineage: Eukaryota > Metazoa > Chordata > Aves > Accipitriformes > Accipitridae > Elanus > Elanus axillaris. The sequence goes on from JANZLQ010000032.1 coordinate 19,219,685, forward strand.
TTCGCCTTCTCTTTCATTCTTTCTTTTTGTGTTGAACCGTACATCCAAGACCATAGTGGCAAGGTACAAAAATGCTTGTGAATTTTGGTACTCTCCCACTGAAACTGGGCCATCCTAGATAATAGGCTGGCTCCACCTATGGCAAATTATGTATCAGAGGAAAGGCCACAGGGTTGCCTGGCAGGGTCTGTGGTTACCTGAGGCAGAAGCTGTTATACCTTTCCCTCAGCTTTTGCTGTGAAAGTGTCTGAGGACTCCTTACCAGGACCCTGATAAGGGTCTTCTGCTTAACTGAACACAGAAACTCTCCAGGAAGGTGAACTGCTGTGAAACCACTTACAAATTTTCACCCTCTGCATTATCTTTTCTTTGTCCCTTAAGCAAATGGCAACTGAATTGGAAAACTTTCTTTTTAATTCTGTATCTGTTTGCTTTTCCTGTTCTATATCCCTAAAGAATTAAACTTAAGACAGGAGAGTTTGCACTCACAGTTAACATGTGGGAGTCTATGGCAACTTTAAGGGGAGATGGGACACATTTGAGAACTTAAGAATTTGGATCACAGCATCTTTCAGTCCCTATCTCAGGATGCAACAGGTATTCTACACTGAAGGTCATCCTTAAGGTCTCATAGCTATAGACAGTGTCTCTTGTTGTGGTATCTCATGTGGTTTTGATGGTCACCAGGAAAAGAGTGAACTGGAAGTCAGTGGGAGTGAGCTGGTGTGCTGGGAACAGGAGTTTCGGTGGGGTTTGGAGTAGGAAGATGATATGCAGAACAGAGCAAGGGACAGAGCCAACACAGGCAGGACATATTTGACTGAGAGATTGAGGGAGAAGCTCATCACTGGAAGAGCAACAAGAGATAGAAGGCAGGGAAGAAGATAGAGCAGTCATAGCAGTAAGGATCAAAACCATGTTTTTGGATGTGTGGGAACAGTAACAGACTTGCACAACAGGTTGGAGAGGGGAAGTCAGAGGACATGAAAACCACAATAGAATTCCTTTACAAAAAACAAACCCACACAAATAACAAAATCCTTTCATAATTTTGCCAGCTAAGCAAGCTGCATGGGCACCTAACTCCCGATTCCCACGTTTTGAAGTGGGAAGCAACAGGAGTCCAGACTTCACCCACTACCAGCAAATTGGAGCATGTGGGACACAACACAGAGGTTGCTCAACAATTGGTGAGTGTCCAGCATATGCGGGAGGCAAATGAGTCTGATGCAGGACTCCTCCCTGCAAGACACAGGCTGAAATCCGGGCAGAAATGTTGCAGTACACCATGCTGAGCAGCTGAACCCATGTGTACCTGTGTGGATAACCATTTCTGATCAACTTTGAAATATGATATTCAAATTGGTATCTGTTATATCTTAATTAGTATCAAAGCTTGAACCAGCTGTGTTCATGCTGTCAGCCTAATGGACAAGTAGACATGGCAGCTGTGATGTGTCTTGATTTTAAATAAGGCTTGGCATAGTGCTGGATGGCACTCTTGTATGCAAACTCAGGAAGCAAAATCCACATAAGATTGGCTCACCCAGAGGAAAAACTAGACTGAGTAATCTATCAATAGTTCTTTGTCAAGCTGAGAGAACATTCAAGTGTGGTCATCAGAAATCTGTCCTGGGTCCAGTACTACTCACTATTTTCATTTGTTATTTTGACAATGGGAGGACAAACATGCTTATAGGATTTGCAGATAGTACCAAGCTAGAAAGGATTGTCAGCTTTCTGGAGGACAAAATTAGAATTCATAATGATCTTGGTAAATTGAAGAAATTATGTAAAACCCAGTAAGTTGAAATTCTGTAAGGACAAGTGGTTAGAAAAGGGAAAAATGAAATACACAAATACAAAAGTATCCAGTTTTGGCACGATGTTTTGAGAGCGATAGGCAAATGGGGACGAGATCAGAGTTCTAGAAAATGTAGCCTATGTAGAAAGATGAAAGGAACTGAGTGGAAAAGAAAAGAATATGATTTAAAATATATTAATGTATGCCAGGTAGTTGCAGTGAAGATACTGACCAGATATTCTCAGTATCGAACAAGGTAAGAATGTGATGAGTTGTATTTGCAAGGAGAGATTTGGATTAGATTTTAAGGAAAAACTGTACAGTTAGGAAGATAGCACTAGGAGAAGAGCTGCCTTGGGAGGTTATAAAATCTGAGGTTTTTAAGTATCAGTGAGATGAAGATCTGTGTATGGTGATTTTTGCATACCAGTCTTGCCTCATGTGAGGGGATGGATTAGGTGGAAGTTCTTCAGTGAATCTGTGCTAGACAAGGGTGTAAAGAGGAATGAATGTGTAAAAAAATGAAGCACCTGTGTTTTTCCCTGTAGCGTAGTTTCACCTTTGCTTTCATCCTGTTCCTCACGGGAAGCTGTCTTGTGTTTGTGGCCTCCAAATAATTTGGGCAAGACCCTGAATAACCTTATTTAGCTTCAGAGTTATTTCTGCTTTGAGCAGACTGGACTGGTTGACTCCAGAAGTCTCTTTCAGCCTCAGTTATTCTATGAATCTGTTCTGGGTAGCCCAAGATCTACCAAAGTTCTTGCTGCAAAAATTGTGAGGGAAAAGATCTGACAGTTTCTACTGCCAAATAGATAACAACTTCTGAAAAAGCTGGTCTTGCTTGAGGTTGCTAGAACAGCAGAAGACAGATAAATGGATGCTGAATGTCCATCTCCTTTGTATTGCATGCTAAACTGACGTATTTTAAAACATGTAACTAATTCCATTAGGAAAGCTTAACAAACATTCTTTGAATATCATCAGCAGAAGCTGTATACGGCATTTGCATAAAAATGGGCAGATTCAAATCAACTCGGAGTTGTTTAAAAGATATGTTAACTTTGCCAGGATAGAGAGAACATGGCAGTAGATAGTATGCAGACAGTATGCAGTAACCCAGAAATTTATAAGAAATGTGATGGCATTCATTTGGGGGCTGCTTCAACCATCACGGAGCTGCTTGAACCAGTAATACTGTATCGTTGTCTGTTAAACCACAACACGCTTCAAAAAGAATATTGAGTTGCCTGGTTACCTGCATGTGCATTCTTACACTGATCCACTGGCCATGTAGAAGGTTTCTCTGCTGTGGCAACTGGCTGTTTCCTGGATGGCCCCTAGACTTCTGTGACCCTCTGGTTCCTTCTTACCAGTGCACAACAATTAGAGGTTTGTTAGCATGTTCATCCAGATGCTTAAGATTCTGAAGTTCTGAACTTTGAATAGTCAAGTAATTGTCTTATGGTACAGAATGGCCTTCTGCTCATCCCCGCCATTGCAGCTTCCATTGGGGGAGCTCCATTTTAGTTCCCTGGAGAAGTTCAGATATTGGATATCATCCCTGATCCTCACGAAGAATGGAATGGACACATAAGTTAGTGGACTACACACCCAGGTGCACAGCCTCTTAACCACAGGCAAATGAGAGACTTGCTGAATTCTGTTGTCTCCAAGCAAAGGAGTTATGGCTTCTACATAGTGGTAGATAGCACGACATGAAAGAACAGTGTAGTTGGGAATGCACAGCAGCTGCGAGGTAGAGAGAATATGGGCCACAGGAGCACTGGAAAGCTGTTTGTCTTACCATATGCAACCACGTGCTAGTTTCCTCTTCCTGCCCCTATCTTATTTCCTTCAAGACAAATTAAAGGTCTATGATGACCTTTTCAAGCAGGATATGACTGAATTTCAAATCTTTTCTTTATTATGCATTGTGAGAAGGGAAACTGAAGGCAACCCACCTACATTACTTTTGTTCAAGCAATACTTTTCTCTGACTGACTGCAGATTTCTCTGCCTCTGTGTGATATTTCCTGCTCCAGTTCTCCATGTAAGCTTCATTTAAGCTGCAGCAAGCCGGGCAATGCATGGGTCCTTCATTTTCGTGTACACACGGCTGGCCTCTAAGACAATCTTCACTGTCTTTCAGATGTGCTGCCCTAAAAGTCTGTTAAATGTGGACTGTGGAACATGCATGTAAAATGTACACTGAAGTGAAACATTTATTAAAAGGTGAGAGGACTGTGTATTTACTTGTTATGCTGGTCCACCTTCAAAAATTTGCAGTGCTTCCTTCATCCTGACGTGCTGATGCATCTCACATGAGCATTAGCACTGTTAATCAATCCAGACTCTGAGTTCTGCAAATTACAGACAGCCTCTTTATATTGCTTTCACAGGCAGCTACAGGCATCTATCTCTTTATTGATTTCACAAATATTATGCACAGTTTTCAACATAAAGACAATAATAAACCACTTGGACTGAAAAACAGGGGCTTACCCCAACTTAAGGCCTCAAGGTTATGAGAAGGATAATGCCATCATAGTCTACCCTATCCATGCTGCAGTCTATCACCTGACACTGAGTTTGCAGAGTGTCTGTCTCCCAGTTATTATGGCTGCTATTTGCCTATGATAAGTTGATGGCTTCACTGGCTGGCCTGTGAACTACAGTGATTAGGAGAGGGATGCTTTAAACATCTTGTGGGATCTGCTGTGGGGAAGGTAATCATGGGTAGGGAAGTATGGTAGCAAACTGGAGACTGCTGTCCTTATCACCACAGCTAGATCAATGTGGGTTTGTGAATTAAAGCCCTATGCTAGTTTAAAGCTAGTGCAGTTTTCCTGTGTAGCAGAACCCTTAGGATGGCTTGCTTAAAGCCATGTTTGTGATGGCTTTAAGCTGATGTGTTCATTGCCAAAAACTGAATCCACTGTTGGATTTGCTAATTCAGTGCATTTTACATATGTGAACAAGGCCTAAGTCTGTCTACTACTTAGCCTCAAGCATGTGGGAAACTTCAGCTCATGAACTGTCTGTCCACCGTATACAGAACATGTTGTGCCGCAGCCTCCAGTTGTAACACTGATTGCATTCACATGATCACATTGCTGCCTTGCAGTAACAAGCAAAATATAACTCATCTCTCAAAGACTAGGTCAAGACATGTATTGTAAATGACTCTGACTGGAACTCAACTAAAATGGGGTTTGGTGGTGTTTTGGGGTTTTTTTTTTCATGCCTACTGAAGGTGAAATGTTGTAACACTGTCCCTGTGTAACAGGACAAACTTGAGAGCACTGTTTCCCAACATGGCTTGTCTTGTATTTGCCCCTTCAAGTTTGAAACCCAGTTTCTGTGGGAAAGGGAAAAAAGTGCTGAATGGTGAGGTGATATGCTATCAAAATGCTGGCACTGGTGCAGATACCAGAGTTTCTCAGCTTTGCTGCTGGCTGTGCAGTCTCTAGCATGTCACGTAAACTCTCTGCGTCTGCTTTGTAAAGCTGTGCAAAGAAGCTACTGTTTCCATGCTCCCTATTGTCTGCCTATTCTGTTTGTTTAGCTGTTGCCTTTTAAGTTGATTCTTTCTAATATGATTCAACTTACTGTGTTCTTCCTGGCTTTGTGTCTCACTGCTGTTGATTACTCATCTGCTTTACAGCTCTGCATGTTGATATAAACATGGTATCACGAGCTGATGGCTGCTCAAACTAATAGCAAATATGTTTCAAAAAAAAAAAAAAGCTAGATAATATTTTGGTGTACTTTTCTGCTTCTATTTTGCTTCCTGAAGCAACTTGGAAACTTTTCCACAGCTAAATTTGTCAGTCTCTTTTTGCTGCAGCTTCCAGGCATGGGTATGAAGAAGAGGCATGAAAAAGGGAAGAAATCAAAGGAAATAAGAAACATGCAGGACCAAAACAAGCCCCCAGAATGTCTGAACTGAGGTGTAGCTCCAATCTGCTTCTGGCCCTGAGGTTATTACTTCTACCATGTAAAGCCAAACTCTGCAGGACCCTTGCACAGCCTTGGCTTGATTTTTGTGTGATGTTTTAGTTTGGGTCTTGTTTTACCTCAAGCCAGCGAACCTCTATTTTTAAAGAACAGTTCTAAAGCAGTTTGGTCTGGTTTTATAGCTGTCCTTCTTCAAGCTTGGACCGCATGCAGATATGTTCATATCTTGATTCGGTTTGGTTCTTTTTTGGTGTGGAAGAAGGTTACTTACTGCATGTCAGCTGACAGAGGTGGCTGTGTGGGTTTGTGTTTACCCATCACTGTCATCCTGATCATAGCTTCATCTGGGCCTTTTAAAACAATGTCCAGCTTGCTGGCTGTCTCACTTCTTTGCTGCCTCTCTCCCATGGCTGTACCAGCAGTTACCAAAAGTTCAGTTTGTAAAACTGCTCTAGTTCCTGTCAGGTTAAACTTTACATCCTTGTGTTGACTGGTGTCCATCTGAATGAGGGGCTGTTGGCATCGGGCCTCGCTCTGGCTGCCTTGCTTTCTCCAAGTGCAAAAGTGATTGTTCTGTCTGTTCCTCGTAGCCCTTTTCCCAGCCAGCATCTATTTGCTTAACCAGCCAGCACAGCTTGGCATTTGCATATGCATATCTGAGGGACAGTTGTCTAATTTCACTGCTGGCCCAGTCTAATCTCCTACGCTTATTTTCAGTGGTGGGGAATGGGGGGAGGACAGAGAAATAATTGAAATAAATGAAGCTGGGTCATGCCTTATTTTGGCTGCTGGCACTGTCCTGTTTGCAGGGATAAAACTCCTTCATAAACTGTGAGGGTTTCCACTTGCAAGGAAGAGATCTATGTCATGGCATAGAGTATGAACAGTGGAGAGAATCTCGTCTTAGCTTTTTGATGATGTTTTTCTTTTTTTCTTTCTGCTAGGTCTGTATCACTGTGTACTTGACTGGTGTTTAACCTGGTAATGCATTTATCTGATTCTGCAGTTGTTAAGTATTATGTGGAAACAACAGACTGAGAGGAACTGTCAGACTGACTGTACTGAATTTCAAAAAGCCCATGCAGTTACTCTGATACTTTCCCCTGATGGTGGAAAGGAAATATTTTTTCCCTGCTGTCAGTGAGTCCTTCAATTTGTCAAATTCTGTATCACAGATAGACAAGTTGGGTGCTTAGCTTCCCTAAGGAAGAAACTAGTTTGGAAGAGATTGATAGTTGTACTTGTTGCCATAGGCATCTTTCTTAGTGACTCCTCACATTTGAATAAAGATGCTGTTCCCTTATAGTTGTCCTTGGAAGCAAATCGCAAACTCTCAAATGTTTCTGTTGTCATGAATTTTAAACTAATAATTTGGGATTTTTTCAGCCCTGAAGGAAGTTTAGGACTTAAAAGGTAAGACTTAGGGTCAGGAGATGGGAGTTCTGCTCCTACTTTGACCATTGTTGAAAAAACGGGTTATATGCAACTCTGTCTAGAACTTGCATTGGAAATACTACTTGCATTCTTTATCTGGATGTCATGGTTTAATGCCAGCTGGCAACTAAGCTCCACACAGCTGCTCACTCAGTCCCCCTGCTTTGGGACAGGGGAGAGAATCAGAAGGGAAAAAATGAGAAAACTCATGGGCTGAGATAAAGACGATTTGATAGGTAAAGCAAAAGCTTCTCACGCCAGCAAAGCAAAACCAGGAATTCATTCACCACTTCCCACCAGCAGGCAGGTGTTCAGCCATCTCCAGGAAAGCAGGGCTCCACCATGTGTAACAGTGACTTGGGAAGGCACATGCCATAACTCTGAATGTTCGCCCCTTCCTTCTTCCTCCGACTTTACATACTGAGCATGGTGTCACACGGTATGGAATACCCCACTGGACACTTTGGGGTCAGCTGTCCCAGCTGTGCCCCCCCCCCAACTTCTCATGCACCCCAGCCCACTCACTGGTGGGGTGGTGTGAGAAGCACAAAAACATTCCGTGTAAGCATTGCTAAGCAGTAACTAAAAACATCCCTGAATTATCAACACTGTTTCCAGCACAAATCCAAAACATAGCCCCATGCCAGGTACTATGAAGAAAATTAACTCTCTCTCAGCAAAAAACCCAGCACATTGGAGAAAAGACCTCTCACTCATCTCATGCCTTGTTTTCATGTAGAAAACAGACATCTTACTACACATTTCTATGGTATTTCAGAGTTGCTTTGTGATTGTGTTTGGGAAGTACTTTGAGATTACTGAAGGGAGAGAGGTGCTGAAGAGAGAGAGATGTATAGTCAAGTATTTCAACTTTCACAAGGGCTGGTTTTTGTTTTATCACTGCCTCAGGATGACTGGCTAGAACTCCCTTTGGTGTTTAGTTAACAACAATCCAGCTGGATCAGCAGTATGAGGTTTCAGCATCTTTCCTTCCTCTCTCTCCAGGAGTTGGATGTACTACTTCATGCAGTAGACCTATGTTTTTACAGATGGGGAAATGGGACAGGGAGTCCCAGGAGCAAAACACAGTTGGACAGAGGTTACAAAAGTTATTTTGAACAACACTTAGTGGTGTGTTTCAGTTGTAGGGGAATATACATTTAGCATCACCATTGCATTGCTACTCAAGAGAGCAGAAGTGAACTGGTAGCTTGGTATCTTTTATCCAGGTTAGTCCAATATGCAACTCTGAATGGGCTTTCTCATTAGAAGTGAGTGACTTAGTAATGAGATTCTGCAAATTAGGAAGAAGGAAGGATCATAGGAGCTAGAGACCAAGGACAGACAGCCGAGGCAGCTAGGGAGTGAGGGAGCATGACTGGTATAGAAGAGGGGAGGCTGTCAGCATGCTGGTCTCTGGCTTAGTACTTTGCCTAACAGTGATTTCTGGCAGGTTTCAGTGAAAATGAACATCAAATTGATGATTCATAGCCAGTGCCTTTAAAACGGTCTACTTGCCTCCAGCTGGAGTACAAGGAGAGTTGTGGTCCCTCTATTCTTCCCTACCTTGCTCACAGGCAGGTGCTTCCTTATTCCCCACCGCTGGTCCCCGCTGACACACAGCACTTCAGTCCTGCTCTTTAGGCCATTTTCTGTCCCCATTCCTCCTCTGTTACTTCCTTAGGCAACTCCCAAACCATGGGCAGTGCTTCCCATAAAGGCCTTGCTCTTTCCGGGCCCGTGGCAGCTCCAGGGTTTAGGTTGTGGCTGTGTTTAGGTTTGGTTTGGAGAAGGACCCTGCAGCTGGGCCACGCTGAGTCTTTTCTTCCTGCTCAGTCAGGGTGGAGAGGTGGTCTCTGGTAATGGACCAGCAGGTTACTTAGAGATGTTATCCATCATGCAGGCAGAGAGAAAACCTGCAGATTTTCTTACAGGGCTGACGTTTTCAAACAATGCCGAACGCGTCAATGCTAATCCTGCATTGGGCAAAATGCCAGAGTCTGCCTAATGCCATTGCTGGTCTGACATTTGAGCCTCCATCCTAATGGATGCCAAAGTGGATCCCTTCACCTCACAGAGACATTAACTAAAGCTTAATGGCTTTCTGAGAGAAAGGCCTCAGAAATGAGATTCCACACTGATAATATGTTGCATACGTACCAGGTGGGCCTGTTTTGGTCAGACTTTGAGGTCTTTTAAGTCAAATGGTCTGTGCTTCTGTTTACAGTATCTACCTTTTTTCCTGCCACCATCACCTGAACCACAAAATCTGTCCTGTGTAGAAAGACAGCTTCCCCTATATCTGAAGACATTCTGGGTCTTCTCTGGGCAGAATATGAGTTTTAAACTGCTGATACTGCCATGGGTCTTGGAGTGACAACTCTCTTTACACCCTAAAACTCTTTTCAGTCCCAGTTACCTGCAATTGGGGTTTCTATGAATTTTTGCTTTATCTAAAGTTTGCTCTGATTGAACAAATAACCCATTTTTTTATGGTTTGGGGTTTTTTTTTTTTTGAGAAAACACCACACCCTTCTTTTTACTAGACATTGCATTCAGTGTTCATTTTAAACCAGTTTAACTTTGAACCTGCTATTTTCTTAACAGAACTAGAATGGGGGATCTCCAAAAGGCATTGAGAGACGTTCTTTTCTTCTTGATTTTGAATGTATCAGTTTTCTTTCATGTGTATTCATTAAAATTCATAGGCTTTAACCTCTGGCTGTGAACTGTACTTGCGTGTTGATGGTGGAGTATGTGACTATGGAGTATTCTGAGAAGTCTGACCATGATTATGACAGTTAGACACTTCAGTATTTTCTTTCAATCTCTTTGTAAGGTGATTGGAAAGTCTGAGAAGTTTGAGTGGTACCGGTAGCAATCAAATATATTTTTCCAGTAATTTGCTTGAAACTAGCTGTATACTCATCTACATAATGCTTTTGTCAGATCTCCATTTGGTTGCTACAGTGTGGCTAGTATTGGCTTGCACAAGAGTTGGAGGAAAAAACTCTCTGAATTTTAACTTGTTGGCACAATTATGTACTTTTGCCAGAGTCACCAGCAATATTACTAACTTCAAAGTGGTTTTCCAAGCATTTAGGTTCAGTTAATGCAACTAAGCCTTAATGGAGACTTGGTTCCTGAAGCAAGCCTATTCCATTTTGTTTTACTCTGATTTGGTACATGTATCAAAGGGCTGGGTACAGTAGTCTCCCTCCTAGAAGGCTATTTAGGACACATTATATGTCAGCTCCTCTAGCTTTTATACCACCCTCTGTTGAGAGAACATAAGAATTTTGAATGTGTAAGCCTTTTTTATTTTCTATACTTTAGTGCTTCTACCTGTGTTATTTTTGCCAAACCAGAATCTTCAGTTTCATTATAAAGTAAACCAAAGCTTAAGAAAATTTGAATGATTATGGCTTTGCATTTTTTCATCATAGGATTTTTTTAATGTGATAATTAAAATATTTTTTTCAAATATTTAGACTTATACTGAGAGTAAAAAGATTTTTTTTTTTGAGCTATTTTGAAAATGCTAGTATAATCTTACAGTTGGAAAGATGGGTAGGAAAAGAGGAAAACCAGAATGTTTTGCCCTTTTGCAGTGCATTTTATATTATAGGTTGACACTAAACTTAAACTCATAAAAGAGAGCAAAGCCGTGTAGGAGCCATGGGACATGCAAGCACCTGTGCAAGCGCAAGGCAGGGGGCTGACTTACCTAGAAGCAGAATGGGAGCTTTTAACTATTGGTGGGAGGAAAAACCATTCTGGGATGTTTCTGAGGGGGTCTGCCAGCTCCAAAAAATCCTTGAGGAAGGACGTGGAGGTACCAGGGAGTTGTGCCTTCTGTAGCCGAATGGTTCCCAGCATATAATGCTAGGAGTCCCCATTCTGTCCCAGCACTGCTTCATGATTGCAAGGCTCAGTTTTACCATCATCTTTGTTTCTCTCACCCACCTATTTCTTTTTTTTGCATGAACTAACCTCTCATTTTTGAGCTCAAGATGCCATAAATTTACCCATGTGACTCACAGAATTAATGTCCCTCTCGGCGCTCTAAGGAAAAGAGAGTGGCACCACACAGCTCCAAGGCAAAAGGCTGATCGGACATGACTTCATGATGCATTTGAGAGGATGCTGTGACCAACCCACCCCAGTGATGGCTCAGCACATGGCTAACTGGGGAGGACCAGTTCAGTAAGACCTTCAGTTTCAGGCTTAGGAAGCAGCAAGGGATGTCCAGGCTGTTGCTTGTTCACATGCAAGTTCATTAGCTACAGTAATCATTTCGTTGGCTGCTGGTTTTGGTAGACGAGTAGACTCACTGTTTCTTTGGGCTAGGATAACTTGGTGCTGGAACTAGAGCAGCACTTGCTTTTGTGAGGCTGAACTGGTTCTAGGACTGACAAACTGTAAATTTTGATTTGGTTTGTGTGTGTTTATTAAGGATGGGGGGCTGATTATTTGATAAGTATGGTAGATTGCTTATTATTGAAGTCCCTATAGATCTTCCAGATACCTAAGGTGTAAGACATGCAACAGACTGAGTTGTTCTCATTAAAATCCAAGAAATTACTGGGACTCACTTTTACCACATTGATACTGGGTCTATCTGAAATGCAGTGGTAAGCTGTCTGACCTGTGGACTCTGAATTTCTCACCCATACAATGTGAAAACAGAGGAAAGCTCGAATTTGAGATTTCATGGCCCAGATCTATTTTGATTCAGTGATAGCAGTAGGGGCTGTTGCTGTGCAACATCTTGTTTGGGCAGCTAGGAATCAAAATCTTTAATTTCTATCTTCTGGTGGAGCGGGGGGAAGAACAGATTGTTTAAATGTACAATTTTAATAATGTCTAGAAGTGGCAGGAAAGGAGGTGTTGTAAAACCCCAAACTTTCATATGGTTTCATTTAAAGATTGTAGATTTGACCAAATTGCTCTTTCTTCCTCTTCTCTTAGGTTCTGAAAATAATATTTATTTTTTTACTCCTTTACATAGCTCATTTTACATATTTCTTTTTTCCAGCAATCCTTGAAAAAATATTCAGGTTTTGTTTAAAAATGAATGCCTAATATTATCTCTTTGCTGCGTGATTGTAGAACTACAGATAAAGATGTAAGTCAGATCACTTGGAAGGACTGATGTCAGACTGGAAAACTCTAGTACTTCAGATACTATTTGGGAACTCAGTATAATAGCAAGGCTCTGGTCTCAAGGCTGGTTCCTTGAAGGGCTATGGCTGCAGTAGAACTGCTCCCTTTGGGGAACATGAAATAATTCCTTTGGGGAACAGAGAACATGAAATAATTAGCCTGTGTTTCTTTGGTGTGGGGTGGGAATAGTGGGAACTGCATACATACAAGGCCCTAATTCTTGACCTTTCAAATCCCTTAAGCTCAAGGAAGCTGGAGTAGATCTCACTTTAGAGAAGCATATGGGGGAGCCTTCACCAGGGACAACTTGTACGAAAAATTGAAAGTAAACAGGCTGCTGATTCCCCTTTGGAAAGTGGGGAGGCAAGGTGGGGAGAAAAGTTGAGAGAGTAGAGCATAGCATCATAACAAGGTGAAAGAAGGCAATACATCAGTCAGCACTTCCCCATCTCCGGAGGCTTGCGTTTAAGCACATCCATCCAGTGCAGCTGCAGCTTCATTTTAGGAATCAGGAAATAAGCTGAGTGGCAAAGAAAGATAGAAACTGACAGCTCTCACTGTTCAGGCTCTCCCCTTCACACTGGGAAAGCAAGTGGAGAAGAGCTTTTCTCCCGCGGAAGTGTGTACCATTCACCAGCGGGCATCATTGCTTAGCAGAGAAAATGGTAGAGGGAGACAAGGGCTTGTGGAAGTGTATGGTCCCAGCTGCCAGAGTGAATTAAGCACGGTGCCTGTGTGAGTTTTGCTGACTCTGTGCCTCCCCAGGACTGGGGCTGGGGGTGACATGGGATGGGAGAGCAAGACAGGTGTGAATCTGCTGACGTTTTGTTTCTAGTGGCTTTGCCATTAACAGAGAAGCTTGTGCTCTCCACTTCAACAAAACCCTTTTAGAGCCCCATTAGTGCTGCCTTTGTTTTTTCTAGCCTGTTTCATATATAATTGTGTCTCATTTATAGAAAATCCTGAGGCGAAGTGGAAGCAATTTCTCTTCCTTCCAGGTGGCAGCAGAGCAGAAGCCAAATCCTGCTCATGCCAAAACCAGTGTGTTCCTGAGCCTTCATGCTTCTTCCTTCTTATCCTCCCATTGTATTCTTGCCAAGACCAAAACCAACACCAGCTTGGTGGGTGGTTTGTCTTGAAATAACTGAAGGTGGCCCATGGGCTCTTCGACACCATTTTGAATGGCACTGCCTTCTGTGGAGCCTGAGGCGAGAGGGGACACCTGTATGCAGGCAGATCATGTCCTTGATCTGCCACAGCAGAGTGCTGCCATCACATCTCTGCTCTTACACTAGAGCTTTTGGCAACTCTATGTACCTATGACCTGAGCGTCTCTCCCAGCAACTTCTGGTCTTCCATGATTATTTGTCAGAATTTTTAAAAAATGATAGTGATGCCACTCTCAGCAGCCAAGTCTGATTACAAATTATGTTCCCAATGGGTAACAAGTAGAAGCAAGCACTTGGTCATATCTGCTCCTTGGCTTCTTAGAGCACATATGAGGGTAGCACTAGCTACCTACCTACTAGCTGTCAGCTAGTCCATAAATAATAAACATGTGTGGGGCATTGAATGAGGCATTGAATATGCAAGCTGACTGAAGAGTAACCCCTGCCCTGCTAATGCTTAGTTACAGCAGTAACAGAAGAAATACTAGACCTAACACCTTTTTCTTTCTATGTTATTTTTGGTCATTTAGTTGGATTCTTTTAGGTGGTGCCTATGTAACTTGTGAGCTACAAGGCTCACATGAGGCCAAAGCAGTGTAGTCTGCTCATCATTTGTATAGTGATAGTGAGGTGTCTGTGCTGCTTCACTCATAAACTTATACAATCCTGTAGTTTCTAAGAAAGGTTGTACAGAAATTGGCCTATTAATTAACACTGTTTTCAAATCCTGAGTCTCATGAAGCCAAACACCAGATTGAAGTAACTTTTATTGTTAATTCTCTTCATGCCCCCCCAAATTAGAAACAAAAATGTTCATTTGGCTTCAATGTAATGTTTCATTTACAACAAAGTATTATTTTTATTTTCAGATAATTACACTAAAAGCCCGTGAAATATAAAGTTGGTATGACATAGAATTGCCTTATAACAGATTATTTAATATCTGATATCTGAGTTCTTCTGGTATTTTCACAGAATAGGAGAGAGAGAGAGGTTAAACTTACTCTTCTGGATCAAGGAGATCTGGACCCAAAATTACGTTCTCTCCCTCTCTGCCTCTCTCCTCAGTACTGTGTTTCTAAGTACCTCTGAGTTACTGTTACTGTACTTCAAAACTTTGGGAGTCTCATCTTCATTCAAATGTGATCTATGCTGTCAAGAAGCTTGCTGACCCCATCCGAATGGCTGGTTAAAGCCATGGTGCAATGCCTTGCTTGTGTGCTGTTTTTCTTCTTCCTTACAGATTAGTCAATCAGGAACAGTTTCCCAAGTGACCTCAGTGAAGCTAAAATCAGGGGAAGGTTAATGTAAAGTAATTGAGGAAGAGTGATGAAATACCCTGCAGTTAATCTACTTTTAAAAACAACGAGTCCTCCCAAACAGCCTCACTGCAGCTACTTCAACATCTACTTGTCACCCTGCTTCCTCTGCATTCCTTTGATTTAGCCCTGTTTGCTTCATATTCTCTTGGACTCTAGGAGCATCTAAAGTAAAAGAAAAAATCCTGGACAAAGTTGTACCTTCTCTTATTAAGTCTTTTGTTCATACCTTGCCACCTCCTGTGGATGCCTGACTTAATACATTCCCAACAGATCTAGTTAGGGGGCAGCTTACCTTGACAGGTACCCTGATACCCAGTATCAAGTCATTAAAACTGAATGAACAAGAAACAAAGAAGTTTTCCTGTCTTGGGCAGGGAGCTCTGCAAGTGCCTCTAGGCATCACTAGAATAACTAACCATTTCCAGAGAGAAACCGTGTGCAGAGGATTAAACATTTAGACATATTGTGTAGACTCCTATACATTAAAAATTGTGCATAGGATGTATAATGATATATGAAGGTATATGTATTTGCATAGAGTATTTGAATGACAGAAGAACTAACATCCTTAGGTCAGTTGCAGTGCTGGTATGTGGGCAAGCACATGTTACCATGTACCTCACCAAAGAGATGCTAGCAGAAGAAAGCTGTCACATAATGATTTTCATTTTCTTCTTGTGGACAAACTGGCTAAATTATTGATGCTTGACCTTGCCACCAGCAGCTTGCGTTATAGAGATGTAATAGCAGCTTCTCCAGCAGGTCATGGAGAAACAGATCAAGTAGCTTCATCCTCAGGAGATGAGTTTACTGGTTCTTTCCTTTTCAGGTTATGTTTTAATTGCTCAATTCATGTAGGTGTCTGGTGTATGCTCTTCTGTTGTGTCCCTGTTATTCTATGTATGATTTTGAGGGCTATCTTTACATTAAAAAAAACAGACTCCCTTTTTTTTTTGTTTTGAGAGGCACATACAAGAGTGCATGAACAAGGGTTCTGGCTTTGCAGGAGTGGATTTCCCAGGGTTGGTTTTGCTGTGCATATAGGTATCATTCCATATTGCTTGCAAGTACACTGGTGTTTGCCTAGAGAGAAGTGTGTGCTTGCATATTTCTTAGACTCAGCTTTCCTTCAGTTTTCTCTTTTTTAATGTGATTTCTGCAGTAGTCCTCCCCTTGACCTCTCATCCCACCTTGTATTCTCCCATGCCTACTTCTATTTTGCACAGTGTCCTATCAGTTTCATCTCCCATCACAGGTTCCCCTACTCTTGGAAGACACTTACTCTTTCTGCCCACCTGTCTGGTCTTCTCCACTAATTTTAGCTTAAAAATGACCTCTCCCCCAAATAATTTTGTCTTAATCTCTTGATTATTATTTTTTTATGGCTTTACTTTGGATTTACATTGTGTTTGCTTGAAGTGTTTATTTTTAGTCTGTAATCCTATTCAAGGTAGAAAATACGCCTGCATTTATAACCCACTGTGTAAATCCATGGTGCTATGTATACCTGATCTTAAGAATTACACAAAATAATCCATAGATTCAATAAAGGAAGGCAGCACAACCACTAGGGTAAAGGTAGCAAAAGAAGTTTTCTGCTTCCAAGGCATATGGGCATAAGGAAAGGGACAAAGCTTAGTACCTCTGTGCTTTTTCCTCACTTTCATTTATGTTCCTTGGAAGTTATTTAGATTCATGCTACAGCTGTGCAAGGGAAGGATTCAGATGATATTAACATGCTGGTGGAGAAACAAAAGGGGTCTCTGAAGGCCTCTTTTGCTGTCTTTTTACATTTATCAATTCATCATTTAGCAGATGCCAACTAAGACACTACACGTCTGCACCGTGGGTTGAATAAGCCTATAGAGGGACCTGTGCATTGTTAGGGAGCAGAACTTCCTTTCTATAAAATCTCAAGAGTACCTAGGACAGCACATGCAAGGTATGGATCAGGGTAAGACAAGACCAAGGCACTTGATCTCATTTGGTGAATGATACTCCTTCAGTTGTAGCTCCCAGTCTCTCTAAGAATTCCCCACTTTTGGCAGTGTACAGTGCATAACAAAAGTTTTCAGAGCTGAAAGTCTGGAGCATGAGCTGGCTTATTTAGGATTTGGATGGACTCTACTGTACTTTTCATATAAGAGAAGTGCCTTTTTTGTGTTGTGGCTTCTTGTACTTTGGGAACCCATCAGCACTGCCCGCCTGTTCCCCCAAGGCCAGATAGAAAGGACTTGTGGTTGTCATTGACCTATCCTGAATGTCAACTCAAAATGAAAAGTGAAAGCCTGATAGCCCGTTAATGATCCCCTGAGATGTCCATTTATCCCGTGCGTCATTTTCTAGTTCTTAAACACTCGGAGTGTCACAGAACAAGTCCTGAATGTGTCACTGGCACCACTCAGAGAGGGTGCAGCAAGAGATGATTCTGACAATTACTGAGGCATTTGCAGTCCTGTTATTGTGACCTAATCCCATGATAACATGAATCATTTTAATGGAGATGTCATCTGCAGTTTAAGCCCCCACCATCCAGTCTGCCCCATCATTACATCCACCAAGTACAGCAACATAACTGAATGATACTGTTCAAATTACACTAACAAAGAAAGATTGAAATGTTGCTCTTGGTTTCTACATTTATGTACGGTGTATTCACCTCCTGCAGCACAGATGTCAGGCAGAAGAGGATATTGAGGGTGGAGGTGCTGCTGTTCAAGAGCAATTCACTTTTCCTGGCCAAATAGTAATGGTTTCCCTGTCTTAGGGTCTTTCATTGCAATTGAAGGACAGAATTTCAGCTGTAGGGGATCATAAAATGTGAAAATTATATCAAAATGCTGGATGACACTTATTTTCTTCAATGAATCACTGTTTTTGTTTCCTGCTTTGTTAAATCTTCCACTACAGTGGAAACAGCAGCAAGTGTGAAAAGCTGAGTGACTATACACTAGCGATGCATTTAAGGTCTGGAAAAAATAAAATTAATAAATGTGCATCAGATGAGAGTAGCTAATATTTGCAGTACTGGATGTGCGGCTAGGAGCTGAGAAGAGGACAAAGTTGGGCTGGAGGTTCTCTGCAGACAGACAAAAGGGAGGTAGCTTAAAGAAAATGAAAAGCAGAATTTCACTGATCTGTGGCAGAATGAGATTCTCTCTTTTTCTATGTATATTTATGAGGTTAGTTTTTAAGAAGCTGTTCCTTTTAAATGCAAGAAGGAAGCTATGCTTTGATCAGGGAAGCAGGCAGAAGAGAATTGTTCAGCAACAAAGCAAGTATGTTATTTCTTGGCTAATAAACTTCCTTCTCTGCAAATAAATTGAAGTTCAGTTTAACTTTGTGTTAGTCATGTGTCCAGGGAGCTCTTAGCGCACAGCTTCCACTGATTGCCATTCCCATAGTTAGCCTCAGCACTGATGCTGGCGGCTGAGTGGACCTCGTACACCAAGTCCCTTGCCCTCAGTTTCTGCAGTTCTTTCTGCTGGTGAGGACTGAGGTGTTTTAACATGAAGCAAAGAAACTTCCTCTCATGATGCCCACTTTTAAGTACATGTAGTCGGCATGTGTTTCTCGGGAACATCATACAGGCTAGTGACTTGCTGGTTATATAGTAATTGGAGGGCACAGGTGATCCAAGGATGAGGCAGCTCTCTAGGATTTCAGAGACCATAAGCTCAGTTACTCCACTACAAGCTGTGTTCCTCTGGACTGCCTTGTAGAAATGTTTTGTAGATGACCATGATAGAGATTGCAAGGCATTCATGCTGCAGAATAAATAGTTACAGCCAGAAGTCTTTTAATTAAGAATTTGTATTAAAGAATTGAATTTAATACACCTTGTTGTGATCAGCCTGGAACTAATTAAAAATTCTGTCCTAGCATGCACCATTTCTAGTTTGTATTCCTCATGACAAAAAATTCTCCACTTTTCTTAAATGAGTGGTCAGGAATGTTGGGAAAATATTTTCAAGGCATTAGAGCTTGGAAAGAAGGCTTTTTTCTAAAGGTTGCCCTCCTGTAGGGCAGGCATACGTAAACAGTGTCAAACATCTGGTTTATTATTACTATTACCATTAGTTGGTTTTTCCCATACATCTAGCATAGGACAGCCTAAAAGTTGTCTACCCAAAGACAAAGCATGCTGCTTTTTGTTGGAGTCTTTTGACTGCACTAATTTTTGTAAATAACAGTTTTCATATTTTTCCATTAGCATGAAAAGCACTTTCTAGAGAGAGCACAGGTCTTGGAATAAAATTATCTCATTAATTCCAAGAGCCTAATAGAGCACGCCAGTACTGCGTGGATGTTGTGGACTGGCACTGCTATTGAGCTGAACATGGCTTTAGGCTGAGCTGGAGCTGGTGTAGGTCCCTCAGACGTCATTTTGGCCACTCTAACTTAATGTAACCTTGTGTCATAATTGTAGAAGAGACTGTTCTGTATCCTAGAGCAAAATCCTCTTCAGGATTCTGACAGTAGCCTGAAACTTAGTGATATTATTTTCTTTAAATCAGGTTATTCTTATTTAATGTCCTCAACTGCTGGTGAATGAAGGTGTGGAAAACCTGGTTTGGATCCTAGAGATACTTGTGAAATGCGGTACCTTACCATAACTGCTTCTAGCTCCTTTTCCAACAACTTAAAGGTGATTATAATTTAGACAGTACATTAGATGTATATCACTTGTCTTTGCATTTTCTATTTGATGCATTGTCAAAAGAGAGGAAAAAACAGAATTTGTTAACATACATATTAAATGATCAGGAAATGTTCTCCAGTTTTCAGGAGTTAACTACACCCATGCAGTTTCATTTGCATCAATTTAAATCAGTAATAGTTTCAGATTTAGATAAAGGCTTCAAATTATAAAAAGAAGAGGTTAGGAATAGAAAAGAGTGATTTCCCACTGTGATTATCAGTGAATGGGACAATTGTCATGAAGCTTGGATATACAAAAGATCTGTTTTCTACAGCTGGAGATGCAGAAGAGAGGGCTCTTAAACCCCACCACCCCCCCCCCCCCAAAAAAAAAAAGACAGGAAGGAAAGAATGATAAATAAACTGGAAGCAGCAGGAATGTGAGCCAGAGAGTGAGCAAGTCAGACTGGCTGCTCTGTACACTCCCTATTACCTTCTTTCCTTCTCTCTTGGTGCTCCATGGATAGCCAAGAGAGAATGAAACGGAGAATGTAACTGAAGACTTGGGGGAACTCGCCTGAACGTTACGATGTGCAGTACTTTGCAGGATTTACTTCTCATCGTTTTGGTATGCTTATCTGCTCATGCAGAACACATTATCTTGAGCTGTGGTGTCCTCTGGAGCAATAGTGTGTTGAAAATGTCCCAGTTGCTAAGAGTTATCTTAGATAAGATAACATGGTAGATAATTGATTTAACCCAATCTTCTTTTGCTGTGCTTTATTTATTATTAGTGATCCGTTTAATGGAGATGTTTAAAGTAAATAAGGATCTTGAAATGTGCTACTAAATTTTGAGATGACCTCTATTTTTATTGCCCCCCCCTCTGTGTATGTCCATGAGTATGGAAAGTCATAAAGTATTTGTCAATCTTGTTCCTTTCCATGATAAGGGGAGAAAGTTCTGATGAGAACAAGGAGAGGATCCTTTAGCTGACAACAAGGTTTATATTTACCTATAGCCCTCAACAGCTGCTTATAATATTCAGTCTGAGGACTGAAAAGTTAGCATATCCACTCCCAAGTGCAGTAAAAGGTGCAGCCATGGTTTCAGCTCTTACTGGAATATGACAGCTCAGTTTTAGCACCCCAAAAATGAGAGAAAAAGAAAAAAGGTGGTAACATCTCTTTAGCTGTACCACTATCGTCTTCCAGAAGGTGGCAAAAATGTAATTCAGTTCAGACCCTGCAGAGAGCTGGCACCTGTATTTAAGCATTTCTACACTTCTGCTTCTTGATACACCAAAAAAGTAGCTAGGCCTTGAGCTGGTTGTGAACAAACAGCATATTAAATTCTGTTCTAGCGTTGCTTGTGTAAACTAATTAAGCCCATGAGACTGTGCAAGCTATGGCTGAGAGTAACACCTGAGGTACTGCTAGCATTGAGATGGCTGTGTGGATGGAGAGGATTTCAGGCTGATGGGCAAACTGCAGGCCTGAGTGACTCTGTACTTCTTGGAGACAAGAAGGATCCTCCAGGTTATCAGAGTCCATTGATTCCCTGACTTGTTGGCCATATCTAAGCTATATTATTATGGGGATGAATTCAGGACATGCGTCTTTTCTTCCCGTAGGCTGCCACGTGGATAATTCTGCCCACAAAGTCCAGCAATAAACCTGGTCTAGCTCCCATGGATGCTAATAGCAAAAGTTGATCAGGCAAGATTAAAGTCATTATAAGCATATAAGAGGCAGTGTGTGACCATCCATCTCAATTTAGGCTGAGAAGTTCTATTTCATTAAACCCAAAGATTGATGCTACTGATCTTGATAACTTGATTTCAAAGTATTTATTATGAGCAAGCTTTCTAACAGATGTTTTCACTTGCATGGCAGGGAAAGCAAGACAAACCAGGATGGTATGCTGCAAATAAGAAAACATCAAGAAGAGTAGCTCCCTATTAGCATTGCTAATTTACATCCCCATCAACATCCAGTCTGGGTTAATTTCTCAGGCCAAGGAAATCTGAGAAATGACACAGCACATGTAAGGCACAGCTCTACACTTCAGCTGCTGGCTCCAGCTTTTCTGGCAGCTGTTGTTACAGCTTGGATTGGGTGCTAAATGTTTACCTTGACAACCTATCTATTCTCTTCCATTCACTGACCCTCTTGCTCTAGAGAATAGCAAAGAGTAATGCTTCTGGTGCTTGTGTGACTCAAGGCCAGTTAAAGAATTGCTCTTTACAAGATATGATTCTCCCTAACAACAGAGCAAATACAGAAATAGTAGAAGGGAGAGTGGAAACTATTGTTTCTTATGTTTCCTGGATGCATTAATCTCAGGGAAAGGACTCAGGAGAATAGCTGTCTCCACATCTGTATAGAAAATGGTCCACAGAAGTTTCCACCAAGCTCAGCTGACTGCAGTGATGGTGCTTTCAGCTGCCTGCTTTCTGCCTTGGACATGTTGTGTCAGTGAAGTGGTTGTATACCTCACTGTACTCCCTCTTCATCTTACAGATGGGAGAAGAAGCTCCCTCTCTGCTGGCACTGAGGGCAAGTTTGGGCCGAGAGGGCAATTTGTGCCTCCCATCCCAGAAGCATCGTCTGTCTAGTCTGACCTGTTGCTACTTAGAGTTCTTGCTGCTGGTTGTCCTGCCTAACTTTGTCTGTAATGGGTAGCATTGGATGAATATTTGGGACGTATTGCTGCCTTAATTACATTGTACTGAAGTTGAACAATTGCATCAAGCACTGATCTTCTTAAAATAAAGTATATGATAAAAGCTAAAGCCTGCAGGTGATAAAAACATTGACTTTAGAATCAATGTCTCTTTAATGTGATCATCAGAAATATTCCCTGATTTAAAAGATCTTTTATAAATTTTCATAGAGGTTACATCAATTTTAATTTTCATTTAATCTGATTTTTGAAAGGTCATCATATGCTGTGATTTCCTTCTAACTCACTAAGCTCCACTATGATTCTTTGTGTGCTTTCAAGACTAATTTTAGCCTAATTACTTTTTGCAGGGGAGTCTATATGGACAGGAAAAGGGTCAGTAGGTAGGCTGAGTTGAGGCTTGCTTAAGTTTCTCAGTCTTCCTCATTACAGTTTCCTAAAGTTGTTTCAGTTGCCCAGAAAACAAAGGAAACTGGGTTGTGCCTGGATGTGCCAGTAATTTATGTGCAGTTTGGGCTATTACTTAATGGGTTAAATACCTCCATGAAGAATTTAACAGTTGTTACAGCCAGTATTAAATAAAACA
Source organism: Elanus axillaris (assembly GCA_026212715.1). Classification (NCBI taxonomy): domain Eukaryota; kingdom Metazoa; phylum Chordata; class Aves; order Accipitriformes; family Accipitridae; genus Elanus; species Elanus axillaris. Next base: position 19,242,449 of record JANZLQ010000032.1, read on the forward strand.
CACGTTTGAGGAAAGCTCCATTCCTTATAATTGAATAAAACCACTGAGAAATGTCACTGCTCATCCCTTTGTCATGAAGATGCCTTTAGGTATTTGGACAAATAGCAGAAATATCTTCTAAAAGGTGAAGTCATACACATGCCTATGAGAATGTGTCCCTCTGAAGGCAGTTTTAATTGCAGTGTGTAGTAACTGGTTAATTTTAAACCTTGCTAAAGAGTAACTCTTAAATGAGTATATGACAGAAATAATATTTTGATATTTGCTAGGAAGAGTTGATATTTCAAGCCCACAGGAGACAGTCTTTTATGATTAAGAGCTAAAATAACAGCATGCATAACCTTTCAGGTAACAAGATAATTGAGCAGAGCATCATCTTAGAAATACTGTTTTAGGGAGAACCAGTCTTTCATAATAGCTTTTGCCTTTTTTATATGTGCAGCTCCACTGTCAAACCAGGCATGATACTCAGTGTACAAGATAATATATTAGTTTTAGCCAACACTGCAGCAGGAGTGCATAGTGCTAACTGTTTCAGTCTCAAAACAGGTCACAGACTGAAAAATTATTCTGTATTTAATGTAGAGGTGGAAGAATTTTCCTCCCTGGAAGTGCATTTGAGATATGAACCCCTCATGGCAAATCTCTGCTGTATAAAACAAGCACTTTTAGCAAATTTTTTTCAAAGGTCCACAGTACTGCCCTATATTTAAAAGTGCAAAAGATGCAGTAGTCAGCATGAGAAGAAGCTTAAAAAGTAGCTGTCTAGAAGATTTGTGCTTTAGATGAGCAGATGAGAATCTTGTGATTGATTGTTTGATTATGGTCATCTAGGAGTAAATATCAACGTGGTAGACTGCAGCAGCTTAGAAGATGGAAAACCTGATTTATTTGTGTTCCAGACACCAATTTGCTGTGTGCCTTTGGGGCAAATGTCAAACTGTGGTGCCTGAACGTGCCCATCGCTCTGAGTTGAACTTCACTTTGTACTGGATAAAGCACTCCATTTCCAGTTCAGAATTCAATATTACTGAGCATAGGGCAAATATCAGAGTTTAAGGGTAACTTTCTGCAGGTAGCCCTCCATTGCTGGAACACTCTTAAGGGTTTTTTTTGAGGACTGGTTATTGAGTTTTTTCAGTTTGTGTGATGTGCTTGATGTCTGTAAGCTATTGAACTGTCTGGTATTTCAGCCTCTTCTACAGATACAAACATTACTGAAAAATAATTTAGTGAAGCCCCCTCCCCTACTTGTTTGTATTTTGAATGATGACTGGTTCCTGGCATTGGAATAGTAGCCAATGTGCTCACCGCTCTGTAGTGTACCAGAGAAGCTATTTCTTCATAAATGCTTTAACTGCATTTGACATTGGAAGCTGGTGGCTTGTGGAAAGCCTTAGATTTTGTATATTATATGTAGCATTTTTTTTCTTTATTACTTTGGTAAGAAGAACTTTTTTTTTCTGATGAATCTTTTATAAAATGTTGATACAAACATAATGTTAAAAATTAATTAGCTCTGGTCACAAGTATTTCCTAAGGAAACAGAAACAGTGCCACAATTTCAAAGTTTGATGTCCATATTTCAATAAAGAGTGATAGTGTACATCTCACTTTGATTAAATGTGTTTAACTGGATTTTTGAATGCTAGCAGTAAGAATAGGTCTTATTGATTTCAGTAGTTTCACCAGGTGAGCATGTGGTCCAGTATTAACAGTTGTCCTGAAGATAACAATAAATTTTAAATGAAAGAGATTTTAAGTCCTAATTCTCGATAGTTGTTCCAAAGAAAGGATCTGATTTCATTAGGACTGCTTTTGTCGGTAGGGATTTGCAATCATGTCCAAGATACCTGTGACTGAAAAAGTGTCCTCAGGTAGCAACATTGTTTATCAGCTCACAAACTTAGTTTGTAATTTGGTTTGATGTTGAACATTCATAGATTCTGAAAAAATCACACATGAATCGACAGAAAAACAACTGTCTGCCTCTCTGGAGCACAGACTCTCCACAAGGTATTCCGAGAGATTTGTTATGCAAACCTGTTAATAAACGATTCACAGATGAAGTTTTAGGAACTACCATTTAATGCAGACTGATACTAAGGTTAAAGAGGAGGATTTTTTGCATGAGAAACCATGTCAGCATGTTGTTAAAGATCCATTAAGTCTCTTCAGAGCAATGAGACAACTGAATCTGCATCATTTCTGCTTTAGAGACAAATGCCCAGTAAAATGAGGACTAGTGGGATAGCAATAATATCAATTGCACAAAATCTTTGCAATTTAACAGACCTTTAAAAAAGGATAATGTTCAATGAAGGAAATCATTCTATAATGGTGTTGGACAATCTGGATGTACCTTATACTAATAATCATGTATTTTTGAGAGCTACATTTTCAAGTAATTTTCACAAAGTTGGTAGATGGCTTCCATTGTCTCTTCTGAGCTCATAATTGCACACTTCATATGCAAATACTACCCAACAGCAAAAGTCACTGAAAAAGGTATGCATTAAATGAAAAAGGGAGGAGGATTATTTAGAATGATCGATTAAATTTTCAATTTACCTCCTACTTACTGTGAATGATAAATCTTGTCCTATGCTTTTCACCTGCAGGTGTCCTCATCTCTGAAAAGCACATTTAGCTATTTAAAAGAAAAAATACATAAAGTTGCAGGCAGGATAAAGCCAGTTCTCCAAACCTGGATTGCAAAGGTTGATTTAAATGCCTGAGGTTTATAGTCCTCTTGTATATATGACCTTAATATGAATTTCCCACTCAGTCGGTGCTCTGGTAGAGCATAGAATGTCACTGAATGGCACTATTTTATTTTATCTTATTTTTTCCCCCAAACCTGGTGCTGGCTGTGCACATGCATTTGTCAGAAGGCGGCCTGTCTGGAGGCAAGTGAGGTACCTGTGCTGCCTGGCAGCTCTGCCCATTCCCAGAGGCTTAAATGGCCTCTTCTATACAGTGCATAGCATAGTCTACATACAGCTTTTTGGCCCAGTCGGTCTTCGTCCCTCATACCCTCTCTAGACCTCTGCCACTTAGGGCTGCTACCACAGTGTTTGCCACCATGCCGGTAGCACACACAACATCCATGGCTGGGATTTTTGTCTCAGAGGTGATGAAACCAACAAACTTTGACTTAGGAAACTCCACAGCTTGCAGGGTATGTATGTGTCTCATGAACATCTGTGTGCTGCAGGTTGCTGGGCCCCTTCCCACGGATTCAGGATCTTATTTTTTTTTGACATAATTTTGTTTTGTTTTCTTTTTTTTTTTTTTTTTTGGTAGCCCATAGTGTGGAAGCTTCTTATTTGAGCCACGACTCAAAGCCTTCAGGGATTCTGCTCTAACTTCAGGTTCCAGCGCCAAAATTCCTGGGTATTGGCTTCACGTGAGCTTTGATTTGAAACTAAGAAGGAAGGTAGGAAACCAGCTGAAGGATTGGTGATGTTTCCCACATCCATAAAGTGATACACTTTAAGCCCACAAAAATGGAAAACTGTTTTGTGTGTCTAGGATACTTTTCAGTGCCTATTGGTGCTGAAATGATCTGTTAAATCCTTCATCACCTGTACTAGCCACGGTCCTCTTTTTCAGAATCTTCTTTGAGACTGCTACCATAATCTCACTGTAGTGTTAGATGCCTGATGCCTTGTGTTTGCCTCAATAATTCATTAAAAGAAATGGACCTAAACCAAACTCTGTGGTCTGGGGATTACCCTGTGGATGGTAGGAAATGGTACAGGCTCCAATGCCCATGTGTCACTGAGACAAAGTTGTTAGTGTAGATCTCTTTGGAAGCAGGTGTGTTTTAAAGCAGAGGCTTGAGAAAACAAGTAAGTTTAGGCTCTCTGAACAGATTTCCCTTGTCCTTTCCATTGTGCCACTATATTCTATTATGCCTATTCTGAGTGTGATTAAAAGTGATAAATGTTTTCTGTGGGACTGAGGCACAAGCACACTTTGTTATGCTCTGAACTTTCCGGAAGGGGAAACTGGAGGGGCAAAATGGGGATGTTGTCAAGGGACCATTCCCAGCATATTGATCAGCTTTAATGCTAGCCCTTTCAGAGTGTCTTTATCCTAGTTAGGAAGAAACATTGTATGTTTGGTGTGAATAATTGAAAAGCTTTTTTTTTTTTTTTAAATGGGCTTTAAACTCATGCTGATTCTCTAGTAAAATTTCTTGACAGTATCTGCACTATCACACATTTTACTTTGTCTGTGGGAAAACATACAAGACTGGTTTAAATATCTGTCCTCTTGAATGTTAACTACTTTTTAATTATCGTGATTAATAATATATTGAATGATAAAAGTTTTCCATATCCTTTCTAAGGCCTGTTCCCCACTCCCCCATTTTTTCTTAATTGCTTCTAGTTCATTTCATCTTGTTTCATTAGAGTGATTTTATTTTTCAGCAAATATTTTATTCAACAGGGAATATGGCTTAGGTTTCCATAAAAATCAGCACAACTCATGAATTGTCTTTGGTCTATAACAAAAGAGTAAAAAAAAAGGCTGGACCAGTCACAAACATAAAAATAAAAAATTAAGCCAGGTAGTCTGGGAGAAGATCTAAGCTTTTGAGATATTGGAGACCTGAGTTCAAATCCTGTATTTGCGTTTGAAAGCATGACTCTGTCTCCCACAGGAGTATTGTGATAACTGGACTATGTATTTGCCTTTGTTTCTTTTATTGTTTCCCTGATATTGTTATTGGGAGGACATAGGCTGTTGCTGAGGATAATACAAAGTACACAAAGAGTTAAGGGAGGTCCAAAATCAAAGCGAAACACTTTTGGAGCTAGTTGAACAAAATGATTTATTCTCCATAAAACAAAAAATGCTTAAGTTCAGCACTATCCAGAATCAATGTTTTCTTTGATGGCAATTGAGGAGGAGTGGAGAGATATTCTTTCGAGCAAAGTTAATTCACTATGATGCACCCTTAGAACCACCATCCTGTGTATATCTATATTACTGCACTCCACTAACTTTTGGAACTAGTTGGTGCTCTGCTTTTGACCTCCAGTGATGTCTGGGGAAGCTTGGCACTAGACTGGAACCTCGGAGCTGGAGTCCTTCCTTCTGGATGGCTAGCCCTAGGCACCAAACCCAGATACTTCTGCAGTCTGGGAAAATGCAGATAGCTGCATCTGAATGCTGTAGCAATGAAAAGCCCTGGTCTACCAGGAGGGTGCATTTGTGGGCTTGTTACACCTGAGCATCCTGTTGCCAGAAAGACAATCTTTGCCAAGAAAGTTCTTTCACATGCTGCTGGCTTGTTAGTCTCCAGGTATTGGAAGCACATCTGTCACAGGTGAATCTCTTGGGTGTAAAGTTGACTGGCCTGATCATAAAAACAGGTTTTCCAGGGAAGTATCCACTACTTCTTGATGCAGGTAAAATGGGAAATATCACAAGTAGAACATTTCTCACAGTATTTTGGCATTTTTGCTTCTAAGTGCAAAAGCACGTAAAAATAAAATGAGCTTATTTGCAAAGAGTAATGGAAATCATCAGAACTGCTACAAATGTTTTGTTTAGGATTTGGGTGAATAAACAGCTTAGGTTCTTAATACAGCCAATCATTTCTTAAACAGCCAGCCTAATGATTTGGGGAAGTTATTGTGTTCCTCTTGTTCAACAATGAGAAATTAAGAGAAAGCTGGAGACAGCGGAGAGATAGAAGAAACCCAGTAATTTTTTTTTCCTTGCTGGATAAGACTTAGCTGGATTCAGCTAAAGTAGAACCATCTGTCATATGCTAAATATTCAGAACATGTGGTTATAATTTTGAGTATTAAGTGGAAAATGACCAAGAAATACATGACCAGATCACCTTTCTCACCTAAAAACAATGCTTATAAACTTTGCACTCCTAATAAAAAACCCTCAAACCCCAAAATATTTCCTTAAGCTTAAGTTTTACTCCCTATTAGAAAAATTATGAAACACTGAAAATCTGACAGGAGCTTTTCTGTCTTTTCTGCTATCGCTGCTTCTGCATGGGATCCACAGCAGTAGTGGTGGGCTGGAGCCTGATGCCCAAACCAAATTAGAGATGGATTTCAGAAGTCTCTATTTCTATATTCACTTCACTGTCCTTTTATCAACTGTTATTTGAGCTGGGAAGTTTCTTACGATCTTTGTGTGGTCTTGTGCCTGTGTATATAAATACATTAAAACTATGTACTCACCTTACATTTTCTAATAGTGCAAAGCTTCCATGAAGTGTGAAGTTTAATAATTTGCAAAGAATATAATTGTACTGCATTGTAGTTACATGGGTTATTTGGTGTACTCCTGCAAAAGAACTTCTTTCCTTCTGCCTCTATGGATGTGAAACAAAACAACTCACAGTCTAATTGTTTCCCTTTATTTCCCACAAAGCCCACTCACAAGAGGAAAAAAAAGGCAGATCTAGTACATGTCTGGTGGTTGGGTTTTTTTGTAGAGAAATTGCATTAGAAAGAAATTTGGCCTTAGGAAACCCAGAGGCATGAGGAGTAAAAGCTGCAAAGTGAGTTTGTACAAACTTGTAGTATAACCTTGATTTGCTGCCTTTGATTTATTCACTTATAGACACAGACACACACACAACCACCCCCACCAGCCTGAGACCGAAGTGGCTATCAGGAGCCCAAAATTCTGGAGCTTCATTCTAAGTGGTGAGATTTGGATGTGTTATTACAAGAGTGTGATGGGTTGGCCCTGGCTGGATGCCAGGTACCCACCAAAGCTGCTCTATCACTCCCCCCTCCTTCGCTGGACAGGGGAGAGAAAAATATAACAAAGGGTTTGTGGGTCGAGATAAGGACAGGAGAGATCATTCACCAATCACCATCACAGGCAAAACAGACTCAGCTTGGGGAAAA
>JANZLQ010000032.1:19249447-19268425 GCA_026212715.1 Elanus axillaris
GGGAGACAAGTCCTCCATGAGCTTCTCCAACGTGGGTCTTTCCCATGGGCTGCAGTTCTTCACGAACTGCTCCAGTGTGGGTCCCTTCCACGGGCTGCAGTCCTCCAGGCATGGACTGCTCCAGTGTGGGTCCCCCACGGGGTCACAAGTCCTGGCAGAAAACCTGCTCCATGGGCTCCTCTCTCCACAGATCCGCAGGCCCTGCCAGGAGCCTGCTCCGGCACAGGCTTGCCATGGGGTCCCAGCCTCCTTCGGGCACCCACCTGCTCCGGCGTGGAGTCCTCCATGAGCTGCGGGTGGGCATCTGCTCCACCGTGGACCTCCATGGCTGCAGGGGGACAACCTGCCTCACCGTGGTCTTCCCCACGGGCTGCAGGGGAATCTCTGCTCTGGCGCCCGGAGCATCTCCTCCCCCTCCTTCTGCACTGACCTGGGTGTCTGTGGAGTTGTTTCTATTACATGTTCTCACTCCCCGGCTGCCCTTTCTCCCCCTGTTTCCCAAATTTTTTTCCTTCTTAAAAACGTTATCACAGAGGCGTTACCACTATCGCTGATTGGCTCGGCCTTGGCCAGCAGCGAGTCCATCTTAGAGCCGGCTGGCATTGGCTCTGTTGGACATGGGGAAGCTTCCAGCAGCTTCTCACAGAAGCCGCCCCTGTAACCCCCCCCACTACCAAAACCTTGTCAAAGAAACCCAATACAAAGAGCTGCTGCAAAAGACGTGAGACTATAATGTGAGAAAAGAAAAGCTTACAGATGTAGAAACTATAGAAGGATTTGGGGAGGAAACATGGTAGCTGTTGAAGCCAGCTTTTTGGGGCCATGTAGCAATTAAGTTTATAGGGACAGAAACCTTATACCAAAGTCAGTTTCAGAATAGAGGCCTTTGGTATGAATAAATCTATACAGGAAGAGTAGCTCATACAAAATGATGTGCAATCCATCCTCAGCATGCATATAAACACCTTGCTAAAGGGAATTATTTGTCTGCAACAATAAGGAACCTTGGGTATTGCGTGCTGAATCAGATAATTAACTCCTGCAACTCTGTAAATATTATCCATTGCGGTATCCTTCCATATCAAGTTTTAAGGGATTGCAGGAGTACCTATAGTCTTATGCACTGAAGCATAAAGAATCTTCAGAGAAGCTGACGAGAAGCTTCACTCTTGTTTCAGTTAGTCCTGGATTATGCAGCATCAGAAAAAGTTCTGCAAAGCCATCTCATTTCAACTAGCTGCTGTTGAAAGAAGCTTTGCTGTACCAATGCCCTAGGACTTTCTGCACTGTTTTCTGCACTGAGTCGATGTCCCCTCCCTTGTCTTTGTTACTTGACCAAGCTGATATCAACTTTAGTATGTTCCTGCAGCTTTCTTCCTCACAGCTGACTTGGGAGATGGTCTTCAGTGGCTTATGTCCACAGGCAGCAGCTAATGCGACCCCTTCAAATGCTTTAATTTGCAGCTGGGCATACAGGAGATTATTTGGCATTGCTTGAGAGGTGTGGATTTGCTACATATTCAGGTGCCAAGGCCACAGATATCTTTTCTGTAGAAAACACTTCCCATTTTTTTTGTCTGTATTTCTTATCTGCTGCCGTTCATTGTGGAGGCGTGTCTTCTGGAGAAACTAAAGTCTCAGGAGGGTTTGGCCTTTGTAAGTGATTGCCTAAGTGGTGTTGAATAATTATTTTTTTAACTGGCTTGCAATACGGTGTACTGAAGTATCTTCTAACTTTAGTACCTATGCTGTATCTAAATTACCACCTTTTGCACATGACAACATCATCAAGAATTGATAGGGTATGGGTGCATGGTGCTTGCAATCAAAATGCTGAAGAAGACATAATCCCAAGCATTTAAGAAAACACTTAACCCAGGGTATTGTACCATTGAGAGAAAATATCATTTAAGCACATAAATAGAGTTTCTGAGGACATTTCCCAATGACTATTGCTTTTCTTGGCATTTGAAGACTTAGAAGACAGCACTGTATTTACTTATTAATGCATGTGCTTCCCTACCTGACTTACCCACACCAGACAGTTTTTTGAGGTAAAGCTACTGTTTGTGGTTCCTCTGCATGAACGATGGTCTGTTGCTTCCTATTAATCAGATGGTCACCTTTAGCAAGTACTATTAGTGCATGTATAAATTCAGTGAAACCAAGCTTGCACTACAGACCCCTGTAACGTCTGTGGGTATGCAGGAAGTTGCTTTTTAAAAGATGGAGTAGGAGCAGGCTTTGCTTTGTGAGAGAATTCAAAGGAGGTAGTGGGGCAGTGGTGCATGGCCTTGCATTCTTACGGTTCTCAAAAGAGAACACACAGTAACTCTGTTATAAAGTCAGGATTATGCAAATTTGAAAAATAATTTTTGTTGGCTATAGCTGGAATCTATGCCAAAGCATGTCTTGTGCAAGGCATCTTGCTCTCTGAGGAGATAGACCTGTTGAGTGTTTGACTCTTGGCCAAATGATTTCTTGCTTTATATTCACAGCTTTTGAGAAAGACTGGCTGATTATTCTGTGCAAAGCACAAACCAGCCTTAACGCACATTTTCTACAATATATCTGAAAATGAAGTTGAATAGAAAATAATTAAAGAACCAGAAGTTACAACAGAAGTTGGCCTTATGGCCAGCTACATTTTCTTTTTGACACTCTAGCCTTTTCCTGGCATGATAGAAAAGTCTGGAATTTATTTAATGAGCTTAAGCATCTCTTTTTGGTAAAACAAGCATGTAAAATATAAACATATGTCATTATGTTCACCAAGCATTTGAAATGTAAAAGTAATTACTGGTGTCTCATGTAATTCAGGAGAGATGCCAGATTGTTGTAATAGCTTACCATAAGAATAAGTTAAAATAATCTGTAGTAATAGTCAATTTTCCATGCATATTCACGTTTAGGAGGGGTATACAGACAATGTCATTATCTCAGAAAACTGGAGGCATACAATGGAGGACAACAGTGGTCAGTGTTTGCAGCTCACTGGAAGAATGATGGCAATTAGCTTTTGACAAAATGGAAAGTTGATGCAGTATGGAATTATCATGGAGAAGAAGGTGTGTCTCTGAAAGTTTCCACTTTATGAATTGTGTGTGTAAACAAAGACAGATACATGAACTGTCAGTCATTTATATTGCATTAAAATCTTTATTTGTTTATTTATTTTCAAGAAAGCCTATCCTGTGTTAAACACACGTGAACTCAAGAATCGGGATCCACAGGGAATGTATGCTCACATAGGGCAGTTTCTCCCAACCAGAGTAAGAGGACCATGAGGGAGTCTCTAACACAGCATAAAGCTCTGGGAGGGCTTTGACAACACCGAAGTAAGAATTGGCTGAGAAATGATTTAGGATTTCAGGCTTGAAACTGAGTACCTTGCTCTTTCTTGACAGCATATTTAGGACAGATTCATGTGATACAGCCTGTAGTTTACTAGGGATTCAGCCTGTAGTTTACTAGCTACGTATGTAGACACTGTCTGCTGCTATAATGTTGTTCATCAAAGGAAAAATGGGTGTCCTCAGTAGCCATGAAAACAGCTGTCATATGTCAGACTAAAGTTCTATGTCACCCCATGAAAGCAGCTATCGTACGTCAGACTGAAGTTCTGTGTCATTCAGTGTAATGTCAATGAAACATTGACAGCTCTGTAACAGCTAACCACCAGAAATCTGGTGCGACTCAATGTAGTGGAGGCATACATGGCAAGCTGCACCATATCTGTGGTGGATGCTCCTGGCCTTCATTTTTGTAGCCTGTGTTTCCCCCCAACCCAATTTAGCACAGCATTGCTTGGTGGCTGACTTGTCACTTTAACCTCTATAAACCAAACTGTTTCAGCCTACCTGTGTACTGTACAGAACACGGACAGACGGAATGGCAGCAGCTGTTACTGCTTTTTGCTGCCTTCCTTAGCTTGAACTTACCACGCTGCCCTGCATCATTTTATTCTGCAGAACCTTTCTTTATTCTCTTTCTCTATATGCACTTTTATGCTGGTATAGCACAATGTCCAAAACAGGGACTTGTTCTGTATCATGTTTTTTCCTGCAGTTCCTAGAAGTTTTCACACTTTTAACCGAAAATACTCTGTCTAGTTTTTTTGAAGCCTAGTCAGAGTTGCAGGTGCCACTGTATTGGGATGGGATCATCAAAGGCTTGGTGTAAATCATTATGATGTTTGTTGGTGCAGCAATGCCAGCTAGTACCAGCTGAAGACAATAGTCTATGTTCTCTGAAATGCTTATTCCAGAGTGGGCTTTACTTTGTGAAAAATAATGATCAGCCATCTGTGAAGAAGGAATGATGTCATGATGAAAAAGCAGAACCAGCTCTCAAGCTGCCTCTAGCTAGAAATTAGGTGTCCCACTCCAAATAAAGGCCAGTAGGAATCTTTTAGTGCCTAAATCTTTTTAGGCTAGTATGAAAACAGCAGGAGTTTTGCTTAAATTTCCTCCTATGGTAGGGGAGACTTGAGAAGATAAATGCACTCATGCTTGCCAAGTGTTTTGAGCTCCCTCAGTGGAAAGCACCAAAACCAAGATAGATGATAGAAGGTTACTTTGTAAGAATTTGTTTAAAATATTTCAGAAGAAAAAAGAAGGAATGTGGAAGAGGTTAGGAAACATGTATTTAGGGAACCAATGACAAAAGCCTAAGAACAACAAGGAAATATAAAGCTATATGAAAATGCCAAAAGGAAAGAGGTAGGAAAAAGCTTGCTGTACAGCAGGTAACACAGTAGAAGCCTAGGGTTACTCAACTCTGTGGTAAAAAAAAACAAGAGGAAAAATAATGGGAGAGAAACTGCAGGTTAGAAAAGGCAAGGGAAGGGAACATTAGACAAAAAATATGCAGGGAAATTAACTGAGCAGGTTATCTATTATTTGCTGTGCAAGTCAGCTTAGCATAGATTTTTTTAGGCTGGTTAAGAGGAATTCTGAGTGCAGAAAACCGAGGGATTGTGCAGGTAGCCTGCAAGAAGGCCTTTGATTCCATTCCAAACTCAAGGAGATGGAAAGCACTGAAAATAGATTTCATTGCAGATAGAATCACTGTTTTTACAGCTTTAACAATGGTCATGGGAAAGACACACCTTCACCATTCATTATCAGCCTAGTCACCTTTATCCAGCTGGGATACAAACTTATGCATAGATGGGCTTCTGTAGCACAACTTTTTTGTTGTTTGAGTTCTGCCATTGTGCACTCTCTTGAAAAGAAGTCAGTCTGTGTAAAACATGATCAGCCACCTCTTCTACACTTACATGGTTTTTAGGGATTTCCTTTGACCTGTCCGGTCATGAGGTGAAGCTAAGTAGTCATCCTTTTAACTGTAAAACTTCAAGAAGAAAGTCATAAGACATTGCTCTGTCTGGGCTATGAACCTCTATCTGAAACAGAAGAACAAAAGTACTCCAAGCATCAGTTCTTGGAATTAGAAAGAACGTGAAAGGTAGTTCTGATTATCAAAGTGTCTTGGGACTCGCCCAAGACTATGAGAAGTTGAATTAGTTCTACTATCATCAAGACTCTTGTTACTTTGAAGATACTTAATGTGGCACTATTTTCAATGCCAAAGATTGGGACATTTGAAAGTCAAGGGCGAAGACTTTCAACCTATACTCAGTGACACCAGTTCATAAGACTGTGATAAGAATTAAATAATAAAATACAGGAAGAAGGGAAAAACAAGCAGGAGAGGCACTGTGAATAGAAGTAAACAAGAGACAGCAAAAATTGAAGGAGCTAGGTTCCGTGGGATTACCTTTACTGTGGTGTAGGACATTTCCAACTCATTTCATGCTGACTGGTTTGATAATTTCCATTAGGTCACTAGACTTTCTGAGCTAATTAACTAAAAGCATGTTAAATGAAATAGGAAAGACTGGACTAGATAAATCATTAGTGAATGTCTCTCTCATGGGATTGTTTGGGTTTTGGGTTTTTTTTTTTTTTTTTTTCAAAAATAGTATTGGGATTGCCTCTTTCCCCTGCCCTCTATAAAATAAAGTACTTTACATGTCAGCAGGATAGGATCAGTTTTGCTTGTATTCATGGTATTTGGATTAATCTTGCCCAGCGATATTTTGAGATCTAGTGTTTCTATCACTTAGAAATGGAAAACAAACTTCTAATACTGCAAATGCATTTTACTCATTGTTTCTTACCTGCTCACATAGCCTAGATACCTAGCTGAGCCCAAGGAGGTCAGGTGAAGCTGAGACCACAGTCAGCAAGATCCTAGACTATCTCTGCAACGGATCAATTCTCAGTGGAGCTGAGAGTATTTTCATGACCATACCAAGGTGAAGGTCACCAGAAACATCTACAGCCCTTCTAATGCCCCATGTGATTGTTGTAGTTGAAGCAGACAGTTTAGGAACCAAAAGACAACTCAGTGCTACAAAAGGCATGTGACAGAGTACACTGTTAAAATTCAGGTTTTTTTAAAGGTGACACCATGCCTGAATCAAGTGTAAAGGTGCACTCTTGACTGCAAAAATAGCCCTGTGTCCAGTCCTATTTTACGGAAAGTCTGTAAGAGATGAGATGTATTCTATGTGCTTGTGCCTGTCTGTCTGTATGTGTACATGTATATATAATTTTTCCCTCAGAGGGAACGCAAACAGCTTAAAAGATTAGTATAGAAGATGGCTTTGAACTTACTTGAAGACTGACTGAAATCTGTTGATATCTGATGTCTGCTCAGTGCAGACAGATGCACGTTTTCCCATCCTTTATCTTGTCCCGGCAGATGAACAGGACACATGATTTAATGGCATGGCTGGATAGGAGTTTATTCCCTGCCCCTAAATGTGCATATTTCCCTGTATTTAATTTCAAGTTGTAGAGGTGTGCCTTGCATGTAGAATGGAAAGTCAAAAAAAATCTATGACTGATTAAAAACAACAGTAACAATCCAATATATTACAAAAGACCACAGATTTACAAAGTAGGCAGAGAGGCCAGTGGTTGGATGGACCTAGAGACTAACCTTGCCAATCACTCTAACAGTGTGCCTTATTATCACAAGAGTCAACAAGCTGTAAGATGCTAGTGTTGTTCGAGGGGTAAATCCTTTTCCAGTCCTAGCCTATGTAGAGAGCTGCTCTCTTCCAGACTACCAATTCAACAGCCTTCAGTTCAAGATCTGGCAGAAGCTGGAAGAAACCCAAGGATTCCTTCCATCAGCTGACAGTAGCAACATCTGAAGGGTCCATTTTCCTTGCTTGCCTTTTCTAAGGCCTAAATCTTATTGATATTAATGGGACCACTTCTGTAGACAGTCATCTGTTTGTCTAGGTGTCTAAAGGCCTTTAAAACTTGGTTGTTTATTTCTCTGTGCTTCAGGTTCCTCTTTCTTCTAAGGGGCAAGAAAGAACAATAAGCACTTTCCTACTACACATTTAAACACCGAAGTTCTTGAGGACCATGAATATTTCTTCCTATTGGTGGAATGAGGAAGAAAAGAAACAAATGAGAAAAAAGATTTTTAAGGACTCTGCACAGAAATTAAGTCTTTAAAAATGCTTTTTTTACGTCTGTGCAGAGAGTGGGCTCTATGATGTTATTAAGAGGTGACTATTGAGCAGTACCTGTTGTTAAGATGGATGCTTAATATAATAACAGGTGCATTAATAAACTCTAGCGGAAAAAGCTTGTAAGGGCTGAGAGGGATGTGTGTATATTACCAAAGCTGCTGAAGCAACTTGTTTGAGGCAGGATATTCTAGAGATCTCTAGGAACCACCACAAAGGCACCCTTGAAAGTCTCAATAGTAACAGGCAGGCATCACTGCTAGACATTTTTCTCTAGCTCAAGAGGTAGGAGTGACAAGGAGCAGGCAAGGGCATGACTAATCCTTGCCCTCACTGCTTTCTGCTGGGCTTTATGTTGATCCTCAGCAGAGCAAGCTGTGAATACTGATCATCTGCCACATCTGTCTCTTGGCACAACTGTGCACATAATGACGTTGCAGCAGATTGAGTGCTAATGACTCGATTACAAATATTGAGCCGCACATCTAAGAATGAAGTGGTTAGTTGCCTCCTCATAGCCCAGAAATGAAATACTGGAAGAATTTATGGAGGAATTCACACATGACAGAGATTAATAGGTATTCTTTAAAAAAAAATTTGGTATCAGCCTTGCTTTCTTAGAACAATGCACAATTACAAGTCACTTAGCCACAGACCAGTTCAAAACAATGTTTATGAAGTCCTTTCTCTCTCCTTCCCCTTTTTACTACCATCATTAGAAAGTTCTTTTCTGTCTTTTGGTCCCTGATCATCAGATGCAAGAGAGAACAGCTTTTCCTTGGACCCCAATGTGTAAAGGTCAGTCACACTCGTTTTTTTCAGACACCAGAGGCAGACAGGCAGGTGGACTCATTATCAAGAGGGAGAGACGGAAAATACTTTCTGTTGTCTGCCTCTGGGCTGGGCTTGTGCACCCTTAGGATCTCAGCCTTCCATGGTACCATGAACCCCGGCACACAGCTGCTGTACTGGTGATACTGCATTACTGGTGATACTTTGTTGTTGATATTCTCACTGAGAAAGTCTCAACTGGTAAAGTTTGTTTTGATCCGCAGCTTAGACTTCTTTTACTGCTATCCACTCATGAACAAGCCGAATTTTGTCGGCTTTTCAGTATAGAAGCTGAATCTCATATGAGTTGTTAGACCTAAAGATTGAGACTAAAACTGTGGGCTTTAATAAGACATTTAAGGGGCTTAAAGTCTGAGTTAGCAGTCTACTGAAGGATAAGGGACTTATTGGTGGAAATAATGAGCAATAAAGGAAACACAGTGCTATATTGTAAAGAGCATTTAAAGGAAATACTAATTCCTGTAGCATAGCATTTATTTTTGAGGTGTTTTATTTTTATTGCCTTCAGGTATAAATATTGAACATATACATTCAAATATAATCTTAAATTTATTATTTAAACTGGTAAATATCGGGTTGAATAAATTTTATCTCTTTTAAAAAACAAATTACTGACATTTAACAGAACTAGAATTTGAACACAGACTATTAAACTATTTTAAAAAATAAAAAAAAATTGCCATTAATCTTTCATTTAACTCATGTGTCTAACAATGCATTATGTCATAAACTTCAGTGCCTACAAGATTCTTTTTTTCTAATTTTAGGATTTTAGGATTATCATAAAAATGTTTTTAGCACACTGTGAAAGAAAAATAAAACAATGTTTAAGTCAGCATAGTGTTAACATTTACCAGCCTGGAATTTAGTGGAAAGTAATGACTGGTTGATGTGCAGCTATTGGTGGACATAGTCTACCTGGCTTTCTCCAAGGCTTTCAATACAGTTTCCCACAGCCTCCTCCTAGAGAAACCAATGCATTTCAGTCTAGACAAGTGGTCTGTGTGGTGGGCAGGGAACTGGCTGACAGGTCACACCCAGAGGGTGCTGGTAAATAGCTCTTTATCCAACTGGCAACCTGACACAAGTGGGATCCCCCAGGGATCAATATTGGACCTGATGCTGTTTAGTATCTTCATAAGTGATCTGGATGACAGAATCAGGTGTACCCTGATGAAGTTTGCTGATGATACCAAACTGAGTGGGGAAGTGGACACTTTGGAAGAGAGAGCCAACCTGCAGGAAGACCTGGATAGGCTGGAAGAGTGGGCTAACAAGAACCTGATGAAGTTCAACCAAAACAAATGTAAGGTCTTGCACCTGGGAAAACACAATCCAGGAGTGCAGCAGAGGCTGGGATCTACCCAGTGGGGAGCAGCTCTGTGGAAAGAGACCTGGGGGTCCTGGTAGACACAAGCTCAATGTAAGTGAACAGTGTGCTGCTGCAGCAAAGAAAGCCAGCTGGGTGCTGGGTTACATCAACAAGGGCATTACTAGCAGAGAGAAAGAAGGCATTATCCCACTCAGTGCTTTTCAGGCCACACCTGGAATACTATGTTCAGTTTTGGTCCCCACTATGCAAAAAACATGTGGACAGGCTGGAGAGGATGCAGAGAAGGACCACAAAGATGATCAAATGACTGGGAAGCCTGCCATATGAGGAAAGGCAGAGAGAACTGGATTTGTTCAGCCTTGAGAAAAGGAGGCTTAGAGGAGAGTTTATCACCATGTTCAAATATTTACGAGTGGCTACAATGAAGATGGAGACTGCCTTTTTACAAGAAGTCAGATGGAAAAGACAAGGGGTAATGGGTACAAGTTACTCCTGGGGAGGTTCTGATTGGACATAAGAGGAAATTTTTTCACAATGAGAACAAGCAGCTATTGGAATATTCTTCCCAGGTGGATTCCCCAACATTGGGCACTTTTAAGATTTAGCTGGACAAGGTGCTGGGCCATCTTGCCTAGACCTTGCTTTTGCCAAGAAAGGCTGGACCAGATGATCCTTGATGTCCCTTCCAACCTGGTATTCTACGATTCACTTACGTGTTCAAGTAGTAGCATAATGAATCAGTTCAAGAATACCCAAAGCTGGAACAATAGATAAGCATGCTGGAATGTTGGAAATATGCATAAAACCTCAATAAATTATTAACATAGGAGGTTGATAACACCACATCATCTGAAACTGTCAAAGATATATGTGAAATACTTGAACAGTAACATGACTGGTTATAGAAATGACTGACTCTGAATATGAATGAAATTTTGTGACTATATCATAGAGAAAAAAGATGTAATACTAATTCTCATTGAACTCATTTAACCTGCCTAATTCATACTGTCAGTCAACAGGACCACTTGGCTAATGTTGCTAATGAAATGCCAGTTTTGTTTATAGTCACCGCATAGTCACTATCTTCATATTTAAATGTTTTTACAGCAGGTCTTAAGAGCTTCTTAAAAAAAAAAAAAAGTAATTCCAGCATCACCCATGGAAAAGTCTCTTCACTCTTCATTGTTCTTAAACAAGAGTTGCAACTAAGCCATGTTCACTCAACATGAGGAAAAATACATCTTAATTGCTGAGAAGTATTTCAGTATCTTTTAAACTGCAAGGTATAAAGATTACCATCTGCCGGGACTTGCCTCAACTTCTTCATATAAGTAAGCCTGACAACTGTAATCTCCTCTAACTCTGACACTCTTTTGGTAAATGAGGAAATATGACATAATATCTTGCTGCATGACCTCCAAGAAAAAATGATGGCTTACCTGTTGCTTGGTTTGCAACAGGTGTCCTAGGCAGTAAGCTGAAAGCAATTATTCATTCTAATTTTCCATAAATTTGTAGGTTGGTGTTGGATTTCCCACAGCTAGAATTAATATTTATTACTATAAGCACTAATTCATTGACAACACTAATACAATTTTTTTTAGCATATTCTTCACATTTTCTTATGTTCTTAATGCAGCTCTATTGCTGTCTTGAGAACACTCAAGGAGATAATGGATTATTCTGTTTCAGCTGTGTGCTGACAAAACAATTAGCACAAATACCATGATAGTCTGTCCCTTGAGAGATCAGAGACTGAAGACAAAAATATTTCCTTTATGCAAATTCTTTAATTGTTTAAGCAACAACAGAACAAAGGAGTCAATCTACTGTCTCTAATATATGAAGGGTTTGATCTATCAGGTATATAATCTTTTTGTTGATGAATTTCAGGGGAAAACACATATAATTTCCTGCTACAGTAATCTATATGAATACTTTTAGATGATTTAATGGTAAAGTTCCTTTACTTTGAAGTGGCTACCAAAAAAACCTTTATCACACATCACCTATATATAAAGTTCGTAGAGAAAGTTAGGAACCTTTGATTTAAAGATATAGCTTAAATATATACTGGTTTTGTTTCGGAGGTGTCACACAAGGTGGCTTAGAGAAATTAAATTGCAGGTACCTGAAATCCAGTTATTCAGAATCTTACCAGGGAAGTCTATACTCACAGCACATGCCAAAAATAATGTTTGAACAGGCAGAGTCTCAAACATGAACATCACAATCATGTCTTCTACTTGGGTGTGCAATTCAGCCTCAGAGCATCAGAAAGGAACTGCTTTTTGAGCTTTGTGCTTCATCTTTCTTAACTGGCTGGAGTTCCTCAGGCTGAGTTTTATTGTAAAAATACCAAATCAGCACTTTACCACTGCCTAACGTTGCACCACAAAGGTTTGTTTACTTGACTTAACTTTTCTCTTAGTTATGATACAATTCTTAAAATAAGGGATGAGTGAACAGTCAACATAGAATTCTGCTTCCTCCTTTATCCTGCTTGCAACACAGTGATGGAGATAATTTGCAATGAAATTGCAGACTTGGTTATTTTAATTACATAATAAATATATTCCTCTAACAGGACTTCGAGGTGGATCTTCTTTTGAGATGGATCCTCCTGTCTCTTTTCATTATCTTATGGTAGACATGAGAAAGGTTTTCACACTGTAAGGTTATATTAGAATATGAACTAGAAAAAGGTGGTATTGAGACAGAGAAAAATTAGATGTATTCAGTCAGATAGATGAAAATTTAAAGGCTTCTAAACAAATTTCTCCTCATCCCCACAGAGCTTTTCAGTGCCTTTCCTTCAGACTTTCTCTTGGTCTGGTCATTTTTAGTCACTTTCTGAATTACAACAAAGTCGTCAGAGTTTTTGGCTTCTTAGTACATACCATTTTGCAGCCATCCTTCTGAGGCTTGCTTGCATAGTTTTTTCAAACTGAGCTTCTTAAGAGTCATCCAGTCTCTCCCTATACCAATGGCTCCCAGTCTGGGGGTCCGTTTCTTTCTGCCTGGCCTGGAATCTAGAGGGTTGCCCAGCTCCTCTGTATGCTCATTTTTAATTTATCCATCCTTTAAGGTGGGGCACTAGCAGATTTGGTTTAGTCCTGAAGGCTTGTCTAGGTGGCATAAATAGCAATCAAAGTCTGCTTATTTACAATTTAGACTGGATGTCATCATATGCCAGCTGGTAGCTATGTGCGAGAGCATCCTGTGAAAAACAATGTAAATTTGAAAGAAAGAAGTGGTATCTGGATACTGGATGAGAACTCTGCTGCCCTGTACAAGGAAGGAGAAAGATGTTCATGAACCAGAATGCAGTTTATGGTGCCTCATGGCTACAGATGAAGTTTGTATGGGTATAAAGACCTTGAACTATTTTGTTTAACTCCATCTTGTTTGGAAGAGACTGTTGTATACTCAGCCATTTCCCATTGCTTCTAAAGGGGAGCTGGTGCCTAGCACTAAAAGGCAAAAAGCTCCATGCAGGCATGACAGGAGAGTTTCCCATCTTCTAAAGCAATGCTTCTAAAAAGTGCAGTAAAAATAAGCAAAGTGAAAGACAATAATCAGAGAAACACAGAAACATTTTCTTAAGTGGTATTACAGAAAGAATGAATAAGATATGGGGCATAAATCAGGCCTGTTTGTGGTTGTTGAATCATTGAAAAGATTCAGTTTCTCAGCCTTAACCTGGAGGGTCAGAAACAGCAGCTGGAAGGAAAGACTTAGCAGGACGCAAGCAGAAATGGAGCACCTGAAAGAGATCACAGAGGAGGGAAAAGAGGTAAAAACACCAGGTGAAGTGGTATCCTCTTTTAAGAAAAGGGTAAGTGTTGATTCCCATGCCATTCTTTCACCCCCCTCACAGCTCCATGGCCAGGCTGTGGTACCTCACTGACCTCTGGCTATCCCTTATACCTGGTTCCTGTTCTAGGTGATGTCGGGCCCTAATAGGAAACACCTATAAGCACCTATAGGAAACACCTTCTCATGATGTTGCTGCAAGAGCAGATGGCCCAGCCGCTGCTCTGGGAGATGACTTGTGATTTAAACCCAGGATCTCAGTAAGAAACTGTGAGTCATTCGGGTGGTCTGTGAGCTTAAGGTGCTATTGAAAGAGGAGTGCTTTTGCATCCAAAGGCTCTTAAGAAGTTGTGGTCATATACGTAGTCAGATGGGTTCATTAATTCTAATTGTACACAGCAGACACTTCAGAAAGCACCATCTCCTGGGATTGTTACACAGCAGCTGACTCACAGGGTGGCCTTTTTCTTTATTGGTTCTCTTGTGTGACGCACTCCTGTGACTTTCGAACTATCTCAGGTGCCATGCTGCTGTTTTGCCTTTACAGTTATGAGCTTTCTGTCTTGGGCAAATGCCAGGAGCTCCAGGTATGCCAAGTAATTTTTGGATTGCTGTTTTTCCTCATTTGTCTCCTTAAATATCTACAAGTCCCTACGGGCTCTTGCCATCCATTTCTAGTAGCACAGGTACTCTAGTTTTCAATTTTCCATTGAATGAAATGTCAGCATATGACAAGCCATGCTTTGCTGGTGCCATGCTCTGATTTAACAATGCTGAATATGGCCTCTATCATTTTTCATTAGTAGGTGCTTTATTATTTTGACACTGCTTTCTACCGACCTGTTGTACTGGAAATAATGGGGACTTGTAGTGACATGCCTCATACGTACTTCACTGCAAACTGCTAAAACTCATGTTCATTAAAGGTGCCCTGTTGTCAGACATTACTAACACAGGTACTCTAAAATGCAGCAAGGATAGTAGTGACATGCACAAATGACTCCTTAGATATATTTTCTTCTATGTGGCAATGAATTTGATAGTCTGGGACACAAATAAATTGGTTTTCTCCAAGCCAGCAGTTGACAAATCTATGCTTACATTGCTCTAGGGGATAACTTTTTTTCCTTCTTACACCACGTACATCTTTACCTCCCCTTCTGACCTATGCAACAAACATAACATCAAATTCCTCAAACTTGCTGCTTGTCTGAGCCTGGTGTAAAATATCATTGATCCTACTTTTAGATTTTAAACCCTTAAAAGATTCTGTTCATGTCCTTTCTAACACTTCTTTTTTCTGATGTCCAAGGATTTCATATGCATTGAAACAAAGTCACATTTAACAATTAAATTTAACCCTTTGTTACCTATTAGAATTTCAAGGGGTAAAGCCACTCTATTAGCTATTATGCACCATTTGGAGCAAGTAGTGTTATCTGTGGTACTGGCCACAATTACTTTCTGCAGGGGTATGCTCTCAGCAATGTCTGCAGCAATCAAAGTTCACATTTTGTCTGACACAGGATAGATACTTCTTTTAAAAAGCATGTGTGTGTAACAGAGATAAAATCTAGTTCTGGATATTTTTGCTTCATAGCTCTTTTGTTAAGTACTCCAGACACCATGTGTCTAACCATCATCAGATCTCGCTTAGTTTTTATGCAACGTTGCAATCATATATTTGAAACCAAAATACTTCTCTAGCCTTTTTGCTTGTGGGAAAGGTTAGGCTGAGAACTGCCAGGTCCCTTAGGCTGTAAAGATTTTTATGATCAGTTTTAGCTCACACAGTTCTTCCATGCGTGAAGACATGAAGCTTTAGTGGCTATGGAGTAAAGCCAAAGCTTCTTTCTTTATTTCTCTACACTAACACCCAATTTCTTTTATGGATAAGTGACTGCTCTCCAAGTCTGACTATACAACTTTGAAAAAAATTATCAATATTCTCAGTAGAAGACTCTGAGGACAAGTTAATTTTGTGCTTAGATACCATATCTCTGACTAGGCCATCTTTGGTTAATGCCTTCAGATTTCCATATGGTTTTGTAACAGTTAAATCCTATGTCTGTTAGACGGTTTTGTACAGCAGCATTCAGGATGCCGAGGCAGGTTGACTGGGCACACATTTCTTTACATACTTTGTGTTTCAAATGAGTCTGTATTCCTTCATCTTAGTGTAGCCAGTCTATATCAATCTTGCCACATTCACCTTGCTCTGCTGGTTATTATTTCCATTGTAAGGAATTTACATGGTATTTGTTTAGCTTTTGCCCTACAGCTTGTTTTCCATGCAAGGTTTATGAAGTCTCTGACTGCATTTTTCTCATATTTTTCTTAGATCAAAATGTGATGATACAAACTTTTGTACTGCATATGCTGTCAGAAATGTGCTGCGTATTTCTATGCAGTGCACAGCCCAGAAGGGAACAGTATCTCCCAAAGAAGGTGTTGAAGCTAGGTGAGCATTTGTTTTGCTTTGTGTCCCATGTAGAAATGCATTTGGTATCAATCACTCCTTCAGTGCCGCTTTGTTGTATACGGGGAATTTTTTCCACTATTTACAATTTTTGTTGCCCGAGTGTAGTGGGAACTCCATCTTTTTTTCTGGCAGTGACTAGGGCCCCACTGTGGAGCTCTGCTTGTTTTGTGGGTAAGTGCTTCCACCTCATGTCCCTTCAGTTCTGAGGAATTTTCTTGGTAGCGTGGTGGGAGCTTGTCTTGCAACCCTGTTCTGAATAGTTTTGAGATGTTAAAGATTGAAGTTCTGTGCTGCCCTCTGCGTTGTGTTTGCAATAGTGGGCAATAATGAATGCCCTCAGAAGAACATAAGAAAAGGATAAGCATATCTGCTTCCTTCTCCTGGGCTCCAGTAGGTTGTTCCTGAGTTGTATCATTATTTAAGAACAGTGGATTTTTTCAATAGCTGGCATCCAGATTCTGGCAGTGCTCTAGCTTGTACATCAGTGCCCAACTTAAAAGCATGTAATTGTCACAGTTACTTCCAGACTGACAGTTCAGTTCTCTACTGATGCAGCATTGTCCATTGCTCCTAATTACTTCTACAGAGATTTCCTCTGAATTAGTGGTGTTGCTGTCATTCCCTTGTTGGGTTTTGTCTCTTGCTGGGCTTGCTCTTGTACCACTTGCAAACTGTTGGTGAGTGGCATTTGCTTGTAGTTCGTGCACCTATTTCCAAATGCTGGGCATTGTTCTGGCTTCCGGTGTTTTCACATTCTGCGTATCTCCTTGTGTTTTTCATTGTGAAACATTTGGGTTTTCCATGTCCTGTCCTTTATCTTTAAAATCTTTAATTCCCTAAAGTATCAAATTTTGTCTGGATTGGGTGGCTTCCTTCACTTGACAGACATGGATTGCCTCGCCTAGGATTAACTGCAGACCTTCCAGTACACTAAGGTTTACTTTTCTGAGCCAGGACTTAAACCATCTAAACTGGCTAATGAGCCAGTTGGTCAGAGATTAGTCACCTTCCCCTCTGCTTTTACTCTCTGCTTAAAAGCATCACATGCATCTATTTAATTTTTTATAGAATGCCTCACATTTCTGTAATGAGCCTCAGAATTCATGTCTTGGCCAAACTAACTGAAAACCGTGGAAAATATGAACTGCTTTAAAACTGAGTATTGTCAGAAACGGTGTTATTTCATCTGTCTCTGCTGCTGCTATCAGTTCCTTGCAGATGCAGATTTTTTACATTTCTGTTCATAGGAGGGAGTGTTTAGGCAAGTATAGAAATTCCTGAGGTGCCTTTACTTTTTTAACAATTGGTGGAGTAAAAAATTACCTGCTTTGCAGTCCCAGAGCCTCAGCCAAGAAAGTTATTTATGAAGAGATGGAAAGCTGGCAGCCTTTTTTTTTTGGGCTTGACACACACTGTTCTTGGTCTATTACTTTGCTTGAGGGACAGTTTATATGCACTTAGTTAGTAAGCAACCAATAATGTCTGTCTTACTTGCTACCATACTTCTGTAATTGATGTGGCCATAGAGGAAAGCCTCAGAATGATGTTTTCTTCCAAATCATCCAGCTTCTGTTCAGAAAAATGCCACTAATATGCCAGTGTAGTAAATCTGTTGAAAATAGCAATATATCGCTGAACAAAGAGCAAATTCGGAGATCCATATATACAGTTGTGGTACAAAAGCAAATTCTACACTTGAGCAGTGCATGCTTTTCATAGATACCAGTGGAAGATTCACAGAAGGTTAAGTAAATCCACTAAATTTCTAACCTAATCTATGAATCACAATTAAAAATGGAATGCAGGCCTCTGCCTTGAAAGCACCAGACCTGCTAGACCTATCAGGGTTTTAATTCATGTCAGCTCCAAATTTCTCCAGTGCCTACAATGTGAATGGTGTTTTTCTCAAGACTTGGGTACTGCCTGTTAAATTCACTGTAGTTTCCAATCTGAATTATTGTAGCCCACAGCCACAACAAATTACGCTAATTTGGACTAAAGTGCTCCTAATGCAGAGTAAGGGTACCCACATGGAGAATTAATCAGAAAGAATGTATTCTGATTATAAAAAGAACAGCTGTTTTCAAATAAACTCCCTGTGAAAGAAAAATCCACATGCAAACAAATTGAAGGCAGAGTGAACTAATGTAATTGAAATGCTGATGGACCAGAAAAAAAAGGAGTTTAACAAGTGATTGAAGGGCGAATGCCCACGCTTGCAGGCAGAGTTACCTATGCCTTACTGTGTTGCAGGTTCCCATGGCAGGTCTCACCAACTGAGGCAGTCTTGCTCAGGAGTTATGTGGTTGAAGTTAAGGGAAAGAAAGGTGGGTGTCTAGGCTGTGTAAACAGGTCTGACTTCTCTCTCAGGGCAGTCAGTGGAAGGACTCCCAAGCCAAGGGAATCTTTGCTGTCACCTTCAGTATGAGCTGAGTTTGGTCCAGGCAGCGTGTGTCGCGTGTATGTCGTTGAGGCAGCCGCAAGGGAAGACTCAGAAAGGGGAACAACCCAGTAAGATGCTGAATTCAGCTTTTCCTAGTGAATACCAATGCCTCAAAAATGTAAAGATGGACGTGCTCGCGTCTGAAGCAACTGCCTTACGGATTTGCTGATGGTGCAGGAGCGGTATGCAAAAAAGGAGGAGGAGGGAAGGAAGGGAGGGTGGCTCTAGGACCCACGCGAGCCTTCCTGAGCAGGAGGTGGGAATTCTCCTCCACGGCAGCAGCAGCCCGAGCCCCGGCTCAGAGCTCCAGCGGAGCCCGCAGAAGGGCCGGCAGCTCCCCCCCCCCCCCGAGCCGCGCACCCGGCTGGGACCTGCCCGCGCCCCGCAGAGCCATGAACCGGCCCCCGCAGCTGGTGCTGTGGGTCACCGCAGCGGGTAAGTAACTTGTCTTCCCCGTCTTCTTGTGGTGCCAACTCCCTCTTATGCCCAGGGAC
>JANZLQ010000032.1:19277003-19320178 GCA_026212715.1 Elanus axillaris
TCACCGTGGTCTTCATCACCACGGGCTGCAGGGGAATCTCTGCTCTGGCGCCTGGAGCATCTCCTCCCCCTCCTTCTTCACTGACCTGGGTGTCTGTGGAGTTATTTCTATTACATGTTCTCACTCCCCGGCTGCCCTTTCTCCCCATGTTCCCCAACTTTTTTTGCTTCTTAAAAACATTATCATGGAGGCGTTACCACTATCACTGATTGGCTCAGCGTTGGCTGGCGGTGGGTCCATCTAAGAGCCCGCTGGCATTGGCTCTGTCAGACAAAGGGGAAGCTTCCAGAAGCTTCTCACAAAAGCCGCTGCTGTAACCCCCCCGCTACCAAAACCTTGCCACAGAAACCCAATACATATGTGAATACACCCTTACTGAGCTTAGTGGTGTCTGCTTTCCATTCTCTCACAAGGAAGCAAGTGCTTGATGTGAACCTCGTCAGCTAGATGTCAGTGAGCTGTCAATGTCCTCATGAATTTGTACCGCTGTGAAAATACCTACAATCCTGTTGTACTAAATAGAAAAATGTTGTTAGCTATCTAGTTCTGTCTATGACAATTTCTTAACTTTTGGACGTTGTTAGTTTTTGGCATCTAGTTATCAAAACTTTTAACAGTTTTAGGGGGCACAAAATTCAGACTAGTAGTTCAAATCCTATCATTGATGCTGCAGTACTTAGGAGTAAGAGATGCAACGTGTGGCCTTCAAGTGTCCCCTTAGCTCTTCAGACAAAATAGTCTGTTTTCAGCTTTGACCCATACCATGTACAGACTGTTGTTAGAGAAGGTGCTCTGAAAAAACTAAAGATAGGACTGATTATGTTCTGAAGGTGTAGAGCTGGGGTTTACATTTATCATCTAAAAGGGAGACAGTAAAATAGTTTTGGGCCCAGGCTTAAATTTTATATGCAAAGTGTTTTATACTAGCATGCACAGAAGTGCTCCCATGAGTTTTCACAAAAAGGTTAGCTACATTTAAGAATATTCTTAAGCATGTCCTTCTATTCTTGGTGACCCAAACACACCATGGAGCAAGAAACAAAGCTGGTGAGAAGTGACAGCTGAAGGTACCTTGCTTAGTCTTTCTGAACTTGGCAGAGGGTGTATGTATAGCAAGCACTGTTTTTCTGGTACCTAAACTCTCCAAGCTCAGGTTTCACTTCACAAGATAGGGTTAAAAATCACCAAATTAAACCAAACATATTTATGAGCCATCTGGTTTCTGAGTCTTTCCAGTTTGTGTTTGCTATCCTGGGTAACTATTAAGCAATTTTTGTTGCTGTAATTTTGATGTCATTACATAGCTCCAGAAAATACATGTTTAAGAAAAACACTGTAGAGAACTGAATTCAGAATAGAATTATAAGTACCGGCAGCACTAGAGACATTTGTCATTCTTTCAATCATCCTAATGTACTACTAAAAGTAAATGTACAGAATAAATTCATTTTTCCTTTTTATGTGACTTTAAGTTAAGCAAAGTGAACTGGAAGGTTGTATTACCTAGCTCTTTTACACTATGCTAAGGGGTGTCAGATTTCCTAGGGCTGGTTTCCAGTTCTGCCACAAGCTTTCCATATGATTTGGGGAAGGCTACTTAGTCTTGGTGCCTTAATCCTTGTCCTATTTTACCTATCTTATCTCCCATATTCAGATGTGGTGAGACATAAAACAGTATGTTCTAGTTCCTTAAAATAGATCCAGGGCACAGATTTTTTTTTTTTTTGCCTTTTTTTAATGAAATGTAATTAAGGAGAATCTATAACTCAATTTCAGTGGAAATTCAAATGTGTTACTTTGAAAAAAAAAGTTTATTCTTTCACATTGAATGTTGGGTTACTGATAAGAGCTTTCTGACAGCATTGGCTTTTCCATTGGTGGAGGAAACAAAAGTGTTCTCCTTAAAGGTGTGCATTTGTATTGCATTTCCATAATGTATCCTTATCTGCTCCTGAGAAGGCACAGAACTGATGAATAGATGTAAAATTCCCCCTTGTTTCTCTGTTGACGTGATTGATATTCTTCATGCCAGCTCGATCATTTGTGACACTGAGTCAATTTTCCAAGTATAGTTTCATCTTAGGAAGAGAGGAGAGAATATAGGTATAATTGCTGGTGTTGGGTTTCTAGGTGCAACCAAATGCTGGTGCTATTTGAAAGGAACGTGTTTTGTGAATGCTAACTAAAGTACAGTAATCAGCTTCTCTTTCTCCATCTCCCTCATCTTTTTGACAGAGCTGTGTGCTGACAATTGTTGGGTTTTCTAAGTCAAATTTGGTTTTATGGGTCTTCGAACCTTTATGACTATTTTGCCTGCTGTACAAAGCCATTCCTGATCTTCTGCACCTCATCAGCCCTACTGCCACACCTTGCTTTTCCTCCTATGGCTTGGTGTCTCTTACACACAGTGGGTAGGAGCACCTACCAGGTTGAGCTCAGTGGCAGATGCCCTGGTGTCTTTAGGTCTTGTAAGAAGTACACAGCTTGTTTCTCTGCTTCCGTTACTCACACCTGCCATGAGCTATAAAAGAAGGCAAAGCAATCACTTGGTGTCTCTATGCCTTTAGTTGCAAAGTCCAGATTCTCAGATGCATAAACAGGAAGGAATAAGTGTATGCAAAGAATAAAGTATACGTTATTCAGGGTGAGTGTGCTGTGGGGGCGAGCATTGCTTACAGCAGCAGAGAATGCTAGCCATGATGCAAAGAAGACATTTGAAATCTTGGCTGCCAAACTGTTAAATACCCTGCTGAAATTTTTGCTCAGTTTCACATTCCACCTTCTTAGCCTCCTCTGAGTGTTTGTTTGACTGCTTTCCTCTTCTGGAGTCCAGCTGGCATTGAGAGGCTCAGCTGTTAGGAAGCCCATTTGGGAGGCTCACCTGGCACTGGCAGACTCCACACACTGCTGGAGCATTTGCAGGCAAAGTTCTGATCCCTATCTTGGAAGCTGGCAAAAATTTCTAGTTGAGACTGTGAGGAAGATGTTTGAAACGTGTTTGACTCTTGCTTAGAGCTGACCGGGCTGTACTGGGAAGATGGTAGTAGGGGTAGGTGTTCGTTCACCTTCAATGGCACAGTAAGAACATCTCTTCTTCAGAGACACAGGCCTGGGCACTGCACTGTGTGCTCTTGGTGTGTTGACATGGAGGTATAGCAGTAGACACGACTGCCTTCAAAGCCAAGTGCAGGCCTCCCTGTGCCCGACATGCTGCAACCTACTCCCTCACAGGCCCTGATGCCTTACTAGTGTCCTGGGAACTGAACTGGCTTTCCGTCATGCCTCAGGGTAACTTTAAAACCTAGTCTTGCTCTGAGCTGAAGACAGTAGAGTAGAAATTCAGTGCCCCAACAGCAATTACTCTCTACCCAGCCCTTCCAAAATATAGAAGGATACAGTAACAGATACTAGCTTGGATACTTCAGATGTGGGTGTGGCACTACGGCAGGTTACAGGGCTCTCTGTTTCTTAATGCGGGATGAAATTACTTCTTGTCAAAGCCATTCCTAGGTGGAGGGCAATGCAAATAGAATCATAGAATTCTAGAATCATTTAGGTTGGAAAAGGCCTTTGACATCACTGAGTCCAACCGTTAGTTAACCTAATACTGCTAAGTCCACCACTAAACCATGTCCCTAAGCACCATTTCTACATGTCTTTCAAATATCTCCAGGGATTGTGACTCCACCACTTCCCTCGGCAGCCTGTTCCGATGCTTGAAAACCCCTTCAGCGAAGAAATTTTTCCTAATATCCAATCTAAACCTCCCATAGCACAACTTGAGGCCATTTCCTCATGTTACTTGGGAGAAGAGACCAACACCTGCCTTACTACAACCCACTTTCAGGTAGTTGTACAAAGCAACAAGGTCCCCCCCTTGAGCCTTCTTTTCTCCAGACTAAAAAACCCCAGTTCCCTCAGCTGCTCCTCTTAAGACTTGTTCTCTGGACCCTTCACCAGCTTCGTTGCTCTTCTCTGAACACGCTCCAGCACCTCAGTATCTTTCTTGTAGTGAAATTCTTCAACATCTGCTTCCAAAAGAATATACTATCTACTATCGACTGTGCAGTTTCCTCAGAGTGCGTGTGTTGTGCATGGTCTGTCATGCTTTCTCATTACTGTAGATAAAGTGGAATTCATCCTCTGCTTGCAAAGAAGCAGTAGCTTTTATTGACCAGGTAGCTGCCTGTTGTGGTGACAGGAATTCTTGGATGTGCTTGGGACACTTCTGGTATTTACAGCCTCATTTGCAACTTCCTGATGCAGAGGAGTTGAGGCTTCTTCAGGGGGAGCTGGCACAGAAAGGATGGTTTGAGATGTGTGATTCTGTGAGAGTTCTGGAAGAAGCTCTGTTAAGCATTGATAGGAGACTGAAACAACACCAATGATTTTTCCATATTGCCGTCCTCCACTGGGATGATAGCTAGTGGAGTACGAAGCGGGCAGTGGGAACTCTTGACAATCATATATAGAAAAGTACAGTGCTACTCACATATGTATTTGGTCTTTTCCTGTGGATGATAATCTGCTAATTACAGCTACTATTTCAGGCTGTTTAGAGCTGAAAAGGTAAAATGAGATGCTGGATGAGCAGTCCAAGCATGATCTAAATGTACAGAAGCTCTGACAGGTGTGCTGCATTTGGTGGGCACAAGGAGTCAAGGAACCCATGCTTGGTCTGCTAGCTCCTTTCTGGATTGTCAGAAGAGTGCACACTGAAAGTGTAGGAATTGTGAGGAATTAAAGAACCTCCAGGCAGTACCTGTGGTAACCATTAAAAGCTACATGCGACTGTGAGGCATTTTGTCACCTTACAAGCTGCCTTATGTAAGGGACTCCACATTGATATACTGCGCTGGGGAAAGAGCCAGGTTTGCTTCAGGACTTGTTGTGTTTCAAGCTTTTATTGGGGGCCAGCAGGGAAGAAAACTGCACAAGCTCTTGACCTCATGTTGTTTGTTTTCCTCATTGTGCTGGCTCATGCGTGCTGGCTGGTGTCCTGCAAGCAAAGAACTAAGGCTGTCTGCTGTTTGTCTTAGCTTGCTCATTTGAGGGCTGAGGAATAGAAACCTCCTTTTTCTCCCTTGTGTGGACAGGTCTGGAGTGGCCCCTTGCCAGCTAAGAAACCCCAGCCAGAGGCCAGCAGTAGTCAGGCATTGATCTTTAGGGAGACTTTACTGGGATACGTAGTCTTTTTCATAATGGTCTGATAAAGGCCTGGTTAAAGTGAGTAGTTACTGAAAGGATCTGATGGTCTCATACCATTTCCTCACCGATCACCTCCAGAGGTGAAGAACTTAGTAGAAAACTCCATTTTCAGAAGAACTTCAGGAGGTAAGTGGTGGTGGAGTAGGCCTGGACTCCAGCAGCCAGAGAGTTTCATGAATTCATTCTAATGGAAGATGGTTGTATTTTCTCTTAACAAACATAAGAACTTGAGTTGAGATATCCAAATAATTCAGCATTCATCTGTTCTGTTCTGTTTGTTTGCATCCAGTGGGTTTTGTGCACTTGTTTCTTGTGCATATTGACACTTTCCAGATATATCCAGAAATGCATGCAGTTGTGTTTCCCTACTGCCTGCACATGAAATAGCTCAGGACTGGTGAGAAGTCATTTTCTTTCAGGCGCTACTTTGTTCATTAGCATTTAATCAATTTATCCATGGTCTGAAAAGAAGTCAGATTTTTTCCCAAGAATCTTTGTTTCTTTGCAGACACTCATTCTGGTTTCTTCTGCTTTGATGTCCTTGGACTGATTTCACACTGAGGTGGAGGTTTTTTCTGACACTGTCATCTTCAGCATGAAGCTTAAGACAGGCTGAAACATCTTTGAAAGAAATTAATAAGAGAGGCCCCCTTGTCTTAAAATGGATCAGATCTGTGCTGTTATGGTGTAGCTATCAGTCATTTGGGTTTTCTACTAGTCATTCCCTTCCATAAAGCTGTCTGGATATAAGAGCTGAGGGATATTTTCAAAGCACAGGTTTTGGGTGTTAAGAATATCTGAATGGCCATGATAGCGTTGGCTATGCCAGTGCGCTAGAGTAATTCATAAAATTGTCACACCCTGAAGTTCATCTTTGCAGTAATGAGAGACAGTAATCTGAGGCCCTCTTCCTTGAGAGAAAACAAATTCCTAATTTCACCATTTCTATTTTGGCACTGATCCTGAAGGGGTCCTTTAAAGGAAAGGAAGGACTCATTATATTTGAGGACTTCCTGTCAGAAGTAAAATAAAAGCCTTTGTATGAAATATATGCCCTTAGCTGCTTTCCAGTTGGTAAGTGTGGTATAGGAGCCCAAAGATCTCTCTAAAGCACACTTCACTCTCTAAATCACACCTTACTCTCTTGGAAGCCAAAAATAAAATAAATGCCAAGATAAGGAAGTATCCTTCTAGTCATAGCTGTTCTTTACAACACAAGTGACTGTCTTCTGGTTTATGTGTTCTGAGAACAGTGGGATCATCTGGCTATCACCCCCACTTTCTTCTATATTTCTTTACTGGAGGGGAAAACAAGTGAAAAAACTGAAATGCAGGTGACCACTCTTCTGTTTGCAAAGTCAGTTTCCTACGAAAAGCAGACTGGAACAATTCATAAATCTTGGTTATGTTGTTTTAGGCCATGAGCAAAAACTATGTTGTATTTTTTCAACCCAAAGGTGATTATTTTATTTTATTTTTTTTTAAATCCAAAAATAAAGTGCAGATCTTGGCACAAATGACAGACGTGTCTTTGAAAATAAAGAAACAGTTTGCCAAACAGCCATAAGATAGTCTAAGTCATCCCTGACTTCTAGTCCATTCAGGAAGTCCTGAATACCAGGCCTCTCCCACCCACTGAGAATCTGTTACACAAAGTTCATTGCTCACAACAGTAATCCCAATGCAGTTTGGAAAAAAGATTCTGCACCTCTTACATTGCGCTGGCTGCAAGTTAAGGTATTCATACTGGAAAGTCATCTTGCAGGTGGCAAATATCCTGAACAGTGTGAACAAGTTTAGTCCTAATCCTTTCCATAAGAGAAACGTGCAGATCTTAGGAGACTGCTCAGACTCACCTTCCTCCAAAGGCTTGGCTTTCATGCTACTCTGAAACAGTAAGCAGTAAAAACATCACTATTTTTAATGTTCAGCATACCATCGGGGCTCCAT
Source organism: Elanus axillaris (assembly GCA_026212715.1). NCBI lineage: Eukaryota > Metazoa > Chordata > Aves > Accipitriformes > Accipitridae > Elanus > Elanus axillaris. Next base: position 19,284,162 of record JANZLQ010000032.1, read on the forward strand.
AATTATTAAGTTGTCTCATTATTAAGGAGAATGTTTATATTGGTGCTGTGATTCGAGTTAGCATCCTAGCCTTGTCTGCACAGATTGATTTCCTGATGACTACCGCAAGTCTCTCCTTTTTTTGCTCAAGGTCCCTGACAGAATTTTCTTCACAGTGGAGCTTTTGCCAGCCTCCTGCTTACTATACCCTAGAAAGTACCTTTCTTGCCTTGCCACTGTGGCCTCTCAGGCCTCATTGACAAAGGACATCAACTGTGATCTCTAAATTAGTCTCCCACTGTTGTGTTTTTTGCTTGTTTGGTGTTCTTTTGTCTTGTTGCTGTTGAGAAAGGACTCCCTCTTGGTCACTGCTGGCCTTCTCTGAGACACTCTTCCCTCTGGCTGAGACTTGTTCTTTGCCTTCCTGATTTTTGACCTCCTCAGTCTGGAAGTGGTGCCTGCCTGCCCCAACACTGTCATTACCTTCAGTTTTATCTTCAGTGCTGTTTGGAGTCTGAGGTTACCTTGTAACTTGGGGCTGCCATAATTGCTGCCTCTCACCACCGCTTTCTGTAGCCTGTTTTATAGCAGCACACAGACCTGCTCACTTGCAGACAGTATACTTGGGCCCACAACAAGACCATGGCGGCATAGCTTCAGACAGCTTGTGTACCCCGGCACTTCCCTTTTTTAAACTCTCCTCGGCCCACCTTTTTTCCCTTTGGACTGCAACATACCATGTCCATGGGGAGCAGTCTCAATACATTGACCCCACTGGTTTCTGCTCTCTACTTCTAAAAGGGTATATTGTGATGATACAAAACTATCAACTAGTAGCTCCCCCTCATCCTCATATCTCATTTTGCCTTTTGGTCATTGGTTTCTTGTCTCTCTAGTTATCTGTTGCTTTTGGAGTATCTTTCTCCAATTCTCCCTCGCAGTTAAATCTGCAGCATTTCGGACTAATGTGGCATGGTCTGTAATTTATTTGTGGTGCTTTTTTTGTCAGTTGTGCTAGACTGTGAAAAATATTCCTCCAATTTCTTAATTATAATTCATGTAAACATGTCCACTTCTGGAGAGAGGCTGGAGTAGCAGCCCATGGTGCTAACAATTTCAGTCATTAAAATAAATAAAAAAAAAAATCCATTCTGACTTTTCCAAGTGTTGGGTTGGGATTTAAAAAGACTGTGAACTGTCCTTGTTTGATGGTTATATTATTTGCATGTATTACATTGTTCCATTTGTATATTTAATTAAACTTGTGTGATTAGAGATATATATACACACAAAATTGGAAAATTAGTCATTCTTATTAAACTTCAAACATCTCCTCTCTCTGCTGTTTCCTCCCTTTTTTCTGCCCCTCTTCTCAATTCACATATTTTGGTTTAGTCATAGCCTACTTTGCAGGATTCCTTCAGAAATCAATAGGCGTCTGATCTAGGGAGTCTCTATTCTAATTTTTGGCTTATGCATATGTGCTCAGCATTTGCATCTTCATGTCTCTCTGTTAATTGTCATGACTGGGTTTCATGATCCTGGCTTGTATCTTCCTTGACATCATTTCCATCCCCTTCTCGTCATTCAATAAGCAGCAATGTCCTGGCATTAGGTGGTTAGGGGTCAGCGCAAGTTAACTTGAAACCCTTTTCACTGCAGTTAACCTAGGGATCTACCTGGTCGTATTTCAGTGGATGTTATGTGAGCTCTTTTTCTTCCAAGTTTGCTAATTCCTTTCACTGGAGGCTGTACCGGTGCTGATAAACCCCTGCGTTTCCCCGGGCTACATGTAGGAATATTTTTTTAACTTCAAATTACTTCCTAGACATCTATTTCCTTGGAAACCATTCTTTTTATGCCATGTGAATGCTGTACAGGGTTTGGTCCTTCATCTGCATCTTTCATCTTCAGAATTATTCTTCAAAGTTACTAGTTGATGCCAAAGTTCTCCACAGCATAATATAAACATCCTCTCCCTTTTCCGTGTCCTGATTTTTTTTTTGTGGGGGAGGAGATGGCATGGAGAAAAAAAATAGGATGTGACCCTGAAGAACTTACAGAAGACACCAAGGAATGAGCAGGACAAAAAGCTCTTCTGCCCTGTTTTTACAGATGGCAGCCTGGGCACTAACAGAACAGACCCCAGGTAGCATAGAGTGTTGGTAATGCACTGGGGAATTTACTGCAGGGGTTTGATCATGAAGAATACAAGGGATACTGCCAGAAGATTCAGTTTTTAATCTTGTACTCTTCTCCAACCTAGTTTAGCCACTGAAGGGCTGATCCAGGCAGCAGTCTTTCACTGTTGTGTCAGAGATTTTTAGCACATGTTAAGAGGTACAAAGTGAACTCGTGACAAACCAATTCACTGCGTGGCACTTATAGTAGGATTCCATTTGGCCAACTTGAGCCATTTAGTAGGTAAGCAGTTTAAGCTAGTCTTCTAGACTCTTCCTGTAACACTTTTCTCTCTTTTTTAACTAGCTTAGATTTAACACCTAAGTACTAGGTGACTGAAGTCATAAATCCCACTTTTATATATTTACTGGACAATTTATGGTAAGAAATAGTTTAATCTGTTAACAGTACTCTTGTACATCCCACCTTTTCACAACTTCTGCCTATGAAAACTAAATTTTGGCATGGAGCAATTGGAATCTCTCCTTCTGGAAAGGAATTTGGCAGATACTGAGAGGAGACTTGTGGCAGTACTTCCATATTTTCCTGGCGGTATTGAAGAGAAATTGTAGAAGATGGAATCTTCCGCGCTGCTCCATATAGCTGCTGCCAAGGTGCTGGTGGTAGGCATACTGCTAGATGAAGTTTAGCAAAAGAATCTTGTATTCATAGTCTCATATGAAAATGTAATTTGAGAAAGATGGCCCTTTCTGACAAAGGAAAACCACAAGATCACAAGATCTGATACAGCTGCATAAATCAGATCTGTTAACTGGAAAGCTAAATTAAAAATTGAAATATTTGTGGTGTAAGTGAAAAGTAGGATGGAGCAAGTTACTGTGAAAAATAGGCTGGGCACTAGAAGAAAAGTTAGCTGTTTGTAAGGTTGGTATGAGCTGCATTTCCCTGATGTTAGAATCAATGGCACACCTATTAATAACCTGTGCCTGGCACACAGACTGTAAATGAGAGTATGTAAATGTCAGTGATCAGATTGTTGCAAATATGATGGCAAAGAGTCCTCTCAAAAAAGAAACAGAAAATACAAAGGTTGTATGTTTCTGAAACCTGCTCTCTGTGAATAGACCTAGAAGGTCCCTGTCAAAGTACATCAGTTTATTATTCTTTTCTATTACATGCAAAGCAGCAGAATATCACTGTGGAAATCAGGAGCTTGCTGCCTTAACACTTGCTGGTCTATCCTCTGGGGACCTAGCATGTTCTTTAATATCCGTACCACACAGTGGATTGTAAAGAATGCCATAACAACAAATAAACTTATGAATACCATTTAAAAAAATCCGTGAAGGAAGGAAGGATGTGTTTTCATACAGATGTAGCCCAAAAGATCTCAGAAGTAATTTTCTGCCATGTTTTGGAAAGCTGATGGAGTATGTCCTTGTCATTAGAAAATCAGCAGCTGCAGGTGTAGTTTTAAATTGATGGGTTTGTTGCAACTTTAGGGTGTTGGAAGACTGACAAGAGTTCAGGAGCTGTAGGGAATGTTCATGTGGACAATGCTGTTATAGTCTCCAAAGAATAAGGTGGGTTTAAGACAACTTTTTATTCCATGAAACATTGTCTTTTAAACTGTATTCCTATTAATAATTAATAAAAGGTAATACCATTTTCCATTATTTTAATCAAGATTGTAATCAGAATTCAGCATATCATTTGGTCCCCCTTTTACCCTTTTTAAACATCAAGAAAACGCTCACTTTCTTTTCATACTGAGATGCTTTCAGCATTCTGAGACATTCTAAAGTAAGTATTATGGCAGAGGTACCACCAGTGAGTTTAAGGACTTTTAGGTTCAAGCTGTCTAGAGCTCTTGATTTTTAAATTGTTTATGCCTGAGGAGGTAGTGCTCTTACATTCTTATATGGCACACATGTACTGTGTGTTTTTTTTCACCTCATAAATAATCTACTCTTAATGGAACAATTTGCCTTTTCAGTATCATTATTGAGAACCTCATGATTTCTACTGAGTAAATGCCCATGTCTTTATTCCCTCTTGTACAATGTGCTACCTAATATTAAGCCACGTGCATTTAAATCTTGCAGGACTGAGGTAGCAATGGTGTAATATAAAGTGTCAGTGATTCATCTCTTCTTTTCTCTAACGCAGCCTGTCCTTCCTATGCAGATTTATAATCTCATAGCCACTTCCATCATATCTCAAGGGTTCTGGAAAGGTGTGCACCCAGGAGCTAATTACAGTTGCTGGTTCACTGGATATCTGTTAATAATTCGATACTTCTTACCTGGCTGAATGACCTCAGATTCTCTTTCTTCTCTGTATTAGAGAACATCTGTTCACTTCTTTTATTTCTGTACTGTGGTTATTTTATTCCTCATCTATACCCTTGTGGTTATCTGATATATATCACTGTCATACGAGAATAAAAACATCAACCATGACTTCTTAAAATCAGTTGAGGAAGTTTTGTGCATGCATCAGCAAAGAAAAGGGTAAGGGTTAATAAAACATGTTCGTAGACTTGACAGATAGTGCTTACAGCTGTTACATATGTGATCAAATAGATATTGGAATTGTGTCAGCCACTGAGGTGCACCAAAACACCAGGTGTCTGATCACTACAAGCTGTGTGAGATGGAAATGGATGTTAATTCTTGACTGATGTGAAGAGGATGAATGTTGAATTCTGCTCTGCAGCATGCCACCAAAAAAAAAGCTTTAAAGTGACTGGGAATGGTTAGACAGCACCTGCTATACTTTGTGACAGCAATGTTGCAAAAACAAGAGAGTTTACATGGAAGCAGCTGAATTAGCAGAAAGACCTTAAAAGAAGGAGACAACAATGCAGTGCATGTTAACATCTAAGTGTGTTCATTCTTAGGCTACCATAATTGAAATCCCATAAAGAAGGAGTTCAGACAACACAGGAGGGCTTTGATGTGACTGATTAAAGAAAAAAAATTAAGTGATCTTTTTATCATTTTTCACAAAACCTGTGGAATGGGGTAATTTTGAAATTAGTGGAAAACATTGAATGGATGATAGGATATTAACTGTTTACTTCTTCATGAAGATAGATTCTTTAAGCATTGACAATAGCAAAATAGGATTGTGACCAGACTGAGGAAAGAAAGCTTTAGAGGCTAATTGATAGGAGTTTATGGGTAGAAATCACATAGCAGTAAACACTCAAAGCCTGTGGTACAGATACTGTAGCAGCATCTACACTTCAGAAAATGAACATAGTGTTGCTAAAGTACTTGCTAAGAATAGAGATTGTAAGTTTTCTGGGAGACATGCTTGAAAACACATAGGCTATTAAATAATGAAGGGGTTAACACAAGTTTGAATGTGATGGTTGAAAGGGATTAGGCTGCTGCCTTGCTCCAAAAGCATAATGTAATAAGGAGTGCCCCATCTTCTCCTTCCCCACCCCCAGGCCTGCCTCCCCCTCCCCAAATAAATCTGTGTCTGAATGATGGAAACAAGGACTTTAAATAAAAGTCTTGGAAATAAGGTTATTTCCAGTAGTACCCATTTCTGGAGAAAATGGCAGCATGAGAAACACAAAATGATCTAATATAGACATTTAAGAGAGTATTTTATATGACTGGCCAAACTTCTAAGCATACAAATGTAATGTGCCTAGCACTATTAAGTTGCTCAATATTTAATGAAAATATACATATGATTGTGTGAAAATATAATACAGCATGTAATCAGAAATCTCATACCTCAGCTTCAGTGACCAATTTATTACTGAGAAAAAGACAGAAACTTCTAACTTTTGTCAGTGAGCTGTTGCGATAATAAGTAGATATCAAGGTTAAGAAATATGTAGACAATTTGGGGAGATACATTAAATTCCTAGCATTGTTAGCCCATAGTGGGTGTTAGTCTACTTGAAATAAACAGGAAAGATTTCTTTTATTAGCTGTTATTCCAGTTTATTTGCAACTGGATTGGAATAACTCTTGTCCAAATGCATCTGGGTAAATAATTTTCATAAATTAAATGACACTCATACTGAGAAAGTTGAGGGCAAAATTTATTCTCATGTAATTCAGATGAGGCTTTGTCTACTTCCCTCATTTTCTCAGGTGCAATGATAGGACAGTGGTTAAGAGGTTTGTGAACATGCATGTGGGGTTTTTTTTTTGGGGGGGGGTGTTCTTTATTTTCAGAGCTGCTACTAGACAGTATGAGTTTGGGTGAGGAGTGGAAAGCAGTGGTTTAGCTGTGAGTTACAGCTATGAAGATTCTGGGATCCTTTTAAATGAAGTTGGCATTGCCTATACTGCACAACCATTACCTCAAAGAAAGAAGGAAAGGAGCATCCTTGACATTGTCTCCTGTTCACCCTAGCTCAGTAATGGTTTTGTAACATTCACTGCTTCTGGTTGCACCATTGGCTCTTTTGATAGTGTCATTGTCACTGGGGTTCTCTGTGGTGACACAGGCCAAATTTTGAAAGGCAAATGCCAAAGTACTATGGTTTTGTTGGTTTTAAATGCATTAAAAACTCTAAGGTAGCCAAAAGCATGCATCTTACAAAAGATTTAGACCACACTGTCTATTTCTAGGATGCAGGAGTCACTTAACTCTCCCTGGATTTCTGATGTAACAGAGTCTCTGAATCCCTGAGTAAGTGGAAGTCCATGCCAATCCTGACATTTTAAATGTATTTTTAAGAGAAATAATACGATTGTTAGGAAGAGGGGCTCCTTCTTATGATTCACTAATCCTATTGAGCAGAAAAATATCTCCAGTTCACTTTTGAGTGGCTGGGAAGAGAAGACAATTCTCCTTGGCTATATCAGTGTAACAGGTCAATCCTGAAACACTGGGATTCATCCCAGCTAGGCTGCCCAGAGAGGATTCAATTCTGTTGCTAATCCATGACTGGCAGACATACAGTGAACTGCTGTCTAGAGGTACTTTTCTCTTCCCAGTGTCTTTACGGGGAGCCCCTAGACAGACCATGCCTTTTAGACACCTCTCCATTTAGACAAGAGTAATCTCATTTTACCACTAGTTTTTGTTTTGTTAACAAGCTACTGAATTGCTTGGTGCCAGTAATTGCAGTCATCTGCATCAAAGCTTCCAAGATGGAAAAGCAAAAAAATCCCCAAACCTAAGTGTCATTCTCCCTTTCTTTAACCCTGAAGGAAGGAAGGAAACTTCCTTGGTCATTACTCTACAGGATATGTAGATTGTGGCCATGGTTGAAATGGTGGGAAATAATGCTGTTAATAATTCCCTGCATGTAAATGAGAACTGGATAGGACTTTTTGAAAAGCCATTGAAGAAGTGTTATTCAGAACTAGAACTGTGAGTTACCAACCTGTTTCAATAACAACTTCTGTTAAACATTTGGGGTTTTGTACCCAAGAACAGAAGTAAAGGCTAGTGGACTAGTAATAGTTTGTGTAACAACAATGTGATACAAGAAAGAAGCTTGCTGCACTCTCTTGAAACTTCTTTAAGGGTTTAAAGTCAGCCTGGAATGTCATGTCCCACAACAGCTGCACCAAGACTACTGTGCTAGATCGGAACCAAGGAGCAGCTTCAGATCAAAAGAAAACAGCCATCACTTTCAATATCTTGGTAGAGGATTGATGAAAAGCAATTCTGTCTGTGTTAACCTTGTGATTTGATTTGATTAGCTGATGCATTCATTTGATGATTTCAGAATTTGATTATTTAAGACATCACCATTAACCCATTTGATTTATTGATCCAAATTCTTTGTGACCTAGACTTGGCTATAGTTAGAATTTAATTTAGAGCATTTAAACCAGTTTTTGCCTAGCGATATCTTGGTTTGTTGTTAATATTTCCTTACTAATTTTTAGAAAGAAAATCCGCAGAGTGTATAGATCTATGTTTTGTATATGCTTTGTTCTTTTAAACCCAGAAGCCCTGAGGGAAAAAATGTAATTTAGCTTTGGTATTTGAAAGATATTTGGCTCTCTTTAAATTAAATCCTTTGTTCCCGCATATTACACAATACTTCAAGCAGCAGTGAAATAATACCCTGTAAGTTGCAATTTGCTCATTGTAAGATCCAAAATTAACTAATAACAGGTGATTATCCACAAAACTGCTAGTCACTCATTTCGGCAAATCTCTTCAATACATCAGTTCACACACATAAACCCAGGTCCTTACTGTACTGTGAACTGAGTTAGCAGAAATGTCCATATAAATAACAAAAGAAGAAAACCTCTAAAACCCAAAAATTGAGTTCCACTGAAATCTCATAATATCGTTCAAAATGACTCATCAAATTCATATATTTGGAGACCTGGTTGGAGGTCAAAAGCTTTTATATTTAACAAGCTTCTTCAGTGAAAGTCAGTTAATCCTGAAATGGTTGTAAGTGAATACAGTGTGCTAAGGAGCTAGAATAGAGGGAAAGCTACAACATTAAACCGTGGGTGGGAATCAAGACTGGATTCCTGTAGAGAGGTGAAAGGCTCCTACAGATGAAGGTCTGTTCTGCAGGAAGCAGAAATATGTGAAATATCTAAACACAACCCAGGAGGACACCTTGGCCCTCTATTGCCTGAGAATATGCAGAACACTGTTGAAAAACATTGCTGTGTCACTGATGCTAAAGCAGCCTTACAGCCTGATTTCTTCATGGATTTTTGTCCGATTGGTGTTCATGCCAGACTACTTGGACTTATGTAATGGTGGTGTAACCTGCCAAGGCAATGAGGAATCAAGTTCGTGACTTACTGACAGTGGATTCACTTAAGCAGCCAAGCATGCTGCAAAAAACAGAGGGCTGTAGGACCAGTTGGGTCCCTTGGGTTATTGAGTACAGCCTGCCACAGTCCCAGGCAGCCCTGTCATGGAAATTTAGATGAGAAAGGACCACAAAACATTCACCCTGTGCCAGGAGTGCTGGAAATGCAAAAAATGCAAGAGCTGACTGTGATGCTAAACTCTCAAATCTGTGGCAATGGATCAGAGCCATCTTACAGGTTTTCTGACCCAGGCCAAGTGTAGGAGCCAAGGATTAAGTCTGACCTCTTTTCCATGTGCTAGTTGCATCATTCCACCTGAAAAAGATAGTTGCCTCATTAAATGATGGCTTGGTTTGAACTGTATCACAAAGACTACTGCAGTATTGCAGGAGTGTCAAACTAAGGTGGGTAACTGAACGTATGCTCTGTCTAATGCTTGTGGGAGCAGAAAAAGTAATAGTATAAGTCCTTTTCACTAGCTTGATTTTTCTAAACATCTGAAATCAGTTTTGGACAGCTTAAATAACAGTATCCCACATGCTAAGATTCTTCCTGTTTAATGGAATATACTGAAAGGAAATGACTTTGGTTAATTTCTAAAATTCTGGTTTAAAATTTCCCAAGAAAGTTGTCCTATGTACCAGTCCTACCAGCAAGGAAATGAAGTACTAACAGTGCAGCATGCCTGCTGACCTGATTTTTTGAGGTAATAAAGAAATTGAGATCATTCTTCCTTGCTCCTCTGTAACTCAGTTATTAAACTGATTTCTAAAGAAAAAGCAGAGTTAGGTTCTAACACTGATAATGATACTTCTCATGGATGTCTCCACTAATGACATAATGCAATGGAAAGGTAAGATGTGCTTTTAGGGTATTTGCTGATGCCCTTCCTATGAGCTGCAAGTTCAATTGGATGTTCACTGATTTGCCTGTTTCCTTCCCAGTCTCAAATGGCTGTATTACTGGGAATGGCAGAAGAAGCATGGACAGAAGACACTTATTCAGTCTTGGCTTATATGTTGAATGCAGAAACCATCAAGAGACAGATCTTTTTCCGCAAAGTTTTACAGACACCAATAGATTGTGACTTTCCCAGTTTTGTCTTAAAGGGGCCTCTCTTGTTTCTAGTCCATCTAACATAGGTGTGCAGTTCATGAATGAAGCAGACGTACAGAAAGCTCTCCATCATGGACTCCAGAACCTTCTTTCATGGTCATTGCCTTTCTTCCTATGTTGATTCACAATAACAGAGCTCACAAACTGGGTGGGAGGGGACATCTTTTTGAGCAGATACAGGATAGTGTTGACTGTTTTTCATTTCTGTCTTTTGCAACACCTGCTACTTTCCCTGTCTTCTGGAAAAAAAAAAAAAAACTAGCTAAATGAGAAATAAAGCTTTTAAGGTTTGCCTAGCTTGCTTGAGGGTTTTGGAAACTAAGACATAAAGCAATGGTTTTTCAGACACACGCATGTTGGGAAAGGTAACTAAAGTCATTGTTGAGTGTATATAGATTGTAAAATGACTTTTAAAACATACTTAAGAAAAGGAAGAGAGAAACGCAATCATTTAAAAGGATTATGGCTTCAGAGAATGTGGGCAGAACAAGGGCTGCCCTTTTCAGGAGGGGGAGAGAGATTCTTGGCCTGTCAGGCATGTGATGGGCATTAGCGGCAGGAATTACAGACGGCGCCCTGAAGGAAGAATCAAATCATCCATTGAAGAAGGGGGTAAAATGTATATCCTTTCCTTTAACAAAAATAACTGTGTTTTTCCTCCAAGAAATCAAGAAAGTCAAAGTGGCTTTAGTACTTTTTTTTTTTTTTTTTTTTATGGCCTAAACCAAACTTTCACAACTGGGTGTAAAATTGGGAGACATTTTCTCACGTGACCCAGGGTAGCGTATCCTGTATATTCCTTCTCCTTTTGTATTCCTGGGGGAGGATTTTCGGTACATAGTGTTGGGCAGATTCTGAATGTGTTTGGTTATGATTTCAGTCAAGAAGAGAAATGTCATTGGTACCTAGGACCACTGTACTTTGCATGCAGGTGATTTTTCCTAAGATTATTGGTAATGACATATCCCTTTCTCAGAACTAGGGTAAAGTATCCCAGGCAAGAGCAAATCTGTCACACTTCAAAGGTTTGTATTGCCATCAAAGCTCCTCTGCTCTCTTTCCCCCTGCATGGTTCTTCGGGACTGTGCTATTCATATTCCTCCTTCATTTCTCTACATTTAGCAGTATCTGGGCAAGCCTTTGGCAAAGAGACATTTTTGGGGGCACATACTATTTCATATAAGGAAGTGTTGCAGTCTCTGGCTGTTTGAAAAGAGCAGGTAAGTTCTTTGGAGCAGACAAGAGCAACAGGTAAGGAGAATATACAGTAGAAAAAGTGTTATTCTCTCCCCCTTGTGTGTTTACAACTTCTAAAATATTATTTTGCAATATAAAAACTTATCTCACCTGTAAGGATACAAACTTTCTGAAATTCAGTCCTTTGATTACCTTTTGCCATTTCTACTTAGACCTTTGGTCTGCTTTTTTCTGCTTTTGCTTATTTCCTTCAGAGAAGTAGGCTTTTTTTCCTTGTAGATTCAACAGTCTGCCTGTCAGGCACACTGGGGCCATGTGGCAGGTAGATGCGCTAGGGTGGTATGAAAATGACTGAGGAGATCTGAAGCTGTTACCGGAACTCACAGCGAGACTTGAGTTGTAGTGACACATGTTGAGGGTCTAAGCTTCTGGTCACAAAAATGCCTTTTAGAGTTTTAAAAAATGATCAGTAAGGCTTTCCTAACTCAAAAAAAAAAAGTATTGCATTGCCACAAGAAAAGTCAGTTTTATCAGTTATTGATTGCATGACTAAAATTAGCCTCTGCATAACTGCATGTTTTCATGACTTTCTCTTTTGCACAAAGCAAATGTAATAGAGTCTCGGTCACAAATATATGCAGGCACACACGTATGTATATTCACGTGCATGCTCAGTGATACCTCTAGATAAAGTCTATAGCAATATGTGAACTGAAGTATCAGTATATATTCAGATACTGCCTTCTTATGTGGAAGCCGCCCATAATTATGGTGTGGTATATTTTTCCCTTATCAGTGGGTTTAATGAAGAGTGGTGGGTGGGGCTTCTGAGCGAAATAATTCTGACGAATTCAGTATTTTATGTCAAAACACAAGTGTTGCTGCTCTAAAAAGGCGTAAGTCTTACACTCCCTTACGTGGTTACCCCAAGATCTAGCTAAAACCTTTGGCTGCTCCCTAATGAGAACCTAAAGAAGTAGCTTTGCTACAATGTACTAGTAAGTTTTGTTGAGTATACTTTAAAACTAACAGTCATGTTATGCTCTGTAGTTTCCAGGAGGTACCATATCTAGTCTTCTGCTTGGTAAAGCAGGAATTGACAGCACAACTTGTGAGAGCTGAATACTCACTTTGGGAGCCCAGTGATGTATTCTCAAAACAATGGGCACTACCTAAGGTTGACAGCTTATTTTTCTAAGTACTTTAAAAAAAAGAAAAAAAAAAAAAGAAAAAAAGCATTCTAGTCTTTGAGTGCAATTCAGTTGTAACTGTCTCTTCTCTCCTAGCATACGTGTTTATTCCTCTTTTCTCCATGCATCTTTATTTGCTGTGATGTTTCCTAATTGTCTATTAGCTGAGATTGTGAGGTCTGAGCTGGGATTTTGCCTTCCTCTATACTGGATAGGGCCTGGTCCTATTTATCTGTGTTATCTATGTGGAATGTATTACTGATCAGAACTTCTGACTATACCTAAACTGTTAATAATCAATGGCAGAGCTGAAAAGGGGACCCAGTTCTTCAGGTCTTGAGGGTTTCTCTTCTGCTTCTGAATTTCATAAAAGATGTTTCACACAGCTCTAAGAAACCACAGCCTCATATAGCTTAAAAAGAGGTGGCCAGCAGCCAACTTTCAAATAAACACTCTCTGCTCTTTCATTAAAAGAAAACATTATCATAATATTAAATTACAAGTCAAATGGTGAAGGTATCTTTCATTGTGTACAAGATATTATCCTTTGAAGACACAGAACCCAGAGTGATTTTCACATGAGGGTGACCAAGTAGGAAAAAGTGAAAAAGTAAATAAAACAGTAACATTGGTTGTTTTTCACATTCCTCTCCTGGTTATAGAAACACACGTGTTTGGATAACAAGTTTCTCGTTAACCACATCTTTTTCTTTCCCTGAACTTTAATGCCCCTTATTCTTTATTTGTTGTCCAGGATATGTTACCTTTCTAGTATGTCTCTCCATATTGATAAAAAAGGCTAACATTGCAGCTCTACCTTTGTAAAACATTTTGAAGACAGATTTTTTTTCAAACTCTTGATGCTGTTGTGAGAAAGAGTAGGAAGCTTGCCAGTGAATCTAGCTGAGATAAAGGAGAAATTTCATGAAAGAGCAGATAAAAGGCCAGTTTTCATCCTGGTCCTAGATAACAAGCCTATTAGATGAAGAGACTACTAATAACTAATCCGACTGACTTGCTATTTCTCTTCTTTTTAAAACAATGCAAATAAAACATCTCCCTCATAGACTAGCACACTAGCACTTTGTAGAATGCAGAACTGGATGGTCAAGATGGGAAGTCAGGGAAGCGACCTGGCAAAGTGGCGTGCGAGTCTGCGTCGTTCTACATTTGCACCAGCAACTACCTTTGGACTTTGTGATCACACAGCTTCTTGTGTCCTGACCCATTCCAGCTCAGTTGGCGGCTTGGGGCTTTCTTTGGCAGCTGCTGACTGGCCATCTCCATCACCATGTATCACAATGTATTTAGCATTCTAGATCCTACAAAGAAACCAAAAAAATTGTTTCCTCCTTGAGTTTAGTTTGGATTTTTTGGTTCTGAACTCTCTTTTAAGGATTCCAGACACTTGCTCTTCATGCAAATTGTACAGTTGCCACCTGTTAAAGTTTGCTGTTAACCGTCTCTTGGAAATCCTGATGTTCACTTCTACTAGCTGTGTAACTGGGTGACATTCTTGGTAAAGTCTTGCAGTTCTGGTTTCCTAGCATGTTAGTGTTTTAAATGCTTCCCAGTTCATTTGTGTTTAGGTGTAAAGACATCAAGCATAGGCAGTAACAACTGCATTGTCCTCTCTTTTGTGAATCCGAATTGGTAAGTGATGAATTATATGTTGCAATAACTATGAGGTCAAATTATTTGCTATTTGTCCAGCTCACGTACCTTGATATGTTTGAACTTCTTCAAATTAGTTAACCAAAATGAGAGCTGTAGCCATAAGTATAGTAATCAAAATGCAGTTTACAGTGTTTTTGCTATATTATTACTGTGAAACTCCACTTCAGAAGAAACAATTGTAGTAGCTCAGTAATAATATGTATCATTTCTGAATGGATCTATATCAGCATCAGACCAAGGACAACCAGGAATATGGTTCTAGCAAATCTCTCTCATTCTACACTCTATGCTCAGTACATACTGCTGAATCCTCCTCTGGATTTTTTTTTTTTTCCAACAAGAGTATTTGTGCTATGTTAAAATAACAGATTTGAGCCTCATTCTTACACTTTCATACTGAGATCAGTACTTCAAATTGCACATTGTGCTTCTGATACCAGACTGCATTTCAATACTAGGAGGACAATAATGGGGAGCTTTTCCTGCTGTAAGAATTTTTCCCTTCTTTACAGAGGCTCTTTGTGTACCAGCACAACATTAGTAGTGTCCTTATGTAATTGATGGTTTAACAGCGTTTTCCCTAGTCTCCTAGGAAAAAATCAAGCAGCTGGTACCTCTGCATCTTCCTTCCTTATTAACTACTCTGCTCAAGTTGTATGTGGGTTGGTTGTTTGTTTCTTCTTTTTTTACTAAGTTGTTTTGAGGGCAGGAGTGGTTTATTGGGTTTGATTTATTTATTTGTTTAATGGTGAATTTGTAACACCTATGAGTTTTCTTTCTGATAGATTTATTTAGACTTTTCCTAATTCTTTGCTCTTCTTTGGGTTGAGATGAACATCATCTCTGGGGCGGTCTCAGAAGTGAGGCAAGTAGAGGCAACTAATTAGCAGGCTCTTTCAACCTTTTGTCTTTCTATAGGGGTGGTGTAACTTTATTTTTCCCTCTTTATTTTTCGGTAAAAGGAAGCTGAGAGCAGAGCCCATTTTAAAGAGAATAGGTAAAGGCAAGGATAGCCTGATCTTCTTAACAAAGCGGTTGATCATTAATAAGGCTGTTGAAAGAAAAGGAGCTAGAGGATGTTCACAGTGTTATATGTTTACTACTGATTCCACAAGAAGGCTTTTGTGATTTAGAAGATAAAATACAGCATGCCCAATAGCAGGAATTCACAAACAATGTTCTTAAAGATTGGTATGGTCAAATGACATTATGTGTATTTGACTGTCCTTTTTTGATTAAACATGACTTTTTCAGCTTTAAACATGGCACCTGGTGCTTTCCCAAGGTGGTAGTTTCATTTTTTTCTGCTACATTTGTCACTGCCACATCTCGGAAACAACTGTATATATTCAGCTGATTGTTTTTTTATATCCTCTATTTAATTTACTATCTCAGTGTTTTCTCATTGTTACAAATGGATGTGGCAAAAAAAATTTTCTTGTTTCATTGCTGGGCAGACTGATATGCAAATGGCTCTGCGTGTACGAATATTACATTTGTGTGTGAGGGCACAGTGCACAACTGTGAATGCTCTCTTCAAGGCAAAACTGTATTGAGAAGCACTTTGCGTGCAGTTTGCATGGGGCTTTGAGTATTGGTATGGAAACTATCTGGTACCATAGAAGTTTTCAGGCATTTCTCTTCTGCTACCAGTGTCACAGAATTCACTGATAGTCATGTGTTCATCAGCAGAGAGTGGATTTTGGTAGGTTTTAATGAAACTAGGAGATGAGATTGTTTCTGATTATGAAACTGCAAAAGGATGGAATTATCCACCATGTATGGATTAGTTTCCAGTCCCTCAATAATCTCCTAACAGATTCATACAGAAGCTGAATGTTGGAGAAAAGTTTGTAGGATTTGATGGCCAAGAATCCTGGAGTAGGAAATTAGCGTTGGCTGTGATAGTTCTTCCTTCTCCTGTAGGTGAACCGGGAGGGTTGATAAGACAACAGTAACCAAGTCTTTGCGTCATACTTTCCCTTCGTTTTGCTAAAAGCGCCTTCCCTAAGAGGTTGATCCTATCATCTGTGGTGTTATACCCAGTGACTCAGAGGGCTCATAGCAGAGCGGAAATGGGAACTCTGCTTCGGGGTAGTGTCTCTGTTCCTGTCTGGGAAGAGTTACCAGAGAAAGGTGTGCTATCTAATAAAACTGCTTTTAATGATGTATGGAGTTTCCTTATAGCTGACTTATGCTGCTCTGCAAGGGTTAAGTTCTCAAAGGGGAATCCTTAGATGATGAAGAGCTGTTGGCAGTGATCCTTGTGTCAAAAGTAGATCAAAGAAAAAAGAAGTGCAGGAAATGTGCTTTTGTGCTTGGATAGCCTCTGTGAGCAGAGCAACCCCTGAGGGATTCTTGGAGCAGCTCATAGATTTAGAGCATTCCTAAGGCTGTTCCTAGTACAACAAGGATGGAAACGAACATTAAGTAACCTCGAAGATCAAGGGAGCTCAAGGACAGCTTTTGTCACTTTTGTCTTCTCCACTTAAGTTATGTTGTGTGAAATCAAGTAATTGGAAATAATTTTCTTTTTACTAAATTGAATTCTACAGGATCAATGCCACATTCATTGTCATAATTCAATCAAAACTTGGATCTGAAAATAATATTTCTTTCACTTTCTTGCTGGCACACAATTTCTCTTTTGCTGCAAAGTGTTGCACTGCCATGCCATAGAAGCTGAAGGGGGGAACACAGAGCTCCTGCCACAGGCCACAAAATGCAGAGGCATCCTGAAGCTGGTAGCTGAACATCTGCTAGAGGGCAGCTGTCTAGCAATTATGTCTCCCATTTCTCTTTGCCTAATTTTATTGGTCGCTCTGGGCAGTTCACAGAGGTGGTTTTTGGCATCTTAGCATATGAGTTTGTTGAAAACTAAAAATTCTGTCTTACGGAAAACTGATTTTGGAAATCTTATTTCATTTCTAGTCATGACAAAGACTCAAAATGTTAACAATTTTTCCCCCCAAGATTGTTCCAAATTTATGCTTCAACTTAATCAAAATGAGTCATTCAGTACGGCAGTTTGTTTTGAAAGCGTTGAAGTGCTTTAGCTAGGTATTACACCATTTTACTGCATTAATGTTACAAACTCTGAACTCAGAGCAGACTACAGACTAAAGATGACATATTTCAACCTTAAAATGCTATAATAGTTTCCACGTGAGTATTTGGAAGATACTAGTATTTTCCATTAAGTAATGGAACTGGCATTTTCATATAAAAACATGCCATGAGAAAATAGTCACTGCTTAGCATTTTATGGTTATCAGCAGAGAGTGAGGCTACAGGTAGTCTTCTGAGGGATCCCTTCCCTTCTGCTTTCTAACTCTCTCTGCATCTACAGGCTTTGTATTTTCCTTCACCTTTCCTTGTGACTAATTATGCCTGTCACATCTACATGTGTGAATTCACACATACGTATGTCCTTTTAAGCTGCAATTGAAAAACCCTATAATGAGTGCTGTTCTGAAGGAATAAACCAATTCTATTTCTTCCTCTAAATTTATGCACAAGAGCACAACAGTTTTGAAGTGCTGTTCCCTTGGAAGGCAAAATATATTTCCATCATGTATTCCTTCTTGCTGCTTCTTTAGACCTGCTTGAAAACCTCTATTAAAAGTTGGACCCATCCTCCTTAATTTTATTCATCTTGGACTTATACATCTAATGTAAACCAGTCATCCAAGCTACGCTCCTTCTGTGATGATGGTTCATTGACAGTTTGTTTTAAAACAGGTATCTTAGGGTGCAATTTCACATCCCTTTCCTCTAATGACAAAGCCAGCTTGAAGGGCTTGCATCCTTCCACTTAGCCCAGCTTGTCATCCTTCTGGTTTTGGCAGTGTAACTGTTTGTGTGGCCTGACTGTAAACTAGATCAATAATATTGCAAGGTTAAACTAGAAAATTTAACCAATGGGAAAGGAAAAATTTCCGTAAGAATGGACAGTTTTTATTGCAGAAAAATGGAAAAGTGTTTTAAGGTTTGAAAAGAGAATAAAAGGTTTCAAAGAATAATTAAAAAATATTTTTATACTTTTTGGTACATTGAACACTTCTGATATTTTTTTTCTGTTCTTTTTCCACCTCTGTTTTGGCCAGTTTTTAGGAACCCAAGAAGATCAATATTCCTTGTGAGAAAAATACAGTTACACCTCTCTTAATTTATTTTAAATTTTTATTTCCCCATTAACGTGCATGGAGGAGCAAGGAAAGAAAAGGTACAGGAGTAAGAGTTCAGGATTTAGAATTCTACTGTCTCTAACACAGATGTGATATAAGCAGCAAATGTGGTTTTTACATGCCATCACCCCAGGAATGGCCAACTTTCAGATGCAAGGCTCTAGCTCAGACCAATGAAATTCTGCCAAGAAAAACAGAAGTTGGTTGCTGGGAAGCTTTAGATCATGTAGACAAATCCCCTTTATTCAGAATCAACATTGGTACAACCTGTGTTAGCTGTCAGTATCATGTTTGTACACAACTAGCAGAAATGGAGTAGATGCCTCTTCTGCTGGCAATCACCCCAGCCTGAACAGAGAAGAGAAAGTAAGAAGTAGAGCGGAATGGAGCTCCCCTGAGTAGTGCATCTCAAAGGTCTGTGGAAAGCCTTTGGACAGTTGGGTAGCATATGATTGATTCCTGGCAGCTTTAATACTGGCGAGACGCAATGCAAAACCTAGTCCTTATTATCTGTGAGTAATAAGCGGTTAGTATTATAAAAATAGACATATGAGTAATGAGCAGCTGTGCTATAAAAAAATCTTTCGAAGTAATGTGACAATATGTGCACACACGAGTGTGCGCATGTATACACTACACAATTAGTAGATTCAGAGAAGGCAGTAGATGGCATATTTTTGGATTCCAATAAGTGGTTTTGGCATTCTATTTCTCAACTGTAATTAAAATAGTCATTCAGATCTATTTCAGTAGATGTACATGTACACTGAAAACTGAATAAGAAATAATTAGGAAGTTGCTATTCCAAGGCAGTATGCCAAGTTAGGGAAGTAGTATCAAGAGGAGGACCCAAGAATTCCATCTTGCATCTTATCTAATAGGTGAGTTTTCTGAGAAAAATGTAGATGGCAAAGGCAAAACGTTTTCTGGGTGAGTTCTGTCTAATAGTGGCAGCACAGTGGTGGAAACCAGTGATGTACTGTATTTTGTGCTGGAGCTTAAAGAGTCTTTTTTTTTTAAGTGCAGTGTAGTGATTTTATTAGAAACAAAGATTTGATGCATGAAAGGATGAGTATGCACTCTACAAAACACTGGAGAGGATAAAGAGTGGTTGGATAACATGATTCAGGAAACATCACTAACCAGGGGAGGAACGCGCCACTGAGGGACCTAAGAGAGAAGGCGAGAAAATGAGAGACAAAGCAACATTTTGTGTAACTAGGGGCAGCCAGGAAACAGGCATGCTGTGAGCAGCGGGAAAGAGGATTGTAGAAATTTTGTACAACTGTAAATGTCTAGTCATTCTGTATGTCATGGAAACTGCAGATGATGTTTGGCAATCCGAGTGAATATTATAACAGGAAGTTGCTCAGTGCTTGGTTGTGAAAAGCTCTTCAGACTGATCCACTTACCACCCTACAAGAATGATTCTTGTCAGTAGTTGGCAGGTGGGCAAGGAGGTGGTGTTCTGTCTCTTGTGGATGGAGTACCAGATAGGATTGCAACAGCTGAGTAGGTTCTCTGAGGTAAATAAGCAAGGAGCTACCAAGGATAGTCCATACTAGCGTAGAAGACTGGTTTTAGTTTTGCAGAATATAACTAATTTTTAGAAATCTTCTAATGGTGCCAAAGAAGGATGTACAAGGTACATTCTTAGATGCCATTCATGTTCTGAACAGTACAGAAAGTTAAAAAAAAAAAGAAAGATCTGTAAGTATTCTGCTAGCCAGATAAGTTGTATAAGGCTTGGGTCTATGAAATGTATGTCTGTATCCTCTGGGGAAAAGAGACTGTGTGGTTTGACTGGCCTCCAGCTCACTGGAGGGGAAGCAACCTTCTAGACTTGTTAGGCTAGTCTTGTTTGGATGGTGTTACATTAGCAACCAAGGGAAATGATAGAAAAGTGAGGAATAAAAATCACTTGTTTAGCAGAGACTCTAGGTGTCAAGAATAAAATTAATCAAGGCACCAAGGACTGAAAGAGGAGTTTTTTAAGTGCCTATTGCCAACGTGATGAGGCTGTCTAATAAACAAGTGGCAATGGCATGAATTACTGATTTCTAAACCTAAATGCTGATAAGCTCGAATTTCTCAGACTAGGAAGGAGGATTCCTGTGGTTGGAATCAAAGGACCTAAGTAGGTTGGGAACAGCATCACATGGCAAAAATGACATTTCCTCTTTCCCCAAACATTGAACCAAATGATCTTGAAGGCCAAAAGATCAATTAATACCGAAAATAAATGTTGATGTGCTTGCTGATGACCACTATAGACAGTCAAATCCCACTAAAGACCTGGATGAAATACTAACTAGCCTGTTGTGTGTAAGGGGAGAAAAAAAGCTTTTGTTTGTGTGTGAGTGTGAAGCCTTCAATACAAGTGGCATATTGGAGGTTTCATTCTGCCAGCATGAAAGTATCTTTGCAAATGTTGAGTAGGTGACAATATCTGAATGGAAATCCTTGTATTGCATATTAGGATATTGTCTTACACCCATTCTCAGCAAATAAAGGGTTGAAGGTAAGGTAAGAACTGAGCTTAAAACTAAACCCAGATGTTATACAAGTGGAAGTGATTGTGGCTTGAATACCCACTGAAACAGAATAAAATCTGAAGTGATCTGATATGTACTTCAGCCTAGATATTCACATAAATGGAATTTAGTGTCTAAATAACATTTGAAGTGCTTGGTACTTCCCAAAGAGGTAGGTCTCCCAAAGTTTAAACAGTGTCACGCTACCACAGTTGAAAGAAAGGCTGTGGACAGAAAAATGCAGATAATAACTGGCTTGTTTGTGTAAACAGCTAGAAAGCCACAAACCTATAGCTGAAAGGGGAGGCTATGTTGGTATAAGAAATAAGGAAAAAAGTATGTTGCTTGCAGTAAAAGGAAGTTGAAAAGTCAAAAGTTTAGCAATAGATGAAGAAAGCAAAAGGAATTAAGAAGAAACCAGCAGCAGAGTTAGGAAGTCTAAGGAAGTTTTCTAAGTGCATTAGTAGCAAAAACATCTCAGCAATGATATGAATGTCATAGATGTGTGTGGTAGGTTTGTCAGTAATAGAGACAAAAAGGAAAAGAGTTCAATAAATATTTATTTTCTAGGAAAAAGAAACCAAATAACTGATGTTTCACTGTCACATAGAAATAATGCAATAGTTTTCATGAGATCACAAAGATGTTGCGAAAAAGCAGTTATTAAAATGCCTAGTTTGTAAAGCAACTGGTCAAGACAGCTTGTGTTAAAGAATTTTGAAAGAACTAGCTAAGGAGTTTTAAAAGACATCTATATTGAATTTTTCAGTAAGTGTTGAGATACTGAAGAAATTCTTAAGAACTGGAAGAAACTTAATGGGTAAGTGGAATATGCTGGATGACTGTAATTACATGTGCTGATATACTCTCTACTCATGTGAATAAGACTGCTTGGTAATAAAAAGATTGCTGCCTTAACATCGCTCTGAGTAAAAATATCAGAATATTTAATATAGGATCAAAGAACTAGAAGAGGGTTTATAATTACATGTCAGTCTAAATGGCTTATTTGAAAAGACTTCTTGTTGCAGTGTCATTTTTTTTAAATGAGTTTGCAAGTTTGACAAAAGTCATAGTGTGGATGTAGGACATTCTGACTTCAGTCATGTACCTAAATTGGTAACTCTTGATACGTACTTTAGTGTGTGCCTGGGCTGCTATAAATCACTATGTCATATGTAGGTTTAAAATAAAAGTCTAAAGAGGAATCATTGTTGCTTAACTCTGACTGTAAGTTTCCTATAAGGGTAAGTTCTGGGCTATGTGCTATTTGGCCATTTTAGCAGTAAGTCAGAAGGCAACATAAAAACTGTAATGATGATCTGCTGATAGCATAAAGATAGGAAAAAATAAGGCAGAGTCCTACTCACCAATGCAATAAAACCAGGTATCTGAAAGGGAAATAATAGATATGGATGGTGGGAATACCTGTTCTGGAAGGAAATATGCCAGAGAGTCATGGTGGATGATCAGCTAAGAGGATTTATTTTAGTCAGAATGACTGATGAGATTGTTGTACAGATAAACAGGGAGATCTCAGGAGGGAGCAGAATGGCTATTCTGCATAGTATGGCATTAGTCTGTGCTGATGTCTGCCCTCCAGCAAGAACCATGAAAAACTGGAGAGGGCTTAAGAAGATGCTGATGTATCACCTTATATAATAAGCTTTGGCAAAACTGCGTTTTGTCGTTACCTGCAATCTATCTGGACAGAGTACAAAAAGAGCGATGAAGTAAGCAAGGGACATGGGGACCAACCAACTAATGAGCAAAGAATAAAAGAGTTTAATAGCAAACAGCAGGAGATCACAGTGACATTCTCAAGGTGAAAGGTTAATAACTTAAAGCTGTAAATACTCATGGAGAGAGATTATTTATTGAGCTGAAAGTGGAAGGTTTAGGAGTAATTGAATAATACTAGGATAGGTAATAGACAAAGAGTCTTCTTTTTGCCTCATCTGACTTCCTGGCAGTCAGATCTATTAGTCTGTACATTAGTTTATCTTCTCAGAAAAGTAGTGAGAAATATTGAGTTGCTATTCTGATATTGGAAGGGGAAAAACACTAGAAAATGCTCTAAAGGAAATTTCTGTTTTGGCAGGAAGATGGCTTGGCTGACCTGGAATTGATTTCCCATCATGAGTTCTATAAATATTTTCTGTAATTTTCTTTTCTTCTGCAAAACGACATCAGGATTCAGGAAAAGTTTCAGCCCTGCAGGCGTCTGAATGCTTTTTTTTCTATAAGATAGTGAAAGAAATGGGATTACCTTCTGAGTGCTGGAGGCTTCTTATTTTACTGTGTTCGATTACAGAAAAAGCGATGGATTTGTGCTGTGCTGTTAAAAGATCCCATATTTTTGCTGTGACAGTTGAATATTGTTACATTTACTGTTTCTTCCTGAACATTTTATGTTCCCTAATGGCAGACTTAGCTTAAAGTCATAGATCTCCTTTCTCTCCATCTTTTATTTCTTTTTACTTAAATCATTGCCTTTTGCTGATCAAGACAGAGAAATCATGTAGTTGGTAAGGGATAGTCTTTATTATTTTTTTTAATGCTGAAAGTCATGTCATATAAGAATTACATACAAGCATGTGCGAGAGGATATGATGTGGGGTTATTGGAAGCATCTCTGGAATTACCAGTTTCAAAAGAAAGTGAAGTTAATGGCTGCGTGCACTAGATTTTCAGTTCAGTCAGAGAGGTTGAATGAGTGAGAGAGAAAAATAATTAAGATATAAAGTAAGAGTGTAGGCTGGACTGGAGTGTTACAAAACCACTGTCCAGATCTCATGCATGGATTGATCATTCTGTGAGTCCTCCTCTGCTCAGCCATAGCCAGAAACTCTTTGCTATGAGGAAATAAATGAATGGGGACATATTTCTGTGTGCATATGAAAAAATTCCTTGCCTGTCACGGCGTCTGGGGTCTTCTGTCCAAGTATATTTGGTCTGTCGGTGAACTCAGCTGTAATGACTGCCTTTCCTTCCTCTCATATGCCCAATTCAGTAAGTGGCACCTTCCCAGAGTAGGTAAATTTTGGCCTTTTGCCAAAATTGAAAAGGATGTTCCTGACAGTTTGCACAGTGGCAAATGTAATTAGCAGATCAAGTTTCACGCAGTGCTCTTTGTGACAAAGCAGTAGTTAAGTTTTAATATATCTTAATATCAGACCAGTGAACTTCATAGACACTTATCTCAGTGGTGCAAAAAAACTTTTGTACCTTGTTTGTCTCTGCCATCACCAATGGCAATGGATTTTTTTTTTTACACTAAAGCAATAAATTCATTTTTCAAGTATCTTAGGCCTCTGTTGTGGTAGTCTGCCACTGGGACTTGTGTTTGCTAATGAGAAAGAAGATGAAAATCCTAAAGGTGTTTATGTAGTTGAGTGGGGGAGGGGAGTGCAAGTCAAATATTTTGATTAAGTTTTAGTTTTATCAGGAGGAATGTCTCTAGCATAACTTCTGCCATGACTGTACTATGTTTTTTGCATCCCATGATATTCAGGCTATTTCCAAAATATATGAGCAGCTTGAAGCATGTGAGGAGATGAGTGGGTGGAACAGACTTTACAGAAAGCCCTGAGGGAGGAAAATACTGAAGCTACAGCAGTGCTTATCAAAGATCAGGAGATAATAGAGCTGAGCAACATCTCAACAGACACAGAACATAAGTTGGGGGAAGCAGACTTAAGTTGTCAAAAGGTCTTGTTCTCTTTCCACAGCAGAATTTCTTCTCGTATGGTGAAATAGATCTGTTTGCAATATGGGATTGATTTTTGCATAGATTTTTCATAAGGCAAGCCTTTCATAAGGCTGGCCAAACTTTTGCCAGCTAACTGCCACATAAGAATTCACATTCTTTTTGAGGATTTCATGCCATTATTGAAGATACCTTACTTGGCAGACCAGTGTCAGTGTCTTATATACAGTGCAGAATCAGCTTTTGCAACATTCATGTGCCTACATATTTGAACACATAGACAGGAAAAAATAGTGTTTGACAATTGGATTGTGGAGACCACAGGTCTGTCATCAGTACAGCATTTGTCTGCTGCAGCATGATGCTGTTCTGTTCTAAAGTTATCACTCTTCATGGCGTTCCAAGGAAATGATGTCTGTCTTTAGTACTATAATAAAAGATGGAAGGATACAACATTCTCATGCCATGAAATATTTCACAGCATTTTACTCACTGTGTGATGCACATTGTCATATATATTAAAATGAAAATCATTTCAGTGGTTTAAAATCAGACCAGATATTGCTGAAAAACTAAAAGCAGTGGTAAGTTTGAAAAAGTTGAACATAAGTTCAAGTTTTGGGATTTTTTTGGTTTCCTTTTTCTAGATCCTTCTGTATGTTTTCATAATATTACTGTCCAAAGTAGTTCTGCTGAGAATATCTTAGCTGTTAGCAATGGCATGTATATACATCTTTGTCTCAACTGCAATACATGTGGATAGGATTCCTGTCTCCTCTGACATGATTTCACATTTTTATATTGCTCAATTTATAACCCACATAGCTGAGATTTGAAAGCAATTCATTTTGCATGTCTGTCTTTGAACAGCTTTTGAAAACAAGTATGTTTGTTTTAGTCAACTTTTTTCTTTCCTAGGAATCATAAACAACCAGGGACAATCTTAAAAGATCACTGCATGCTTAATTTGGGACCTGTGTATTTTTACATGCACAGGTTAAATAAATAAAAAACTCATTTTTGGTATGAGTTGTTCCAAAGAGAAGTCAGAAGGTACTGAATATTTAATTGTCAGAAGTACTGCAATGAATAATAATTTTGGCAAATTTGTATTACTCTGAATAACAAAAATTTGACCAAGAAGAACACCTCAATTTAAAACCAGCTAATCTTAGCATGCTGGATTTACTGTTCATATTGGTGAAGTAGAAAACAATTTGTATGGCCTTTTGTATCTTCTGAGATTTTGGTCTTTTTTTCCAGCACAACAAAACTTTACATCAGGACTCTAAGATGTGATCTCAATGAAAATAATCAAATGTGTGTGTATTGGTGCCATAATTATGATCAAATGTCACAGTTACCAATGAAGGGTTTTATAGATATATGAAAAAAGGATCCCTGAGATAGAGCAGTGCACAGGGATTAATAGGAAGGGTATTGGAGCGAGTACGTATTACTAGGTATCAGATACAGGAAAGTTACCCAGACTTCATGCCTGACAATAAGAAAGAAATCTGTTCTCTGGATGCGTGCAGTGATGCAAAGGTTTCATTAGTGTTAGTTTCGGATGGCCTGTTCTGGTGTGGTGAAGATGAGAGCACTTATGCAGGTCTTCCCAAAAGATTGCTGATAAATCCATGTGATGTATTGTATAGATAGCATATATAATTACAGTTAAACTCTTCTTCTAGTCATGGAATAGTTTGGGTCAGAAGGGGCCTTTAAAGATTATCTAGTCCAACCACCCTGCCATGGGCGGGGACATCTTTCACTAGATCAGGTTGCTCAAAGCCCCATCCAGCCGGAGTGCTTTAGAGGTGTAGTTGTTGACAGGCAGCTGGATGTACTGTTACTGCAACGTGGGCACTACTGGAATATACAGTGTCTCTTCAGTGGTTATATACTGGTAAAAATGGGAGTGGATAAAGAATAGTAAAGAGCATATTATTGAGTAAAATATTTTGTTATAGTTACATTTCTAGGAAGTGGTAGGGCTATTCCGAAACGTCATCAGGACAGTACTGCACCAGTAGGCTATAATGAGGGCAAGTGTAATATAACAGGGCTTTGTTAAATATGTGTTCATGCTTAACAATATGGGAGCATAGTTTTGTATAGAAACATCAAACTCTTCCCTTTTTCTTTTTGTTTTGTTATAGTTGTTGTCTCCTGTTCCGGATCACATGAAGAAAACTCTTCACCAAATCCACCTCAGAAGCTGTCCCAGATAAAAAATAGGATGGTTTCATTGCATCAGCCTTCTAAACCAGGTACCACAAGCCCTCTTCCTTAAATCCTCTTTATTTCTACTTCAGAATCTAGGTGCAAGATAGATGTTGGTAGTCACAAGGACCCTTTACTAGAAAGCTGTGCCACTGGATTTCTGACTGGAAATGGAGCAATGACTCAGAAAGGCCAATTTAACTCACCATGACCCCAAAGTCCTTCTCTTCAGAGCTGCTCTCCAGCCAGTCAGTACTGGCGCGAGGTGTTATTTCTCCCAAGGTGTGGGATTGACATTTGCTTCTGTTGAACTTCAGGAGGTTCCTATTGGCCCGATCTCCAGCCGGTCCAGGTTGATCTGAATGGCAGCACAGCCATCTCTGGTGCCTTAGCTGCTCCTCCCTGTTTTGTAACCTCTGTGAATTTGCTGAGGGTGCACTCTGCCCCCTTGTCCAGGTCATTAATGAAGTTGCTAAACAATAAAGGCAGACCTCTGCATGTTAAAAAAGTCACATACGTTCCTTACAGGAGGTGGCAAGATGACCTAGCCTTGCCAGAGAGGAGTTCCTTACAGTAACATCTTGCAGACAGTACCTAATTCTTTAAAGGGTGATTCTCCTTTCTGACATGCCCTGGACTGTCCATGAGCTTTCTTTAGCCTAAGCTTCTTCAGAGGACTTTTGTAGCATCTTAAAATATGTCCTTTGCTGATTGTAGCAATACAGATATATTTCTGGTTTACTTCTTTCCTTTTCATTTCTGTCACATTTTGCCTTTCTGTGGACTTGTGCTTGAAGTTCTTGAAGTTCATAGGTGCTAACCAGAGCTGGATATGAAGCAGCTGTAAGGTGGTACACAGTAGTGTCAGAGGTTGCAGCTTTCAGTACTCTCTTTCACTGTGACCCAATGAGTGTACCCAGTTCTTTTGCTCTGTGATTTATGCTAAACAACAGCTTCTTGCTGATTAATCTTTCCATCACAATGCAATGCACGTGATATGTTGCCAGAAAGCTCAGAGTCCTTTTTTTAACGGATGTCAGCAACTTCCCTGATCTATTTCAGACTCTTCTTCCAGGCATTCAGATCCTCTCACGCCTCAGGCTGTGGCAGATAGGCTTTATACAGCCCAGAGAGAATGGGAATTAAGTGCTTTTGATGGATAATGTTGTGTTCACTTATCTGAGCTGTGAACTGCTTTGTTATGTGAGGCATGTTCAAAGAATTAAGGCTGCAGAGGTAAAGTCCTTGCTACTGCAAGCAGGAGTATTGGTAGGATTTAATGAAATGATTTTGTCATAAATACTAGTTTCAAATAACCCTCTATTTAAAAAAGAAAATTATTTTTTTCTTTCCTGAGGTCTCACTTTGCTTTCTGCTCTATCATGCTGTTGTGAGAGAAATTGCTTTCCAGGTTTTATGACCAACTAGATTTTTACCTAATAAAAATATTACTACTACTGACAATAAGTCTGTGAGTACTGAGTTAACCTGTCAAACTTTAATAAATTTGAAACAGCACAGCAGGTCCAGATCAGGACTATGCTTTGTCTTATACAGCCATGGAGTTTCTGAGCTTATACAGCCATGGAGTTTCTGAGCTATTGAGATTCCTAAAGGAGTTTTACTGGATCATAAAACCACAACCTGAAGCTGTGCACAGACACCTTTCCCTAGATCCAGCAGAGCCAGGAGAGTTGCTGGTGTCCTCCTTCCTGTGCCCTGCTGGAATGACGCATGTACACACACACTTAGTTAATGTATAGCCAATCTTCTGGAGGCTCTTGTTTTTATTTCTGTGCCACCTGTGTTGCTTGTGCAACAAGCTAACCTTGTTATATCCCTGACTTTAATTCTGTTCTTTATACCTGTCTTTTCTCTTCCCCAGGAATAGGGCTACCAGAGGGATAACATTGTGTCATTCATGTTTGCAAGGTCTGAATACCCTCTGAACATTAGGATCCCAAATACGAATGTTTAGTCTCTTATTATTTCTCATATGGCCTGGGGAGTCCTCCAGTTATTACTGTAATATTATTATTACTACTGAAAATAAATAACATGCAAGTTAATATCAGCTTACCCTATCTATTCAGCACCACTCTGTGTGGGAGAGCTTTGTGCAGCTAACATCCCTTCAGGGAGTTTATATTAGATTGATGAGAGAACAGTGAATTACTTCTTGTCTGGTTTCTAATATGCTGATTATGAAAAATTCTGGCCAGGATGATCTAGTGTCCTCAGTGCTGTGATTGGACTCTGGAGTTTGTTAAGAGGGTGTTCCTGTCTATCCTGCTGGAGGAAAGCAAAACTGTTAATTTTTTTTTTTTAAATTAAAAATATAAAGCTTGCATTGCTCAGCTCTTCTGCTTGAGACCCTGTTCAAGCTCTTTCAGTTGCTGATGGAGGGTTGACATTAGAGTTTAACTTGTTCCTCTCTGCCAAAACACTAAATCCAAGCAGTTTCAATATCCTTGCTGCACTAGGTATTATTCTCATTCAGGATTTTATGCACATGTGGGCTAGACCTTCCACTGATGTAAATTCACTGTTGATACCAGTGGGAGGATGCTGATTTACACCTGCCAAGAATTTGCAGGCTTGTTTTTCATTCTGGCATGTTCCTTCACCTGCCCTGGGAGCAACTCTATTGTTATTGCACAAGACAAACTTTCTTTTTTCCTTTCAACTCTTCTGTTTCTTGGGAGAAAGAGCCCCTGTACACTGTACATGCACTCATTCATGTGCCTGCATCACACCTTCCCCTTGAACTGGGGAAGGCCTCAATGAAACCTTTGGTTTCTCATAACAGAAATCTCTTGTATCATCGGCTCAAGCTGTTCATGGGTGACGTCTACAGACAGTTTTGGAAAACCAGACTGGGTGTTATCTTCAGTTGGTGTCCTGGTGTCTCAGGAGAGGCAGCAGCTGCTTCTGGAAAACAGTTCCTCCCGTGGAGATATTGAAGGTAGGCAGAGTTATAGTTCCCCTCAAATGGACATCTGCTTTCTCCCAGCACTGGTAGCAGCTGTGGGTGGCAGCAACAGGAGCCAGCAGGCTGAGGCCTTGGGCACATATCACTAAAAATACTGCTATATGCTGGTTCTGGTGCACAACTTGAGTGCTGTCAGTGCCCGAGTCACTAAGAGCCATATAACATATGTGTACTGCCTGAGTTGTGTATGTATGTACCCTGTAAACAGCCAGCTCCTTTATACTCATTTTGTATGCACCTGTTTTAGGATAAGCTACTTTTGCTTCCAGAGACTGGAATTTTCTTAGGAAATTCAGTCCTTTACAAGTCATGGCTGGCTCCACATGTCTGCTGTCTGACTGCGAAGTCTTTGGCTTTTGTTTTGTTGGACATGTCTTCACTCTGCTTTATTTGGTTTCTTCTCTTCTCATTCCTTCTATCACTTCTTTACTTATTTACCCCATTTTTACTTTATTCTCCTTTCTCTACTGTTATTTTTTGGGTTTTGTGCTTAGTCCTTTCCTTTCCTCTCATGATTCCTTTCTTCAAACTCCTTATCCATTTTCGTCTTATTATCTCTCTTCCATCCACACTGTGTGTCTCTTCTTTTTTTTTTTTATTTTTTTTATTCTCACAGGGGACATTTTCCTCCTGAACACCGGTAGGCTCCCAGATAGATGTGAGTTCAGCCTGCATAGCCCCATCCTGCCTGGGAGTTTGGACTCTTGCTTGCTGGAACTGGCCATATGTTCACAGGATGCTGTTCCTCTCCTCCAGAGGTTCACAGTTGAAATCAAATATGTGGAGACAAACAGAAATATAATAATTTCTCTGAGAGTTGGCCATGAGGAGGATGCCGGGTAAGACAATCAATTTGCAGCTGTTTAGACTTTGAATTGCAGGGTAGGGTGGAGTCCCTCCAGGCCACTGTTTATCAGTGTCTTCTCCCTTCTTGAGGTCATTGCTGCTGTTACAGCAGAAAAGGAAGGTAGAACTGTCAGGACTGAAGTGTGCAGC
Organism: Elanus axillaris; assembly: GCA_026212715.1. Classification (NCBI taxonomy): domain Eukaryota; kingdom Metazoa; phylum Chordata; class Aves; order Accipitriformes; family Accipitridae; genus Elanus; species Elanus axillaris. Next base: position 19,314,883 of record JANZLQ010000032.1, read on the forward strand.
TCCCTGACAGGATGTCTGTAACAGTCGCAGGTTTTTTGTGCCCCATTTGCAAAGAACACACTTGCTTGGGCCTCACTCTTGTCCCCTCACATTGAAAGGGTCAAGAGTGGTTGACTCACTGATGCTAGGACTATAGCTGTAAAATGCACTCAGTCCAAAGACTGCCTTGGCAATGTGACTGTTATCTCTAAATATTCAAGGGGTCCTATCATTGTTAAAAGAGTCACATTTCTCATTTTGAGGTAGGGTTAACATTACCTCTTTTGTAATTTCCTCCTTCTGTCTGGTAAGTTCAGGAGCATCCTCTTTTGCTTTATTAGTAGAGTTCAGGGAGGTGAAAAGCAGAGGCTAGAGGTAAAAAGAGGTGAAGACAAAAAAAGTGCAGCAACCCTGGATCTTGTCCTGTATTCTCTTCTCTTTGATCTTCCCAGTGTTTTACTTTTCCATTCCTGCGTGTAGCAGAATGCAGTAAGGAAGAGAAATGGGCAAAGGGAATGAATCACAACAGGAAAAGAAGGAGAAAAGTCGACGTGTCATCTGATTTTGCCATTTTCCATGTGCTTGTTTTTTCTTTGCTGCAATCTGCCTTGTAAGAACCTGGGCCAGACACTCAACACAGCTTTTTATTTCCATCACCTGACTGACTCCCATGGAGAACTTAAGCAATAGATCCCAGTTCTTGTTTTCTTTGAGTTCTTTGGCACTCCGCAGGCTGCCACGGAGATCTGTAGCCAAGACTCCTGGTCAGCCAAAGATAGCAGAGTTTGACTAAAAAAAGGTATTTATTTTCTTTCAGATCCCCGCCCCCCCCCCTCCTCCTTTAAAGCTTTTCTTCTGGGGGGAAAAAATAAGTTTCCAAAGTGAGATGTTTTCTTGACGTGCTCGTGGCTGCCTGTCTGAATTTTCCATCGCGGTCCTGCCTGGCAGGGAGAGGGATGGGAAACGTTGCTCCCGCAGGCACGCTGCCTGCAGGTCATGGTGGCGGAGACCCGCTCCCTCCATCCCTCCATCCCTCCATCCCTCCATCCCTCCCGGCTTGCGCAAGGGCTTTCACCGCAAGCGACATGGCCGTAGCGGGGAGGCTGCTGGAGAGGCTGAGCTCTTCTCTCTGCCTCAACCTGCAGCCCCTTTCCAAGGGACGACGATCCCAGGGCAGATCCAGGTGAACTCAGGGGAAGAAAGGTCTTCCCCGATGTTCTGTTCTTGTTCCCAGTGCTCTCGGGTTTTCCAGGCTCTCCGAGGCTTGAGCAGATCATCTCTCTAGCATGCCAAGAGGTGGGCATCCCTGTGGACCCACAAGCACTTTGCATGGATGCGGGGCAGATGGGATGAAGGTTTTACAAGTTTGGCCCTGAGCACCCACGCTTGCTCTGGGATTGCAGCAGAGCCCTGGGCCAGGGCTGGGCATTTCCCTCCGGGCTCCGAGAGCCGCTGCTGGTGTCAGAGATGCACCTGGGACAGAGATGGGTCAGTGTCCCTGCCGTCACTCCGGGGCGGTGAGAGCAGATGGAACTTTCCCCCCGTGGAGTCAGGAGCAGAGCCGGTGCCATGGAGAGCAGCCACGGCGTGACTTGGTCATCAAGGGAGGAGTGCTGGGGTCTGTACGGCGATGACCCAAGCACCAGGCAGGTCCAAGAGCCATAGATCAATTAATTAGGGCGTTTTTTCCCCCCTTTAACTAATGACAGTGCTTTTTCCTTTGTTTCATGTCATGTTTGTCCCTCTCCCCTTAAACTCTCGTGTTTCCTGTCTTGTCTCCCCTGAACATCCCTCCCACCTGGTGACCAGAGGAAGCTGCGCTGGGATATGTGAGGAGACAAACGCTAACGGCAGTATTTTGGTTGTGACACTAACGCCAGGGAATGGGGCGAGGGCTGTGCAGTGTGAGCCACGTTTACTAACCCGGGCCGGGGGTCTTCACGCAGCTCACAGGGCCCCGCTTTGCTGGGGCTGGGGGGACTTACGAGAGCATCTTTATCCCACTCCCCAAAATGGCACCTGCCACTGTTCCCCCAGAAAGCGCCATCGGGACCCCCACAGCACCCAGCAGCTTCCCTGGGCTGTCAGGGCTCCAAGCAAGGTTGCATCCAGATCTCCCTGTCCCCGCACTGAGCACCAGCCTCTGCGCAGGTGTCAGAGGAAGGTGCGGAAAGCTCAGCGACAAAACGCTGACAGCATTTCCCGGGGGTCTGTTGACAGCTCGGGGTGCAGGGGAGGTGTTCCCAGGCTCCCGAGTGCTCTCCGGGGTAGGAATACTCGCTGGCATCTGCTGGCAGGGAGCAGGAGCCGGGTCACCCCGCATCTCACCTGCAGCACCGCAGAGACCGTGGCAGGAGAGGGGCTGCCCACCCCGCTGGCACGGTGAGATGCTGCGACGATGGAGGGGAGAGGTGCCCATGGCAAGCTCAACCCCGTGCCTCTGGGTGGGCCGTGGTGGGTGGGAGGCAGCCCTGTGGGCTACGACCCCCATGGCTCCTCCGGTTTAGGGCTATGAGGTTCTGTGTTGGGGGGCTGATCTCTTGCCCCCCCCCCCCCCCAGAAGCAGGCAGCCCCTATGCAGGCACTTGCGTCTGCAAAGGCAGAGTTCAGGTCCTCGCCCACCACGTGGATCTGCATCCCTGGGGTCCGGAGGGGTTTAGGCAGGGCTGTGCCCCCAGGATCTGTCCCCGAGCCTGGTCTGGCAGGAGGAAGGAATCAGGGCTGCGGGCGCAGAGCTCCTGGGTGCTGCCGGCAGCTCAGCCCTGACATGGGAGCATCTCCGAAGGCAGCTAAACCCCAGTTACGGTGACTAACAGAATGGGCTCGCTTCACTAACGGCAGGTCCGGGGCCTTGAGGGCTGCTCGTCCCAAAAAGGCGGTGGGGTCCGCGGGCAGTGGGAGCGTGCTGGGCTTGGCCCCAAGCCGGCCGGGCTCTGCCGGCAGCAGGGAAGCCTGCGATGGGAGCACAACCCATCCCAGGCACTCCACATGGCCGCGAGCTGTCTCGGCTCTCGGGAGCGTTCCCTGCGTAGGGGCTCTTCGCTGCTACGCAGGACTGGAGCTGGCAAAAGCAAGAAGGAGCCCTTAAGTACCCACAGGCCTTGGGAATGTCTCGTTTGTTGTTGGTCAGCCAAGACCAGGAGATGGCTATGTGGATGGAGGCCTCAAGTCATCTAGCTCTGCTCTCCTCCATTCCTACCCAGTCATCTTCTCTGTCTTCTCCGCTTGTGTGCCTCTGTGTGCGTGTGCAATTAATCCAGGTTTCTGCTTGATTTGAAGTCTTAATCACCTGGTGCTTTCGTTTGTTTGCTCTCTTGTCCTCCTCCCCAACATCTCTCTGACCGGGATGCAGCTGCTGGCACGTGTGTGATCTGACGTGTGGCTTTCGGACCCCAGCCCTCCTCCCAGACAAAGTCGCTTGTCCATCCTGCCCAGCCTTGTGGAAGCCAAATAGATGTGACCTTCATCTCATTACTGCCGCTCTCAAAGAGAGAGGTGACTAATGGGGCTCCATTGTGCGCTTCTCCATGAATGGTGTTCCCTTGATCCAAGAATAGCTCCCAACCCTATTAGTTATGTGGAGATGAGTCACACACAGCCAATCCTGTCCAGCCATAAAGTCTTCCAAGCTGTTCCCAATTTGGTGTCGAGCTGACTGTCCCTGAATGGGCCAGGAGCTCTCTGAAATGGTCTCGTTGCAGCCTGGCTCCGCACTGAGCCGTGTGCCAGCGCCGTGGGCCTGGCTGCCTGTCCCATTCCTGGTGACATCTGGCGCTTGTAGGACAGAGACAACCACAACAGCTCCTCTTCACCCCATGAGTTCGGAATCCACCACCAGATAAGACTCCTGACGAGGAGAAGGTTTTGTTTCTATTTTCCACCTTCTTCACAACCAGTGGAAACCAAGAAGGGCCAACCAGGGGTCAGCTGCCCAGCGGGAAGGGCAGGTCCTTGGGCTGCGAGGTCCTCCTGGCTCCACCGACCACCCGCCGTCTGCCGCGGTCGTGGGAGCAGGTCCCTTGGCCATCGTGGGGGACCGGGCAGGGCTGGCCTCTCATTTGGCTCGGCTGGATGGCCTTGGTGTGCGTTTGCAGTGTGAGATGACATCTGGGAGAATGGCTCCGGCCATGTGCTGTGCACCAGCCTTCGGACAGCCTTGCTTCGAGATATTTTGACCGTGTCTTTGCTTTTCAGGGCCGCCCTGGCCTCTGCCCACCAGTGCCACCCCCTTCCTCAGACCCTCAGTGTGCTGAAGAGCACCCCTCAGGTGAGGGGCATGCACACCATCATCAGGTAAAGCCCCCGCCACCGCGGCCTCCTGGGGTGGGATGGGGCTTCGCTGCCGGCTGGGGTGGTCTCGGCTTGCTTTGGACCCCCAAATCCCACTTGTGCCCTGTCCTCGTGGCTTGGGGACACGGGGCAGGGCAGACGGTGGTGGGCCCTGCGTAGAGGAGCTGTGCTGTGAGTGCTCCGTGGTCTCGCCAACAATTTTTCTGCTTTTTACCTTAAAACTGCCACCGCAATTCCAGGCTCAGCTGGTGGGCTCCCTGCAAACAAGATGCTGGGAGCCAGGCAGGGGCAGGGGCTGCCCACCCCCCCCCCAGCCGCTGGGTGCAGCTCCAGGGAGAAATTGGGTGCGTGGGGGTACTGGGATACCCCTCGCCTTGTGGGGGGACCCTCACCCCAGAGGAGCCCCTGAACGGAGCTGGGAGGGTGGGCAACCCCCCAGGGCATGCAGAACTCCCCTCTGGGTCCCCTGGGAGGGGGCATTGCCCAGAGCTGGAGGGGGGGCAGAGCTCTCCCCCGGGGGGATTAGAACCCTCCTGGCCCAGAAGGAGCCCTTTGTCCAGGAGAAAAAGGGGCCTCAGAGCCCGAGTTAAGCGGTAAAGAGGATGAGGGGGCTTAGGAGGGGACGGCTGAGGGCTGTGCCAGGGCCCTGGCACGTGCCTGGCCTGGCCTCCGCACACCGCCTGTACAACCATGCTTTATTCCGTCTGCTCTCCAGTACAGGGGGGTCCCCGAGGCAGCTGGGAGCTGCTGCGGCATCGCAGCCAGGTCCTCCGTTGTCTGCCACGACCAGCTGCGGTGGTGGCAGGGGGTGCCGGGTGGTGGCGGCGGGCCGGTGATGGCAGTGGTGGTTCAGGAGCAGGAGGGTTGGAGCTGCCCCTTGTAGACGTACTCCAGGGCGGTGGCGATGGTCCGCATGTCCATCTCGATGCTGCGAGCCCAGTTCTCCACATCGCCAATCTCCTGCCGGAATGGAGAGGGGGACTGTCAGGGAACTGCCGGTGGGATCGGGGGTGGTGGGGGGGTCCAC
>JANZLQ010000032.1:19333251-19368694 GCA_026212715.1 Elanus axillaris
CCCCATCCCACCTGGGGGGGGGAAGGGGTGAGCGGCTGCGTGGTGTTAGTTGCTCGCCGGCCCTAAACCACGACAAATATAAAGAGCAGCTGAGTGCTCTAAGCAGTGGTGGAAGGAGCTGTTCTCTCTTGCTCTGTGGCAAAGTGGAAGGGGTCACTCTGAAGAAAGAAGAACAAGTCCTGCTTCAAAATATTCTTTGGCCTGGTGATGCAGGTTGCTCACCTGTCATATGGATGCTATGGTCCAGATGGTGCCTATGACTTGGAGCAAGTATATGGATTGAGGTTTCCTGACTCTAGAGACAGCCTAATTCCTCATTTCAAGGACATTTGGGGCAGGACAGCTCTCTCCTTGGTGTGCTTTTTTGCCCTATGTAGTGCCTGGGTAGAGCTTGACCTATATCAGTGTGACACATTAACCTGGGTGGTTACAATGGGAATCCTTAAAACATTTAAACTGTTGTTCAAACCCTTTCACAGGAATCTTTAAGCTGGTGAGAATGCTGAAGAGGAATGCGGTTAGGATGGTTTTTCTGCAATAACCTAACTCTAGTGGAAGCATTTAATGATAAAGCATTTATTGAGTTTAAGGCTGTGTTCCTCTGCTTTACTACTTTTTGTTCCTGAAGGAGATAACAAGGAAACCAGAGCTTTCTCACCCAGATGGTCATGGGAATGTCAGTCAGAGTCAGTACTAGGAACAGTGATGCATCATACACAAGCAATGGGGAGGCCTTAGTGGTGTGCATGATTATTAAACAGTTTGACCCAAGATCAAAGGTTTGGTGTCTCAAATCCCCAGGGAGGGGAGAATTGAGTACCTTTCCGTTTTTACCACAGGATACCATTCTTTTTCTCTTCTTCCTCTGTTACAGATCCAATTCTCAGTGCACATTTTTGGCAGCTACAATGGTACCGTCTCCTTCTCAGTCAGGGAAGAGATACAGGAAGCTCTAATCACCTTGCCAATGTGGGAAAGGGCAGGGAGCTGGAGTGACCACTGGTTTCTCATCACCTTACCAATGCCAGTGCTTCAGAACCGGTAAGAGCACCACCAGCAGCATCCAGGGTTATCCCTAGAGATTTAGTAAATTGTTACTGTCTTTGTTGTGAAGCATCACTTTCATTCTTGCCTTCTTCCAGGGCCATTTCTACTGAAAAAATTATAGGAGTAATGCAATTCTGCTTGCTGATGAATTATTCTGTCGTACATACATACCTTTCTACCCATACACAGCCTAGTAGAGCACAAGGCCACACTGTGTTTCTTTACTTCTATGCAGCCTCAAACAGTACTTAGGTGTTAGGAATAGCAAGCATCTGTACTAGAACCATTTTACCAATCTGAGAAAACTAGTATACTCACAGTGGCAAAGTGCTCCCAGTAGGGAAACAGCTATACTATCATAGCTGCACTTTGTACTCCCACAGTAAAAACAGCCATGTGAGTCAAATGAGTAGTAAAACTACAGTTTAGCCAATATAATTGTCTAGTCTAGGATCTATATCAGTGCAGCCTAGGCAGCTGGAGGTCATTCATTGCCACATCACTGATGCAACAACCTCAGGAAAAGACTGTTGCCCAAATCTGCCTTGCACTAAAGTTTTCACAGTTTTAGATGTGGAAATACAGCATGACATTGGTTTTCAACTGAAGTAAAATATTGAAGATTCAAAGAATGTCAACCCAATCTAATTTTAAATGGGTATTTCTCCTCCCTCACCCAGTGTCATTCGATCTCAAGCCAGGTAGCTGATGTTGGCAGCGAGGTGTTTTGCAGGACACAAATGATTTTTAAATTCCTCCAATCTGTTTTTTTGCATCTTTCTCAGGAGGGCCTATTTCATGTGACACTTAATACAAAAAAAACCCTCAAAGTCTATACAGTGAATATTACAAATGCAAAAATATCTACCTGATATTGGCAATAAATAATGTCTCAAAACTTAATGGATTAGAAGGTGTGAGGGGATTCCTTTTAACTTCAAATATGCTCTGCATCTCTGTGTAAAAGGCTAAGGGATTTGGGTCTGGAAGTGATAGCAACTCAAAACCAAGCAGCAGAAAAACTCAGAGAGAATACTGTTCCACCCTCTTTCTAGTTTAATTTCATTATTACCTTTGGTCTCAGCATTATCATGTGTTCCCCATACCTACTTTTGCCATGAATTATTCCTTTAGGATAGGATAGGTCTGCATGCTGGCAGTGTATTCAGTATTCTTGTCTGACACACTCTGGAGCCCTGTGGATTAGCATCTGTTTAGTTCTGCATATGTAAAGTATGACTAGTGAATTTGTCCAGAATAGCTCTTTTCCCCAGGCACTTTCATGTGGACCTAACCACAGCAGAGTCATAAACTCAAAGCGTGGTTTGGGTTGGAAGGGACCTTAAAGATCATCTAGTTCCAACCCCTCTACCATGGGCCAGGACCCTTCCACTAGGCCAGGTTGCTCAAAGCCCCATCCAACCCAGCCTTGAACAGTTCCAGGAATGGGTCATCCCAGTCTGAGGGGCTCTTCAAGGTATTTAAGACCTTCTGCCTCCTCTGATACACAGTCCCTTATGCTTGTTCCCTGAAGCCTCTGATTTTGGCATTAGCCCTCGGTTCTGAAGCAAAATGGGCCTTCTGAGGCAGGAGGGAATGGGCAGCAAGGGGCTTTAGGGAGCACTAGTCAGCACTGCACGAAAAAAAAATATATTCAAATACTGTAATGTTTGAAAGAGTTGAGAACTTAGACTAAAAGAAAGAAGTATGTAGGTCATGCATGCATGTATTATGACAGTCTGTTTCAAGTAGTTCTATCTTGTTTCACTTCATGTAACCTTTCTGTATGCCTTTAATACTGATGTGGCACAACAGTGACAGTCACTGTGGGTGAGGCTGGAACTGTTCAATCTAGCAAGCAGACCTATGCTACCTGAGCTAGCCAAGTGACTAACAGAAGTAATAAGTTGTCATTTGCTGCAGTAATGTATAGCAAAAACAGAAGCAGCACACACTTTGCTGGAAGATGTTGCAGCTATTTGCCCCAAGTGAGGGAACGCTGGTCTTTGTGCTCCCAGGACATGGGCTCCATCCCAGGCCTCTTGCCTTGTTCCTTCCATGCTCTGCTCATTCTCTCCTGTCTCACCTGCTTCTGTGAGCACTTAGTGCCTTTCTTCCTTGTTTTCATATACTTGGTCTTGCTTCCTTCTTCTTCAAGCTCCCGTTTGTGAACCTATTTTATCTGCTTCCAGTTATTTCCTTCTCTGAACTCCTCCCTGCTTTTTGTTTCCATCTCTCTTCCAGCAGGTGCTATGTCTCTGAGTGTTGTTTTTTTTATTAACTCTGACTCCCTTTCCTGCACTTCCATTCCCTTCTTCTAGTTACCTCTTCTGCGCTTTTATTTTGATGATCCCAGACCTACAGTAAAGGTTTATTCCCAGTCTTCCTGTTTGGCTATTTGTTTCACTCTGTAGATCTCAGGCCCAAACCCCCAAATCAAAGCTCCCCTGCTGTAAAGTTCCCAGGGAGCTCCCCAGCCTCTCCAAGATGCCACCTTGTTCCCTCTGGATTCAGTTTAGGCAGCTTTTTTTCTCCTATTTGGCCAGGATCAGCAAAAGAAAGAAGGGCTGGGAAAGAAAAAGTGTATTCATTAATTTGGAAGGGCAGTTCTCACTTCATGTAGCTGAAGCAGGACCTGACACGGTTCATAACAATACTGCCATGGAAAGTACCATTTAACCCCAGACTTGAAGATATCCAGGGAAGAGGAGACTGCAGGATTAAAGAAATTCTACCAGCCATGGAAGCGTCAGGGAGTTTAGATTTTTCAAGGACATTTTACTAAAATTTGAATAGTTTCTCATTCAAATGGGAAAAAACCCTCATCCCTGCCATGTGACTTTCTGCCTCACAAATTTCAGATCCCACTTCCAATACCTTTTAGCACAGAACACATGAAAAGTTGTCAGCATTTTCAAGCATGGTCAAAATGATGACCCCCTGCATTGCCTCATCCTCAACACTGGTAAGACATTTTGACTGCTAGGCAAGTCATACCAAATCACACAAAATAGAAAAGTTCAGTCCAAATTGGCTTAAGGTTGGTGAAGTTGCAAACAATTGTGAACAGAGGCGTACGGTGAATGTTGCTGTACAGTCTTAATACAGTTTTGTATAAACCTCCATGAATGACTTTTCTGTATATCTGTGGATACTGGCAGCTTACCTTGTTAATGCAAACTTCAGCAATGCTGTGTTTAGGGAATTTTTTAGTAGAGTTTGGGCTGGCGTCTCATTTTCCTGTATCCTGAATCTTCAGGAAACTCCTGTCCTTCTCTTGCTACATGAAAGAGCTATTTTTTTTCCCTGGTTCATTGAAGCGATGAGAGCCAGTAGCAAAGTAGGTGGGAGGGGACAGATCACACAAGGAGAAGGGGTAGACATGAATTGCAAATAGTTGCTGTAGCAGGACATGAACTGCTTCATGGGGCCAGAAGTAGAGAAGCCTTAGCAGATAGAAGGAAGCAGCCATGGAGGGGATATATAAGTAGTTTTTAGCAATAGCTTTGTCCAGTGAATTTATTTCTTGAGAGAAGGAAGACAAACTACCCAGTTTGTTGATCAGCCTGCCAGTTGGGCATGCAGCTACTTGGATAACTCCTTCTGGTGATCAGCTGGCAGATTCACTCATTTAGTCCACAGACACAGGGGAAAAGGTTGCTATGAGAAGAAAATCAGACAGGCAGAAGACCAGACATCAGAGAGCTGGAGAGTGTAATATGCTGAAGTCAGCAAAATGAGCTCAATGAGCAGGAACACTGGAAACCCCTCTGGCTAACACAGCACAGAGTTCAAAAGGCAAATTCCTCCCCTTTTTCTGTAGTTATGAGGAAGGGGAGACATACAGAGCCCAGAGCTTATGAGATGTCTCTTCTCATGCACTGGGAGAGGGGGGTCATTCCCCAAGCTCCCACTGTACTCAGCTGGAGAAGAAATCTACCTTGTAGCACAGTGCTGTGGGCCTTCTGCTCTGACTCTGTGGATCAGATGCAGCAGATTGACCTGACCAAGGGTACACTGCCACATGGGTGCTTTAAGTAAAGGGGATGCTGTGGTGCTTTATCTATGGCTGTGGGCCCTTGAAGTGTCCTAGTCCTGGGCTCAGGGTGCTGTGACTTCCCCTTCCATTAAAGGCTGGGGGAATTACTGTCTTGTGTCAGTGGGCTTATGTACGAGGTCTCAAAATGCAGAAGTATTGCTCAGCCTGCTCATAAAGAGGCAGGTTTCTGTATGAAGCGGATCTAATGGCAAATTCCCCTGCTAAACCCATAGCTAAGAGTGTGGTCATTCAAGAGACACTTGATTTGCATTTGCTGCATCAACACTTAATCCCAGAGTGCTCAGACCCTGTAGGTGTGAATGCTTTCATTTAAGCACAAGGGCCATTCCTGGGTTGGAGTAAAAACAGCTTATCCCTAAAGATTTTGATGCAGCTATGCAACATTATATTAAATGTGGATATGGACCAACATTTGGCTGGTGGGTGGAATGCGCACATGTACTTTATTGCCACTAATTTGAGGCAAGTGTGTTTGTATGCTGAATGATTAATGTGTTAGGCAGGTCAGTGCTTGATCTCTCATAAATCATCATTGAGTTTCACCAGTGATAGCAGTTGAGGTCCTCTCCATATGCTTTTAATAAGCTCTAAATGGACCGGACATCAGACATCTGTTTATTTCTGAAATTTAATGAAAAACAATTCAGTCCTATCCATTAGAAGGAGATCCTCCAGTCCATTTTCTTTCTTCCTTGTGAATTCAGAATGTGATAACACGCATGGGACATGACAGACTTCCTAGAAAAGTAGCTAAACACGTGGTCACAGTGGAAAAAGATGACAAAAAAAAGTGAGGGACAGTAGGTTGTGTTTCTACATGTGTGTGCCAATAGCAGGGGAAGTAGGGCTGTAATTCTTGTTCCCCATGAAATGTGGCATTATATGAATGTTGGTTGGTCCTTACTAACAGTTGATGTCTAGATAGGACTTCTATCAAGCCCTTTTGGTTGCTCAGCAGGGCTTGTCTGGAGGAAACATTCTAAATGTTGATGATCATGATTCGATGATAAGGGAACATTGTGTTTTTAGGTTTGGGGTGGTTTTTTTCTCCCCTGCCCCTTTGCCTGTCTTCTCTAAAATTTCTATGTTATTGCAAAGGTTTCAACTGCAACTCCTGGCAACCTGGGGCTGGAATTCCCAAGCTGACATTGCTGTCGACAACATTACATTTGGACTGGACTGCTTCACTGAAGGTGAGCCACAAATGCTGCAGAATCCGTTAAAAGAATTTGGGTAGTGTAATCAGCATCCCTCAGATCCAGGACACCCACAGTCTGTTCTCCCCACAGAGTGTGCATGGATTGTTTGTGTTAGCTTTTACAGCATAGTGCCATTTTACCTCGGACCTACTGAAGATTGCAAGTAAAGACAATTTTACAGTGTGTCAGAGTCTCACAATGCTCTTTTTTTCTCTAATGTGGGATATCCTGTATCACAGACTTGAGACCTGTCTGTATGTCTTGGCAAGAAAAACTAGACTTATTCCTTAGCCCTCAAGTGGAAGGATTACATCACACTGTTCTTCAGCAGTCCCTGCTGACCTGTGCACCCTGGCAATTGATAGCCAAAGGGAATTTGTTGAAATCAAAGAGGAAAGTCACCATATTTTAGAGGAGGAAAGGAAAAAAAATGAAGGAATAAAGTGACTCTCTGGAAGTAAAGTTTAGATTATTGCAACAAGTTTGTTTTACTCTGCTAGGAGATACATCAACTGTCACTGCCAGATATAACAGACATGCTTTTCTTTGCTTCATTACTGCAAACGCGACTGATGACAATGTATTCCACAGAAAAATGGAACCAGTGCTACCCTCTGAAGCATGTTAGCAAGAGTTGGATTTTCTTAGCAGACAAGTGGAAAGAGGTTGAATACTTGAACCACTTGCAAATACTAGAAATTGCCTTTTTGTCCCTGGAGAAAAGACCTGTATGCTGTGTTGTAAAGAACTGGAGAATATGCAGCACTTGAATCGTGACTTCTGTTGCAGGAAAAATGTGTGTCAGTGGTACTGTGCCACTCCTCTTGTGTCACCACACCTGGTATGTCAGCATTTAGGGTAACAGCATGTCCCTGCAAAGACTAGCTGTAGCCTAACAACATATGGGAAGGCTTATGTCAGAACAGACATGTGTTAAAAGTTCATCAACAAAAGACCTTTTTCCCTCCCACCTTTGTCTGATTCATCTCCTGTTCTCTGTCTCTTTGTTCTTTGGGCATTGGAGCCACCCTTCTATAAAATGCTGAGCCTGCACATTTTCATTTGAAATTAAGAGGAAGAGATGTTCCTTGATGGTAGTGTTATTTGTTCACTCCAGCTCCTTAACACCCCTGGCTCCCAACACTTTGGGACCTCCATGTTAACACTTTGTTTTGAAATATTTTGAGGAAACTGAAGGAAGTGATTCCAGATGCTCTTGTGCCAGCTGATGTGCACCCAACTGCTGGAGTTTACTGCCCTTCTGAGAGCAAATACAGCCTCCAGTTTACCCACAGACATTTTGCTGGCTTTGGTGTAGGGATGTATCCTTTGGCAAATAGATGGGGCATAAATGCCACTGCAGCAATGTTTTTGGAGCTTGTCCATTAGACCACCCAAGTTACTCCTCTTTTTCAATTAATATAAATTGCACCGATGTCCAGGAGCAGCTGGCACTTATCCCATCTGAATGCGTGACCCAGAGACGTGTGACTCGGGCAGAAGAAAGACATCACAAAGGAAACGTATTTCTCGGAAGCTCTGCACTTGCCACTGTTCCTTGAATCCTCTTTGCAAATTGACGTTTTCTCGCCTCTGAAAGCAACCCCCTTGCATTTGTCTTCTCATGACTTTAATTCAGTTAGGTTGCAGAGAAGCCCAGCAGCTCTGCTGTGTTTTCAGTAATTAAATTATTTCTCCCTGGCAAGGAGAGGTTTCAGATGTCAGAGATGGAGCCAATTAAGATCCAAGCAGTGAATTCTTTGCATGAGGGCAGCAGGAAGGATGTATGGCAGGAAGGAAGAATTTGCTGCTTGCTAGGATGTAAATATTATTTTCTCCATCTATTTCAATCCTGTAGTTCAATTGCTCTACAAAACCCAGTGCAGACTCTGAAAGCACTGCTTGTCTGTATGCAAGCTGGGAAAGAAGGTGAGGTTTTCCATGTACCTCAAAATCGAGAGGAAAGATTTGGTAAGATTTAGGAGAAAAACAAGTGGGTAGTGAGGGAAGCTCAAGGGACGTCAATAAGGACAAAAACCAAACAGATGATTCTTTGGTTGGCAGCTCCTGGTCAGGAACAGATGTTTTCCCTGTGAAAAAGGTGAGATGAAACCACCTTCTGGTTAATACAATCACCTTGTATAAGAAGGTGTCACAGACCAGGTGACATGGGTCTAGTTTATTGTGAGAACTTTTAGGGGACAGACAGAAATATATTTTATCAGTTTTAGTTAACTAGTACTTTCACAGGAAGAGGTCTGGATTTTGAGTGCCTAAAGATGAAAATGTGGGCTGGCATGGCAAATAGAGTTGCTGATTGTTGCCCTCCTCAGTGCTTATGTGCTCACTGCTTTTACTATTACCTTCTGGTGCTCTAAACATTACGTGGTTCCAATTGACATCACAGGTCTGTGGTCTATTAAAGTGTGCTCTAATTCCCTGGCCTAGGGATTACATTTTGTTCTGTGCATCATTTACAATTTCCCAGAAGACTGGCTTATAAATGGCAAGACAGTCCAAAGAGAGCTTTTGTATGGCATATTTCTAGTTCTTGACTTTGAAGTCCCTGACCCAAGAAGGTCTGGTTCTGTTGACCACCACTCTCATTGCTTGAGGTGAATGGCAGGGGATGGGTCAAGCCTCATTACTGCCTCATTTCCATGGTTTAAGAAGGTGTTGACTGGAAATGCAATAGACCAGCTAAAGCGATTGGGTAGGGGGAAGCTGGTGCAGCTTTCTCATTCTTTGTCCCACTCCAGGACAAGCTGGAGAGGCTTCCAGGAATACTCCAACCTGCATCAGTAAGGTGGGATCTCTGATGAGACCATGCACGCTTTGAGGATCCTGTGGGGCACCCTACTCTGATTAATCCTGGCCACAGGACCACTATATCTTTTTTTCATTACAGTCCCAGAGACAGAGAAGTAGGAGTGAGTTACTTCAGCTCCTTGCCTGCAGGAGATGCCCTGTCTTTCTTCTTTACACTTCCCTCTCTCCCTTTTCAGTGTGGAAATCAACAGCATTAGCTAAATCCTGGAGAAAGGAGTCCTGTGCTTTTCATATTTTTCTGATATAGGTACAACTTAATATGAATTAAGTCTTGTTCCCTTCCATTCGCTTACAGACAACATGTTGGCTGTTAGAGGAGGAAGTGGAAGCTAAAATAGACTGGAGTACCAGCCCCTTGATCCCAGGGCTACACCATGTTTGTAGAAAATGCCACCTTACAAATTCATGTCTGACAGTGCATAAAACATCAGCCTTCTAAGAGTTAACAGCTCATGTGGACAGGGTGATGCTCAGCCTGTCTTGCAGCTTGTCTGCTGCTGAGCATGGAGGAGACAGAAACTTTCTTGAAGCATGTGAGGGCTTGGGACTGTTTGGACAAGGAGGAAAGATTGTTTGTTTGGAAACGAGGCATTGCCTTAGGATACTCAGTTGGGATGCTACAAAAAAAATCCATGCAGACACACAGACCGACCCTCTATTTCAGAGAGCGATTTACATTCCTTCGTTCTGGCAAACATAACCAGACTTCTTGTATGTCTCTCTATCTGAAATTGTTGTGACCTTTGGGATTTGTAATTCAGTGCAGGCCTTGGGAGACCAAGCATCTTTTCTGGCCATGCATTGTCTTTTTCATTTGGTTTTCCTTCTTGTCTTTGATCCAGCTCATTTGTTTTGGGTTAATTTCATTTTTCGCTGTCTTGACAACTTCATCCATTGAAGTTCTCTATCTTGGTATGAACAGAGTGTGTCAGTACAAAGCTCCCTTTTACTTCCATCCATCAATTTGCTTTCAGTCAGACCTGGGGGGAATATTCTCAGGAGTAAAAGCTCAGGAGGTCTCCATGCTTCAATTAGTTATTTGGCCTTTCTGACACAGCTAACAAGGGTGTTAATTATCGCTATTTAGAGCAGTGGCTTTGCAGCAGAGATAATTGTCCAGCTGGAACTGACTGAATCTCTTTTGAATAGAGCATCAAACAGCTGTTAGATTCTCACAACTGGAACAAATTGAAATATTTGTAATGTTTTTTAACTGATGAAAAATGCTCAGTATTAAATTAACTGAGGGCTCATAAAATGGAAGGAAGTCTCTCCCTTTTCTTACAGAAATTTTCTAATCAGAGATCTGCATAAAAATGGGTAATTTAACTATTGAAACAGGATGTCTGCAGATTGTAAGGCAAGGGCTCGGTTATTACTTTTTCCTGTTGTAAGGCAGCTTCAGTTATGTGATGTTCTCAATGCATTCAGATGCTTTGGATCAGCAGTTGCTTTGAAGTCCCTCCTCCCTGAGAAAGGGCTGATTTTTAAGGGCCCGTTTCCCTGGCTAGAAATGTAGCAGTTTTGCTCTGTGGTTTTCAAAAAGGTTTGTCCAAACATTTATGTCTTGTGTCAAGGGCATGCTGCTGTTTCTTAACTGTGTGTGTTAGTGAGGCTTTTCATTTTATTTAGTATTTTATTCTCTAAGCAAGCTCTGAGGTGCTCAAAGTTGGTTGCTGAGAGGGGAGCGATCTGTTAGACTGGTTCACTTACCGTGACAGCATTCAGAACCAAAGATAACAATTTTTGCTATGGCTCTCCTTTACACCTCCCCTTGCTTGCCTGTCCAGAATTGTCACCTGCCCCTTTGACCAGCAGGGCATCAATATGTGGTATCTGTTCTCCCACACTATGCTTTTCCTAAAGTCTCTTGTAATCACAGCCAGTGCAATTTACTGGCCAAGGAGCTTATCCTGCAGGTGAGCCTGCATGGGATAACATGGAGAGTTTGTGTTCATGTGAAAACCCACTGACTTCAGCACACATACAAGTAGCTAATGCAAGACATGGGCCCAAAAGAAAATAAAAGAATATGATTGTTTAAAACGCCTCTTGTGGCCAAGTTATTATTTACTTATTTTAACCAAATGGTTGCACTTGGTTCATTCATGTGATCTTTAGATTCTTCCATCTCTCTTTTCTACCATCCTCCCATCTCTCTCATCCTTTCTACAAACTATTACAGGAAGACAACGAAATCATTTTGGTGGGAAGCGCCAGTACCCACGGGAGATTAGTATCCTCGATGAGCATCTTCTGAACCCCCTGGAAGAGCCCTCCCTCCCAGGTAACTGATTCAGTACTGAAAACCTGCCTCTTGGCTATAAAAGGTGGCTCCCTTTCCATCTCCTGTGTGTGATCTGCCTGCCCTATAGCAACAGGGCAACTAAATATAATCCATCCCAAAGATGTGGAGACCGTGTTAGGTAGTCTCTGTTTGGCTATAGGGCAGCAGTTTGCTGGAGCCCAACTCACCAGTCCTTAAACAGCAGGACCTCTTTAAAGAAAAGCAGGAGCTTTAAGTAAAAGCAGAAGCTGCATGACTCAGATTTGGAGTGCACAAAAGCCAGCTCAGGAATGAAAGGTGTAGACCAGTACAGAAAGATGGGGATGGAAAGAGATTTGGGACTTGGTGAGCAGCGAAGCTGAACCTAATGGCTGGAGAATAGGGGTGTAAAGGTCTAGGCAGGGAAAGTAAGTGAGCATCTGGAAATCCACTGAGGAGAAAAACTAGATGAAAAACTAGGAGAACAGGGGACACTGGGGACTGGTTTACTGGTAGCAGTAGAGACTGCCACTCTGGAGGACAGATAACTGTGTGGGTGAGAAGAGCTGTCTAAAGGAGGGCCTAAGGAGGGGAGGTTGTGCTTGAGGCTGCTTTGCTGCCAACAAATACCTGTGTGTGACTGCATCACCTCCTGAAGACTGTGTCCACCTGAAATGTGACAATCTGTACTGCTGTCAGTTCCTGTTAGCTCAAGTAGCCATTAGCTACATTACAGAGATTTCTGTAATGCAGCTAACACACTTACCCCACTGATCCATCTGCGTGTTTGCGGGATGACATCTGTTGGGGGTAGTTTTGCTTGCCTTATCCTTTAAACAAGATAAGAAGTTTTCTTTTAAAAGTTTATGATTTTTACTGCTATTTTAATCATTCAGCTCTTAAGTGGTTCTACTTCTGACTCTGGCCCTCGTGCATGCACTGCATCATACGGTTTTTAGATACATTAATGAATAGTTTTATTTTTAGGCCCCATCTCATCCACCGGATACAATGAATATGTCTGGGTCTTGGAAAAGGGTTGTGAAATGGAGGAGATGGTTATCTGTTGCGTTGTTGTAGAAACAAAAGAGTAATGCTTCATGAGAATCAGGAAAAAATTTGCTTGGAGGAAATGGGCCCCTACTGAAAGTAGCAAGAGGCTGCCCTCCTGCCTGTTGCTGCTGCCACACGATTCTTCTGCGAGGCGAGCCTGAGACAAGTCACTTAGAAGTTTCACCATGTTTCATAGATGGTCACTAGTTGTAATGGCAGGTATTTTCAACCTTTATTTCTGTGTATATGCTTCAGTTCTCATCTGGAAAATTGAATATCTCGTTGCTTCATACTGGCACTGAGAAGAGAATTTTGATAATGTCTGTGAAATGCTTGGATAAACACCTTCTCAAAGTCTTGTTCCTCTCTTCCCCCTCCCGAGTTGATGGGGTTTATCTGCAGCCCATGATTTATTAAATATTGGGCAGGAAGTAAGGTGAGAGGGGAAATAAGCAAACAGTGACTATATACAGAGCAGTAGTTGTGCTATAACTAGAATAAAGTTGGGATAATATAAGTAGTCTGTGATAATATAATAAAGGGTGGTATCTTAGTGGATTGTATTACAAGGGAGCTGCATTAAAGTTGAACAGGTAAAAATAACTTTAGCATGTGCTGGTTTTCAGGTCCTCGACATTGTAAATTCAAGTTTAAGCAATTTTTGGTGCAACTAGTAATAAGCATGTGATCAAATGATGTATTGAGTTTTAAAGCCCTGTAGATAGCATATGCTGCTGCAACATGGTCTTTCTCTTGATTGTCTGGTTTTTATATAAAAATCATTAATGTTATTTGTGAATAATAATAATAATAACGTGAATTTTTTTATCAAAGCATCATTAAGGAAAGATATCAACAGGAATAGCTGTTTGTTTCAATGACACTTGCTCTTTGGTTATACAGTTCTGTAAGCTATTGTACATGTCTGAGAAATAAAAGGAAGCTCACATCTGCCCCAACTCTTGCTGTTTTGGTCATAGGGGACACATCTGTTGTTCTCTGGTGGTTCACAACATGTGGTGCCAGTGGTCCACACGGGCCAACTCAAGCTCAGTGCGACAGTGCCTATAAGAACAGCAATGTGTCAGTGACTGTGGAGAAAGAGGGCAGGCTCCGGGGAGTGCAGGTCTGGAGAGTGCCAGCCACAAACCGATACAGGTGAGTATCTGTGTGCTGGAGAGGCAGCTACGTGTACCTACTTGTTGTTTGTGGAGCTTCAGCAAGCATAAGCGTGGGACCATCTGTACTGAGTGAGTGGAGGGGGCAGTGAAATAAGAGAGAAATACGAGCGCTAGCTGTAAGGATCTGTGTCTGAGCTACTGCAAAGCATGGAAGGGTAGAGTGGTGACTTAGAAGAGATCAGAACAGGCATGCGGTCGAGTGGAAGTGCTGCCATCCTTTCAGTCCCAAAGCCTTGGTCTTCTAGATATGCCAGCTCATGCTATTTGCTCCTAAATTCTCTGTCTGCAGTGCTCTGGTGTAGAGTTGGTTTATCCTCTGGAGCAGCCTAGATACATGGGTCTCAGACAAAGAATAGCCATGAGATGTTACAGCAGGGGAGCCTGCTCTGAAGCAACGCCTGTTTGGAAGTGCAGGCTGGGGGGAGCTTGAGGATGGAGTTGCTTTGGGGATGAGAAGTGTGAGACTTTTCTCTTTAACTACTTACTTTTTCTTCCAGGATTTCTGCTTATGGAGCAGCTGGGGGAAAGGGAGCCAAAAACCACAATAAGAGGTCCCATGGGGTCTTCATCTCAGCCACCTTCCAGCTGGAGAAAGATGAGCTGCTGTACATCTTAGTGGGGCAGCAGGGGGAGGATGCCTGCCCTGGGGTGAGGGCTGCACAAGCACATGGGGGCAGAGACATTACAGATCCAATTCAGTGGGTGGCTTGGGGTTTGGTGATGAAAGATAGAAATCCCAGAATCCAGCAATGAAATCTAGTCAGGAAACTGGGAGAACCAATAAACCAAGTTAGAAAGAATCTCAAAACAAATATAAAGAACTATGAAAAGAAAAACAACCCCAAAATGCACAAATATGAAGCCCACAGGAACTTTGCTTTAAGCTCCTGGTGTTTGAAATAAGTTCTTCATCAGCTTTCTTCTGCTTATTTTAAGCAGGGAGCTAGTAGGCAAGAGTTGTGTGCTCCCTCTCTTATTTTTCCACAGCCTAGGTTTCTTTCTCTCTGCCAGGATTTCAGATAATTTACTATTATTTATGGAAGTATCCAGCAGTGTTGTGGCTGCACTGTGTTAGATACTCTCTAAGCTTTGAGACTAAGGTCTGAATCCAAAGCCTATCAAAACCAGTGGGAGTTTTCCCACTAACTGCAGTGGCCCCTGGATTAGGCTTTTGTAGTGACAAAAACCCCACTCATGAGAAACAGAAATTGATGACGTGAATGCTTATATATGTGTCCTTTAATGCTAGACCCAATGATTTGAAAGTCCTTTTATCACTTAGGTTCAAAAGTTGCCTCTTTTCAGCATGAATTCTTTGGTATTGCCTCTTTCCAGAAATGTGATCTGTTAGCCTTTGCCCAGGAACAAAGCTGTTTTCTCTTTTCCCCACAGATAGACTGCAGAGTCTTGGAATGCATACACTATTCTTGCAGTCATTCAAAGTTACCATGTACCTTGCCCAGAGCATACGATGCCTTACCCAGATACTGCAACAGATTCTAAACCCAGCCTTTCTTCACTTTAAACAGGACAAGAATTGTATCTATCTAAATAAAACATACATTTGTATACCTGCAGTTCCCTCTCTAGTGCACTGTCTAGGCTTAGGTCATAATCTTCAAAGTTGTCCATTATTCCCTTGCATTTCATGACTTGTTCTCCAAATTACAAAGTATAACCCAGTGCTAACTACCTCCCTTTGGCAGATGCTATTGGAAAAAGTTTCTATTCATTTTTCCCCACTTCCAAAGCCCAACTTTCTTTGGCTTTGGAAATCCTGATGAATTTATATGTTGGGTAACTGATGTTTGTTTTCCTTTCTCTGAAGAAGTTCTGCAGCTCCAAACCTGCGTTTTCTCTCCTTAGATTTACACCAGTTGTTTTTCCCTGGTTCTCATCTACCTTGTCATCTCTTGTCCTCTTCTTTGAATGAGAGGACACAGGCAGTAAAACTGGTACCACGCTTCTGGCCTAAATATGTGATATGACCCACACAAGTAGGGATTCCACCTGCACTGTGGCAACATAGCAGTTTCTGAAATCATTCAGACTTCATCATCTGAGTGAAGCTGGGCAGGTTTACAAAGTCATTGAAATGCATGAAACTCAAGTGTCACCAAAAAAAAAGAAAAAAAATATCTAAGATGGCCAAACAGTCTTGACTTTTTCAGCCTTTTCAGTGTTCTCTAGTATTTGGCAGGAATAGGAAGCTGGGACTCCATATTTCTCTTCTAAGATGTGTCAGTAGGTCACTCTATGTGCAGGTTACCTCTGTCCGCTTTATGCATTTATGACCTTGAGAAATACCTCCTAAATACAGTAGTAAGGAAGTTCCGAGAATTAATCCATAATTCAACATATTTTAGTGTTCTTGGGTATAAAATATTCTAAATATGCAAAATATGAATTATGTTATATCAATAATGAGTTATTGTTGTATTGCTTTGTTTTTTTCTGTGAGCATTTGTATTTTCACTTGCAAATGTAATGTGAGTTTGCAAACTGGAAATAACAGACAGATCTGTCTGTCAGCTGTTGGTCCTTGTAGAAGAGTTCACTTTCCACAAAGATAAGATATATACTGATTTATATATGCCTGATATACTTCACAAACAATACAAGATTCTTATACTGAGATATACAGACAACTGTCAAGAGTCGGACTGCTGATATCCGAGTGCATCTGTTGTCTCCTTTCAGGGCAATCCTGAAACCCAGAAGATCTGCTTAGGGGAGTCATCTCTCATTGAAGAAGATTACAAAAAAAAAAAGGACCTGAAGGACTGGGCTGGAGGAGGTGGAGGTGGAGGAGGAGCAACCTACATCTTTAGAGTAAGTATTCCTTCTTTACATTCTGGCCGAGCAGTGTCCAGCAGAGCAACTAGCTTTCACTGTCTATCATGGCATATGATACTTGCTTCTTAAAAAAAGGTGATGAAACAGGAGTCTCTCTCCCTCTCCTTCCCTCCCTCTCCTCTCCTTCCCTCCCTCCCTCTCCTTCTGTCTCTCTTTGTCTTTTTGTCTTTTTAATTTAAATGCTTGATCTCTTTTCATATCCTTATCATACTGTCACTAAGCTAGCTGAACTGGTTCCTCAGTTCTTGACAGCTCAGGTCTAGGAATTACACCAGGATCCCACTTTAATACTGGCAGCAGTCCTAAAAAAAACTATAAATCCCAAACCTTTGATGTTCAGTTAAACGGTTACTTTTGCACACAGGAACACAATGTAAAACATTTTTGTACTCAACTTAGGAGACAATCAGAAGCATTGCCCTGGCCTTAGGCCACTCTTCTTTGGGATGCTTTCATGCTTTTTGATGAGTTTATGTGAGTTCACATATCCAAGGGATGTGAAGTTTTTCTGATGTTTGATGGGGGGTTTTCCAGCAGAAGGATGGGATTTTCGAACCTTTGCTCATCGCAGCAGGAGGAGGAGGAAAAGCCTACCTGAAGGCTCAGGACAGCTCACTGGATGACGTACCCCTGGAGCAATTTGAGAACAGTACTGCGGTACCTGGAGTCAGTGGGAGGACTGGGGCAGCAGGTGAGACACTAAAACCACACAAGGTCAGAATTAGATGGCTGATTACACACATTGTCCTGTAGGCACAAAGTGAGGGACTTCTTTTTGATCTTTTGCAATTTTTCTATGGCAGTACTTGTTAGAAATATGCTGGTAGTCTACAATGGATGTTGTCTTATATGGCGTGTCACCAGATAAAAGAGAATACATAGGGCAGGTGGTGAGTGCTCCAGTAGAGGCTATTCCATAGGAGGACTCCTCTCTTCTATAAAATGACTCAGTGAAAATTATGGTAAGAGGATGGAGCCCACTCCTCCATAGGGTAACAATGGCCTTTGAAGAGAAGACTTTTTCCCTGTTACTCCCCTGAAACCCTAACAACAAGAATTATATTATGGGAATTATACCAGAAATGGAAGGTTATTTATAATCTTGTAACAGCTGTACCTAGAATCTGTTCCTAAGAGACAAAAAAATCCAGTGGTTCTCCATCTTCTGCTGGAATAGCCTTAGAGAGGGGCCACTAGAGGGAGACAAGGAAATCCAGTTAGTTTTTATTTCCTCGGGGAACTCGGCATCTCACATGGCTGAAAGCCCTAACCAGTTATCCTGAAGGGGAGTGGTGGGCTCCTCATTTCTCTAATGCCACTAGAAATTGGTGCTAAGGTGCTGGTTATGCAGGACATACCACAGGCTGTGCATTAGACTTCCACTTTCTTATTATCCATGGCAACAAGGAGCTTGTCTGTATATTCTCTTAACCTAAACAAAAAAGTTGATTTGAATGCAGGCACTTAAGAAATTAGTAAGGCCTAATCTCTGTCTCTGTACAGTATCTCTCCCACTTCCCTCTATTTGTGCTTCCCTCACCTGTTCTTGTTTGGTTTTCTCACTCTCTGACTGAAGGTGGAGGTGGTGGCTGGCAAGATGAGAGTCTGCTTCCTCAGGCTGGGAAGTCCCTTCTGGAAGGTGGAGAAGGGGGTCAAGCTTGTCCCCAAGCACTAGCCAAGCTCCAGTGGGCCACCTCCGGTGGCTTTGGGGGGGGAGGAGGAGCTTGTACTTCTGGTGGAGGAGGCGGGGGCTACAGAGGTAAGTCTGCTGGAGGGATAGTCATGATGTCTTATTTTGTACCCTTCAGAGCACCTGCAGTTATGGGCTGGAGATCTTAGTGCAGAGGTACACTGCTGCAGAAGGTGACTCGCATCTCCTTCAAGCTGAAAAGTATGAAACCCCCCCCTACTGTCCACCATCCTCTTTAGTTGGGGAAATCAAGGTTATAGAAGTGTTCCTGTGTGATTTAGTATTTGGAGGATGTGCTGAATCACCCCTTCATTTGTTCCCAAGTTGCCTAGGAAAAATGTTCCATTTCTTTTTTCTGTTTAAAGCAAATGTATTTTTACCTTCCTGGGCTGAGTAACCTACACTGGAATAAGTCACTTCACTAACCTTGGTACTGGCTGAGTCAAGTGAGCATTTATCCGTCAAGGACATTATACATATTAATATCACTGGAAGGTTGCAGAGTGACCCCAGGTGATAAGAGCCAGGAATGAATGCAACACTTCAGAGGCATTGCATTTTTTGCAGCATGCAGCACTGACCAGCTAGCCATACTCTTCTTTCCCCAGGGGGGCATGCCTCTGATAATGATGATATCACAGCTGGTGGGCAGGATGGCATCTCTTTTGTGAACCCCATTGGAGAGATCTTCTTGCATCCCC
The DNA here is from genome assembly GCA_026212715.1 of Elanus axillaris. Lineage (NCBI taxonomy): Eukaryota > Metazoa > Chordata > Aves > Accipitriformes > Accipitridae > Elanus > Elanus axillaris. The sequence goes on from JANZLQ010000032.1 coordinate 19,352,134, forward strand.
TAGCAGGTACAATATACTTCTTATTCCTCTTAGTTCTTTTCTTCCTCCTTTTCCCTTCTTCCTCTCTATTTCCTCTTTCCTGCTCCCTTTCCTCCTGTCTTTGCTTTTTATGCATTTCATTCAGGCATATTTCACTCTGCAGGTCAGATCTTTAGCTGTGATCATTTCTTTAAATATTTCTATAGTATTCTGGGACCTTTTTCCTCTCAATCTCTAAAGCAGAAGAGACACCAGTCATCAGGTTCAGCTGCACAACCTCAGTTCCAGACAGTTCCAGGTCAATTCACTTCACGACCTCTCTATTTGCTTGAGGGACCCAATACCTTCTTCCCTCCTGGCCCCCATCAGGTTTCTGATGTGTCCACACTGTGTTGGACTATCTGCTCTCCTGCAGAGGAGAGAAGTTGTAGGTGCCTGCTGGGTTTGGGTTTTTTTTTTTCCTTACCAGAACAAGATGGGAAGAACTCTGAACTAAGCCCACCTGTTGTGTCTGATTCCTTGTTCAGCCATGGAGAGTCACGGTGAGGTAGAAGTTCAGATCTATCTTAACTGTAGCCACTGCCACTCAGACAACTGTAAGCGGGACCCTGACACCAACCTGCCAGTCTGCCAATGTGAGATGGGGGCTGTGCTAGCCAATGACAATGTCACCTGCACTGGTAAGATGTGATGTTTTATTCTCATTGGATGACATTTGTATTCTTTGTAATATCTCTTCTCCTGGCTTTTTTGATGGTCAATTCCCCAAGTTACAGCTAGTGGCTCTAGTGAATACAGTGTTATGAGAAATGTCAGTCAAATGTATGACTGAAAATTCCTGATGTCCTTTCCTTCCACGCTGAGCTGCATCTCTGTCACCATCTCCAACATTCATGTTTGGATTAGGTAGAAAGTAAAACATCTGTAAAGAGACACAGTGTAAATTTCCTGAATGGGCACAGTGTATCAGATATTTAAGCGTAAATACCTCTCCGGTATAATGTACCACCTACTGCTGAGTTATTTAAACCACAAATCGCTTCCTTCCACAGCAGTTTCCCACTGTGCCTCTTCAGCTGCTGCCTGGTATTCACTGTTATTTCCTGACACAGTCTCTTGGAAATCCAAAGCATCAAGACTGTAGAGAGTTTCCACTTGTGAGCACTGATGTTACCCATTTATAAAAAACTGAAGAATGGATAAGAAATCTGTGTTTTATCAGTTAGTTTTCTATCTTCACAATGTTTTAAAAATTATTTAGGTGTTTTTTTCAACCTCCAGGGCTGTAGAGGGATTTGCTGTAATTTTTGTAACATGGTCTGGCCATGATTTCTGTATTGTATTCTGAAATAGGAGCAACCTTCAGAGGGATGCTTTGCAGCAGCTCTGGTTGCTTTCTGATTAATGCACCTCTATTTTTCTTCTTCCAGTGCCCCAGGGTCCTATCCCAGAGGGACACCTACCTCTCCCACTCCTCCTAGCTGTGGTGGCTGTGATTGTGGTGCTTGGAATGATCCTCACTTGTGGCAGCCTATCTATCAGTAAGAAACACTTCCTCCTTATCAACCTTTGACTCGGCTTTTCCCAGTTAAATTAGACAAAAGGAGACCACCCAACCACATGCCACTAGTTTTAATACTTGGAGCCAGAGTGTTGTGGTCTCCCACAAGTGGATCAGAGGGACGGGGAAAAAGAAGCGATAGAAAACATCACCACCCCACTGTTAGGCACAAGCATAGTCCCGAAGGTTAAGGACTGCTCTGTCCTGGTATTTGATACAGAGAAAAGAGCTTGGAAAGCCCTCTTAGCAGGCGTTTTTTTAGCAGCCACTGCTATATAGGCTGAAGTCACAGTCTGTACTTAAACATATAATTCATTCAGGGAGATGGTATGCTTTTGGGGACTTGATGCCAGCAGGATGTCTTGTGGAGCGCCCTTTCCTCACCCAATGTACAAAGAAGCAGAGGAAACCTAAGTTGTTCCCAGGTGATTAGGACTCTGCAGGAATAAGACTGCATATCCAGTATTAAGTCACTACAGAGCATGGAGAAGTGTGTGATACTGGCAAGCTAAAGATGTTTTTTAAGCACTTACAATTATGGAGTTGGCTTTTTTTCTGTTCTGTGTGGCCACCATTATGTTTTCTTTCCAGGTATTGATCTTGTTTTTGCATTTTTATTTGCCTCCCCACCCACAGTTTATCACCTTAAGAAGCAGCAGCTGGAAGGAGCCAGAGCACGACTTCAGAGCCCAGAATATAAACTGAGCAAAATCCGCACATCAGCCATCATGACAGATTACAACCCCAACTACTGCTTTGCGGGGAAGGCCGCCACTCTGAGTGAGCTGAAGGAGATCCCACGGAAGAACATCTCTCTGCTTCGGTAAGGCTTGCTGCAGGGGTTGCTCTCTGGCACAGGAGAGGAAAGGCAGCCTGAAGCAAAGGCAGAGGTAGGGCTTACATGCTTGTTTTTACTCATCATCAGGTATCCAGGACAAGAAAACGAGGGCCACCTGTCTGAACTGGAAAGCACCTAATCCAAGCCAGCCAGAATATAATAGATGTGACACGTACTATGTTCTCTAAGATATTTTGGTTCCACAAAGTTCTCAGGAAGTAGTACAAGTTCATGAGTCTCCTGTTCCATGTTCCCACACACAGCATAGGGTATTTCACCTCTATGTTTTCATATGATGTCCTGGATTACAATTGCCACCTGGCAGTAACTCCCTTCCAAATCTATAGCAGTATTTCTTTTTCAGCATTTCCTGTCACAGGGAAATTTCCTGTCACAAGGAAATGCATGCTAGGTTGCTCTTTGGCTCCACACCATCCAGATGACACTGACCAAAGTTATGTAGAATTTAGAAGGAAAAACTCGATCATTCTTATGTGCTTACACCATCTCCTGAAGACATTAGCTTGCAGCTACCTTATTCTGTTGTTCTCCAGTTCTTTCTTGCCTTGCTATTGCCATACTTGGAGCTAGGGCCCGTAGCAGGCTGCTTTATTTGTTCAGAACCGTCAAGGATCCAAACTCCCTGCTTTAGTGGCAGTGACAGAAAATACTGAGAAGTTATTTTCAGAAACTTTGAGATGAAGACAAAACTCTGTTGTTGATTCCATCTCTTACAGCAGGTTCTATTCCTATTCTTGGACTGGATGAAGAAAAGAGCTCAGCCAGTGCTGGATCCAGGGACATAGTAACATCTGTTCTCTCTCTCTCTCTCTCTCTTTTTTTTTTTCCCCAGGGCACTAGGACATGGTGCATTTGGTGAGGTTTATGAGGGAACTGTGGTAGGCATTGCAGGGGATCCCAACCCTCTTCAAGTGGCTATCAAGGTCAGTACCCACAAATTTGTTTTACAACAATAATTACTCGTAAGAGCCATATTATCTTATTACTATTCCAATTGAAGATTCACATTTAGCACATGCATAATGACATATGCATGTGTGTGATGCAGGTTTCCACACATTGCTGCATCCAGGAATTATAAACTTTGATTTTTAAGCTGTATGGCACTAGCAGCAGCTTGAAAGTAAACCATCTGTCTTATTTGCTGCATGCCTAATGGCTGTAAGTTGTGGTCTATCTAGGAGGAGAATCTAAAAAGGGCAATCTGTTTTGTAAGCCCCATTCCCATTGCTCAGGAGATATCAGTGCCCTCCGATGGGAGGTTGTGTGAATTAGTCACCTGGATACTGCATAATACGATTAGCTAAAAAAAAAACAAAAACCAAATTGCCTTTCAACATAAATAAATACAGCTCCCTTGAAATTAATACAGAACTATCAGTTCACCCCAGCAGAGAATCTGCCACAATGGCTTTTCTGGCACAATGATTTATAGAACTGAGTAGCCAAGAAAAAAAGAAACTTAAGGGGAAAAAAATAGCAACAAACAGATGTTTGGGGGACATTGCAGACTAGAAGGGGATTTCTAAATCTTGTATAAAGAAAAGAAAGCCCTGGCAAATATTAGTATGAAGCATTTATGTGACAGCAAACAGTAAACATTTATAGTAATGTTTATGTATTTTTACTTCTGCATTTCAGTGGTTTTGAGTGCTTTCTCCTAAGTTTTTCACATGACGTTACCGTATCTAAAAATTTGTATTGTTTCTCAGTTACATTTCCTTTTGCTGAGAGTAGTGTCTGTCTACCATATGTGGAACTTCCAGGTAGTCTATTAATGCACAGTGTTAAGTATGCTGCTGTGAATATATATTGTGATATCATGCTAATTTCCATGTCATTAATGGCAAGAGATAACAGGCTATTTTTCTGTGAAATTACTGCTGTTGCCTCAGGATTTGTCAGTTACTCATCCCTGAAGTTAAGGATGCTCATAGCCTGCTTTTGTTCTTTTATAAGCTTGTGACTCAGAGAACCAATTCTACTTCTATAAGTTCAGCCCAAAACATAGCCTTCATTAATAAAAAGTAGTTCTATTGTTATTCACCCTGTCTTTCAAAATCCTCTTTAAAAAAAAAGAAAAAAGTTCAAGGATCATGCATTATGGCATTTTGTTACGAACTTACCTGTACCACTGAATGAATGTGCGTGAAAACCCAGAACAGACACTAGGAAGCAGTTGTAACCACCCAGTCCAGTTTCACTGTCCAGACTGGAGGAAGCACCACAGCACAGTGGCAAACAGACGTAGATTGGCGTGTTGTTCAGTTGTGATAACCCAGTGAGCATATCACCAATTTTGAAAGTCTTGGCAACGATGGCTACTTGTTAGGGCCCTGTCTGCCCACCTGCCCGCTTGTTCACCCAGTTCCCTGTAAAGTGACACCCTGAACATCACCAAAACACTGCTCTTCTCCCTGGCTAGAAACTGTAGAGTATCCATGGGGCCCAAGCTGTGACGTTGCTTCGTGATGGAGCATATCAGGCCTGATCTGAGTTTGCAGAAGCAGCTGGTGCAGACTGGGAATAAATTAAAAAATATATTTGCAGCATACTCCACATATGTGGGTATTTCACCAATTTCATAGATCATCTGCACTGTCCTATGTGAAGCAATCACTTATTTCAGATAGCAAAGTGCAACCCTCGCTTCTGTAGCCCACGCTACTGATAACAAGAACTGTTTCCATGCCAGCCTCACCAGACTGAGCAGTAAGCACCCCACTTCTCTGCATGCAGTTTGGCAGCGGGCACTACCCACAGCTGTGGCCAAACCATCCCGTAATGTTACAACAGAGGGCACAGCAGCAGGTGCTGCTTCCACCACTGCCTGCACTCTCAGTTCATGTTTATCAGTGGCAGATGCTGTCCAAATCTGCTGGCAGAAAAGCAAGCTATAAGGCCATGTAGCTGTATGTGCCATATGACATGGAAGCATGTGCTGCAATGTGGACATATAGAAAAGGGAGAATAAATGAACACCTGTCATTTTAAAGTGCTTACTAGATCTGTAATTCCCCACCTAATGCCTTTCTTGATGTATACCTGAAGTTACTTTGCTCAGAACACTGCATATAGTTAAACGCACAGAAAATCTCCAAGCTGGTCACCAGTTTCCTGTTCTAAGTACCAAAAGGGTCACATGCAGTCCAATAAACTGGGCACTGAAAAGATGAGCCCCACCTCATAGGTTCCTGGACTCATTCACATGCTACATGCTCATTCCTTTTTTTGTTTCTTTTTCCATTGGTGGTCACCTAAACGTTCTCAATTCTTTGGTGGGATGGTCCTCACTGTCTTTACCTCTCAACAGACCCTGCCGGAAGTCTGTTCTGAGCAGGATGAGATGGATTTCCTGATGGAAGCATTGATTATCAGGTATAGTTTAAGGTTTTTACACTGATGGTGGGCAGGGGCAAAAAGAGTAATGCAGGTAATAAGAGTCATTTATCCACTTGCTTGGGTTCAGAAAAGAAATCCAGCCTTATTTTTCACCAGATGGCATTTTAGTAGCATATGAGTTACTGGTTTCAGCTACTTGTTCATCTCAAACAAGGTAACTGAAGTTCTTTTGTTGCACATTTGCTGTGGTTTAATACCAATAGGCAGCTCAGCCCTACACAGCAGTGGGACAGGGAAGGGAATCAGAAGGGCAAGAAAACTCATGGGTTGAGATAAAAACAGTGTAATAGGTAAAGCAAAAGCTGCGTGCGCAAGCAAAGCAACATAAAGAATTAATTCACTACTTCCCATTGGCAGGCAGGTGTTTAGCCATTTCCAGGAAATCGGGGCTTCATCATGTGTAACAGTTACTTGGGAAGACAAATGCCAAACTCCCAATGACCCCCCTCTTCCTCTTTCTTCCCCCAGCTTTTATTGCTGAGCACAATGTCATATGGTCTGGAATATCCCTTTGGGCAGTTGGGGTCAGCTGTCCCAGCTGTGTCCCCTCCCAAAATCTTGTGCCCTCCCCCAGCCTCCTTGCTGGTGGGGTGGGGTGAGAAGCCTTAACGCTGTGTAAGCACTGCTCAGCAATAGATAAAATATCAGTGTGTTACCAACACTGTTTTGATCACAAATCCAAAACATAGCACCATGAGCTACCGTGAAGAAAATGAATTCTATCCCACCCAAAACCAGTACAACATCTCAACAAAAATTTCTGCTGGTTGGTTCTGCTGATCATGTTCAGAGGAGTAAAAAGGCACAACATTTTTCTACAAATATGTTCTGTGATTGAAATGTTTTCCTTTTCAAAGAAACTCATTGCCCTTTACAAAGCATAAATCATGTCCCAAAGCCCTGGCTAAAACAAATTTTCAAGGATGAAATGGAAAGCAATAGGAAAGCTAAAGATGAGAGCCACCTGTGCAGTGACTCACAAGTTCAGCCTCTGCAAGACCAGCACCAAGGTGGTACAACACAGGCTTTGAGGCAGGAAGGTAAGTTTTTAGGTTTGGGTGCTAGGGGTTAAACTATAATATCTCTTGCAAATAAAACTAAGAGTTTTTGTAAGAGCAGGTTTGGCAGTTGAAGAAGGAGGAAGTGTGAAAAGCTTTTCCCATTGTGGCTTTCAGTCAGTAGCTAAGCATATGCGCAGCCTTTTTGCTTTTCCTATCTGTAGAACTCTTTGCTGTAAGTAAGCATTCTTTGCAGTGAAGGTCTTGGGCTTTTAGACTTTCTTTGCACAAAAATAGCTGAGTGAAACACTCTGAAACCTCTGTAGGGATAAAGTAGTGAATATGGCTCTGTGTGTGTAGCTTGCGCAGATGGAACACAGCCCTTCTCCCTGTATGGCTACTTCTCTTAGATATGGTCTGGCTTTTGATGCCTTTGCAAGCTTGTCAGAACCTTTATAAGGTCTCATCTGCACGACCTTCTGACAATGAACTCTGAGATCTAAAAAACCTGCCTGGAAAACATAAGACAGCCATTTCTATTACTACCTGTACTTTAAGTATGCCAGTCTTGGAATTTACTTCATTAACCCAAAGCCATAACCTTAAAACAATAGTATAGTCAAGGGTGACTTTAAAATAATAGTATTGTCAGGGTTGATTGTAAGTGATCAGAATTTACGCATTTTTCATTTGTGCAACATGAAATTCCTCTTCTCATTGTCTGGCCCAACTCATATCTGCTATTAAAGCATGAATCTCATGACATAGTGTCACTTCCTAAAGCCTGCAAGAACTTTGGCAGCTGAACAGGAGGTAACACTGATGTGTGTTTTTTTTAAAGAGCAATTTCAATCGATTACAGAGTGCTTTGATTCACTTAGTAGCAAAGGACTCTTTCTCTTCCCCAACTTCCTTTCCATTTTTAGTTCCTGTATTATCCAGGTAATCACTCTCCAAGGGAAGATGCTGCTTTCTAATGAGTGAGTCTTACTGTGCTTCTTGACAGTCTCAGCTTTCTGTTGTAAGAGGCAGAAAGCCATCACATAAGCAGCTGCTGCAGTAGGTATTAGCTGAGTCCCTCTTTGGCAGACTAGATACTGAACCAAGTCCAACAAACTAGACAGCAGTGTATTTAAAATAACTAATGCTGAATTAAAATCCCCACCAGTCAGGATTTTGTTTCACAAATGCCAATAATATTTGCATATTTGAAGTGCTTAGCTTTCTTGTCCCTCTCATGTCACCCCTATCTTGCAGTCAGTGTGTCCATTAAATTCTCTCTTCACAGACAGAAGGCTCTGCTTTGCTTTCAGCTTCTCATACCTTCTGTTGAAAGCTTTTCATGGGCAAAGCTAGGCATAACCCTGATCCTGGGGCTGTCATAATTCAGAGAGGCATTTTGGTATGGCTGAAGTAGGAATTTGTTTGGTAACTTGGACTGCATCAGGATTTGCTTCGAGCCAGGTTGTCAAAGCTCAAGGCATAGTGAGTGTGATGGATGTTGGCCAGGTACTAATGCTGTCTTTCTCTCCCATGTTGCTGTGATCTTGGCTTTCAGTAAGTTCAATCACCAAAATATTGTGCAGTGCATCGGCGTTAGCCTACAGACTCTGCCTCGCTTCATTCTGCTTGAGCTCATGGCTGGAGGAGATATGAAGAGCTTTCTTCGGCAGAATCGACCCAGGGTGGTGAGATAACTTCTCTGCTAGGCTTGTGGTTGATTTTAGTATGACTGGTTTTATTATTTTTATGAATTGGATAAAGGCACTGAAGAAGCCAAGCAGGGCTGTGTATGTGTCCCAGCTCCTACAAACTTCTGGATATGTACTTCTGCTTGATGTCAGCAGATGTCAGTGAGAGAAATAACTGAGGGGGAAAGAGTGAAATCCTGTCTTGCCATTCCAGAGTTCTCTGTCAACTGGATTACAAATCAAGGGGCTTTCTTTCCTCAATGTCTGTCTTGTTTTCTGTGCACTGTGATGGTGCGTGAGGAGCTGAAGTTAACACTGATATGCAGTGGGATTTTGTAGCACTAGGTCCTCAGCAGGTGGGCATCAGCACCATATGGAGATGCACAGATTTATACTAGTTTGAAGAGCTGAGCCTGTATGTAGCAATGTGACCAGGTTTTAAATAAGTGCAAATGAAATTATCAAGTCAAATATTTCTGCTTAAAAAAACCCCACCTTTATAAAAAGCTGTCATGAGGGATTTTGCAAATTATCTCTGATTTTTAATACTATATTGATGCCAACCAAGTACAGTGACTATTTGGAATTAATTAGTTTCGATGTTCTTACAATGAATAGCTGATTCCAGATATGTGTTCTTGCTTCTTAACAGTGTGATCCTGGGCACCCATGTTAAATAAGTGTATCTCTGCTTGAGTGAAGACTTCAAAAAAAAAAAAAAAAGAAGAGTTAGGCTTGATTCTACATTATTTCTTGTTGCATTGAGGTGCCTATGCTGGCTGTCTACAGGGGCAGGAGGAGGCTGACTGGCGCCTTGTATTCCTATACCACCACATGATGCAGGTGCACAGCTTCTCCTCCACAGACACATGCACCTCAAATAGTTACAGCATTGTAGCTTCATGTTGAAAGATCAAGCTTAATCTCTTTTTCATACAGGAGTAAATATACTAATTAAATGCACTTACAGTGGTATAACAGCACCCAGACAGAGGAGTTTGCATATCTTTATTTTTGGCATTTATAGTGAAAGTGATACAGTTTCTGTGAGTGGATGAAGTCTTTGGGCGGCAGAGAATAATAAGTACCCTTATTTGAATATTATGTATAGTTGTAATGTAAAGAACAGTTCTTTTCAAATATCATCTGAAAACAAACCTGCTGCTATGTTAGCAGATAGCAAATACAATACTTGGAAGTTCCCTTAGTGCTCAAAAAAAAGTCCCTGTACACCTTTTCTGAGAACAGAATTAGCCTCATCATTAATGTATTTCACAACAAGTTTCCCTGGCTGCAGAGAAAATGCATATCCATCACAGTCTTCTGACAGAGGAATCCCAGAGCGGAGATAAGGTCTGGAAGTATGTAATGCTGTTTCTCTTCCTTGCCTTTCATTTCTTCTCTAGAAATGCCTACTTTGTAACTATAATAATTCCCCCTGGCAGATGTCCAAGAGCTTTGTACAATAATTAGCATAGCCAATAAAAATAGTGCTCAATGGCTGTAGTGTGTGTTATGTGGTTTGCGCATGAGAAATTGCAGTGATAATAGCATCCAGAAACAAAAGCAGCTTTAAAAAGAACAATTTTTTTGATATCTCTCAGGCTTTTGATCAGCAGTGTAGTTAATTCCTCCCCACCCTTCCTGAGAGCAATACAGAAGTTCCTGGAGAAACACCAAGGAAGTTGCCCTATGGGGAAATAAATGATGGGATGAAAATATGCAGGGCTCCTGGAGAAAGACTTCTTTACTGTTCTTAGTTAGAGAAGCGTAGATGGTGAAGGGCTAGTACCAGTCCTGGAGTCCTGTGGTAAAGCATCCCTTTTTTGCATACTGCTCCTGAGGGTAATCTCTGTCCTTCCACAAGAATGGATAAGTTGATGAATGCTGACTGCTGGTGCAGAGATGTGCACTCATGCATCTTTGCTCTCTTTTTGACCTCATGTGCTAATTTCTGTTGGTAATTTAACTCACTCTTTAAAAGTGGGTGGGTATTTTTCTCTTCCATCTCACCTTTTAAACCTGCTTGTCTTTTGATTTCACAAAGTCCAGCACCAATAGGGAATAGTTCTCTCCCACCCCCTTTACTAGGCTATTCAGGCCAGGCCATAAATCTCTCGCCAGCTTGCACCCATGCACTGTGCTCAGAAGTGCAATCTTCTGAAAGTTTTGTGGCTCAAGTAAGAGTTTACTCATTTTCTAACTCTTCACTTTGATCTGCTTACATTCCTCTTTGCTCCTGACTCATTTAACCCTTCCCCCACCCTGTATGTAATGTCTCTCCCTTTCCCTTCTTCTGTCCCTTGCTGATTATCCCCTGCCTGAATTATGTTCTTCTATTCCACTACTCTTCCCTCACCATTTTCTGTGTGTCCTTTTCCAGAATCAACCATCCACGCTAACAATGCAGGACCTGCTGAACATAGCTAGGGATATTGCCTGCGGCTGTAAATATCTGGAAGAAAATCATTTCATCCACAGGTGAGAAGAAACGGTCCCTTGTGAGGTATCTCAAGGTGTGTGAAGCTCACACAGTTTCTATTTACAGTGGATTAGACAGAACTAATCTCCAGGAGGGAGACAGAGATTTCCTCTCCCAACACAGGCTTGTGCTTAGATGTCAGGGCTGGTCTCACTGGTTTTTGGTAGGAGTTAGGCTCTGCACTGCTCTTTGCACTGCTGGCGAGAAAGGACTCTTCTACTCAGAGTGGCTGTTTCCAAGTGTTAAGTTTTAGGTGCCTACAAGGTAGACACATTTGAAATTAGCCCTGTAGTCCACTAGATGGTAGTGTCACTCTGTGTTAGTTTGTAAGACCATAAGGTATCTTTTTTCGCTTTTCTGATGTCTTTATCTTTGACTTAATGCTTTCCCTATCTCATCAGCACGGGACAGCCCATCATATTTGAGCCATTGACTACAGAAGTGTAGAACAGGGATAATAGGAGGTAAAACCACAACTCTAAGGCTTTCTTCCCAGCTCAGTGGCTGACCTGCTCTGTGGTCTTGGGGAGCCCTTATTTGTCTGTTCACACCTCTTTTTCCTCTTTGTAGAGCAAAAAAATGTTGCTATGGTAGGCTTCAAATAAGAATGAAATATTGCAGAAGAGGTAAAGGTTATTATAGGTAGCCTTTTAAAATTCCCAGTTGGATATTGGACTCCTTTGCTTCTGATTAAGAGTCGTTTCAGTTCACAATGTTCCCAGGCATAGTATATAACTGAATTCCTTCCTGAGTATGAACTCCATGGTGAGTCCAGCCCTTGTGTGTAAAGGAAGGAAGAGGCCTGCACACAAGAGGGTCACACAGGCTTTAACTAAACCGACATGCAGCCTGGAGTTACGCAAGTAGACAACTGATTCACCCACATGCACAAACACGTGTATGTACACATGACATTGCACAGAGCAAAGAGGCAGAGCTAGGCAAGAGTGGGTAGAGACTGGAGAAACTGAGGGAAACAAGTGGCAAGTGGCAACTGGAGCAAAAAAACCATGAGACTGAGATACGAGATATGATGTGGCTTTATGATTAGAGCATCTGAGACAGTTTTCAGTCTCCTTTATATTGGAGCAATAAATAAGTTCCTTTGAAAAAAGGATTAGGGGTTTCTGTCATTAAAAAAGAGCAGTAAGAGTGCCCAGTGAGTTTGGCTCTTGGATCTCTTAATAAGTACAGAGTTATTCACTACAGCATTATATTTTAAAAATCCTTACTATAATAGTAAGAGCCTTCATCAACCTCCACCCACCCTGATCTGTTGAATTTATGTTAAGGGCCAATTTTTGCTTGTAGTTCAAGAAGGCCAATAGAAACTCAACAGAAAATTTCTCCACAAGTGTTTTATAAAACCAGTTTTCATATCTCCTGCTAGGTAGATGTTCCCTGGTTTTCTTACCATATTTTACTGAGCCTGGCAGTCATCACATAAAGCTTCTAACGTTTATGTCAACAAATGGGACAGGCCAGCTGTTAGCTGACAGCACAAGACCAGTCAGGAAGAAATGGAAGAAACTAGTGCTTGATTCTTTTAATAGCAGCATATCACTTTTAAAAAAACTCTTGGGGTCAGTTTTGGAACTGTTAGATCTCTAATATAAGCAATGTGGGAAGACACTCATTTTGTTTTAGCCAACAATTCAGGACATCAGTATAGAAGGAATTTTGTTCAGGTTTTGTATTAGTATTTGTCAGTGATGCCAGTATTACTTAGAGTGGGATGGGAAGGGAAGATTATCCTTACAGATAACAGGTATCCTAGGGGAAAAGGTAGCATAGTGGGGTTGTGGAGATGTCACTAAGGGCAGATCTTGTCATCTAGGAGTCACAGCTGATGATGGCAGAGGAAGCTGAGCTTGATTTCCAAATCCTGAGGGATTTTTTTAAGGCTGGCAGTGGGAAGAAACATATGAGTTGTTCAAGGAGCTCATTTTTCTTGGCAGTCAACAGGACCCCCACAGTGCTATGTTTTTTAATTAGTTCCTTTGCAGAATGCTTATTTAAAATGAACACAATCCCTTCAGTCTTGGCCACGCAGTCATCACTGCCATTTGTCACAAGCTAAACCTGCACCCAGCAAACGGCTGCTCCCATATGTAGCTTTGCTTGGTTCCACAGGAGATACCCAGAAGCAACAAAGCAACAGTTTACTGAATCTGGTCCTACATTGACTTTTCAAGCAGTTTACTAAGACCAACCAATAGCATCACATCTGTAACTGATGGAGACACTGCTGAGATGCCACTCTTAAAAAAAAAAAAAAAATTAGAGCAAGAAAGAAATCTATCATAATGTGTTGAAGCAAAAGAGGTTGGATCTGCCCCTGGCCTGACACTGACCCTGTTTTCTGCCTTAGTGAAAGGAGATGGGAGTGGGGAATTCTTGGAAAACACGGGGAAGAAAATGTAATGTAAATGCAGTTTAAGAATTGTGGTTAATAAAAATTATGTGGCTGGCATTATTTCTTATTTTTAATAAAGCTCTTCTTGTTTGTGTAAAGATGACTCAAGGCTTGCAGGACTAATACTCTTTCTTTATTCCTTTACCTACATAAGAGTTTTGAATTCGAATTAATAATTTTATTTTTTTTTTAAAGAGATATAGCTGCAAGGAATTGCCTTTTGACCTGCAGTGGAGCAGGACGAATAGCCAAGATTGGTGACTTTGGGATGGCTAGGGATATTTACAGGTAAGTGAAAGGCCATTTCAGTCCTGGGAATAACTTGATAATCTGTATAATTTTGACCAGTTTGAACTGTCTCATGGAATCTGAAGAAGTGGAACCGTCCATTATGTGTCTGAATCTGACTACCAGTTAACTAACTGGAGTTACAGACTATGAATTAACAAATCTATGCCTGCTACTAGCCAGTGCACTTCAACTGTGTTTATTCCAGCCTGTGCCTCAGGGAACACTGCAAACACATGTGGACGCTAAACCAAGCATAGACAAATTTATTAGCTAGTTGATCATAAATAATCTTAAATTTAAAAAAAAACCCAACCATAATTCTCAGTTTATGATGTCAAGAAGACTTGCTGCATCAGCACCCTGTGCTAAGCAGTGGTAAATATGATGTCTTCAGCTGTGCACCTACGACATCCTCAGTTTCCATCCCAGTTGCAAAGAGGGTATAAAATATTGCTTCAATGCACCATTTGTGTTGATGACTTATCTCTCACTTGGCCCCCATTGCCACCTGTAATCCCCAGCTGCTGTTGCTGTGGTGATAAGATCTTTTATATATATCTGAGCCCTTTCAGACTGTGTGACATTCTCCATGCATTTTATCTTTCCCAGAGCAAGTTACTACCGCAAGGGAGGAAGAGCCATGCTTCCTGTCAAGTGGATGCCACCAGAAGCTTTTCTAGAGGGCATTTTCACCTCCAAGACTGATACCTGGTAACAAATGTCTTTTAATCACTTCTGCTACTCAGTGGTAGGGTTCAAGAAATGTATTGTTAAAGAAAAAAGTCTGCTCAGCAGGCACTTTAAAAAATGTCAGAATTTCCCAGAAAAATATTAGAAGTCTTCCCTTGGCATTCAGTAGAAGCGTGGCAAAGAATTCTGAACAAGAATTTAAAAATCTAATGTAAATGGAGGTAATAAAAATTCAATATACATAAATGCAGAGTATCACATAAAGGCAATCAAGAAGTGAAAAGAGAAAGCAGTTTAGATTCCCAAGGAGTCTCAGTTAAAAATCCAGACAAATACCATCAGACGCTTCACTCAGCTCTCAGTGTCTGCCACTCAGTTTCTATCAGTGATGAGGCCTGCTTTTATATTTTGTAAATGACTCTCTCTGTACCAGTCAGAGTTACTCTTTTGTATAATTTCTTTCTGTTGTATATAAAATGACAGCAGATTTAATTAGAAGTCCTTGCTGGTTGCTGAGGAAACAATATTTATATACTGATTCCTCATGTAATGTCATCTTTCTTTAAAATAAGCACCCCCTCAACAGTAGCACATTCATGCACAGGTGCTGGGGAATGGAAGCTTTCCAGTTGCTTAAGAACGCCTCTCTCCCTGTACAGTAGATTCTTCAATATACTGTACTGAGACATTCCCTTAAATGCCACACTGACCCAGTTTCCTGAAGTCGTTAGTGATGCCGGAAGACAAGGGATTGCTTATCAGTGCCTAACTGTGAGCAGCCAGTACTAAATATTTTGAAGGAAAGTGCTACAATTCCTGTAATAGGCTATTATAAGTAACATGCGTGTACTGGAAATTTCTTCCACCTTTGCAGCAAACAGTGACTCCGACAATTCTGACCCTGCTGAAGTCCTGGCATAACCCTCTTGACTCCCCTGGGTCTAAGTTATACATTATTTTCAGTGGCCTAACTAACCCGTGGATGTAAAAAAGGAGAGTAACCGTATCATGACAAAAAAAAATAATGCTGCTGCCTTTCAGTTTCACTGGATGTCTCTTACTTGATTTTATTCTTGAGCATCCTGTTCCCAAAAACCGATTCAAACATCTCAAGCCTTCCCAAGTAAGGTAGGCATCACCATGCCAGATCTAACAGTTCTTTTCAGTTTGAACATAGATAGCAAAGGGTGCTCTGGGATTTTCTGCTCTAGAAATAATAAATGCAGCAGCAGCAAAAAAAACCAACTTCAGTTATTCAAATGTTTTTAAGCCCCTGTAAAGCTAATTTTGGAGCTTGAACAAAGGTTTTGATTGATTTTTTTATATCAAAGTTGACTCATAATCATGCTAATTGCACATTACTGTGGTTGGCCTACAGCTTTGAAAGGTTGTTGCTGTGGTGTTATCTGCACAGCTTCATGCAAGGCTTGTGGAGCACAAATGAAACCTAATTGGTATTGTTGACTGGTTTCTGACACAGGTCCTTTGGTGTGCTTCTCTGGGAGATTTTCTCTCTAGGCTACATGCCCTACCCTTGCAAAACCAATCAGGAAGTGCTGGAGTTTGTCACCAGTGGAGGAAGAATGGATCCACCAAAAAACTGTCCAGGACCAGTGTAAGTATTTCCTTACTCCCACAAGCCAAGCATAGTGGGTATCAAACAGAGACAGAGGCAGCTAGACACTTTCAGTCAGGGAATGGTGATTGCTCCCACTGTTAGGTGGGTATTACTGAATGTCTCTTGAACTACTGCCTCTTGTAGACAGCTTAGAGCACTATAGGATTTACTTTAACGAGTGGTCCCCTAATGGCTCAGGATCCAAGGATGCAGGAAGGACATGTCCACTTTTGCTCTCCTTTTTTGGGCCATGTACTAATTGCAGTTCCTCTGGACCCACAATCACTTCATAGTGAAACACATTTTACATAATTATCTTTCTTGATTGATACTTTTTTAAATGTTTTTCTTTTTTTTAATACTTATTTTAAGGTACCGGATCATGACACAGTGCTGGCAGCACAGCCCAGAGTATCGGCCAAACTTCTCCACCATCCTGGAAAGAATCAAGTATTGCACACAGGTACTGATCTTTGGTATCCAGGTGGTTGATATCCATGTGTCCTGGGTTCAGCTGGGATAGAGTTAATTTTCACAGGGACCTGGGAGGGGGCATAGCCGGGGCAGCTGACCT
>JANZLQ010000032.1:19378607-19393061 GCA_026212715.1 Elanus axillaris
GGGGGGGGAAAGCCACTCTTGCTGGTTTCAAAACTATGCAGTTCCCTGAAAATTTGTTATTCCGACCCTGAATCCCCAAGCACTTGCTCTGGTTCGCTAAGAGGTAATCTGGAGTCCCATCTGTTTGCCAGAAATAAGAATCATTTTGGTTTACCATGTAGACCTCTTGACTCGTGCTGGTGTGATTCCTGAGTATGGAGATCTTCATTCTCTGAGGACCAGTCTGAAGTTAGGCTGGTGCAATACAGACCAATCTGGAGTTGCTTAGGTTCATAGAGGGCTGATGCAAAGTCGTTTTGGTCACTAACTGCTGGGTTCTGGATGCAGCTCCCTCTGCACTGATGACCTCAGGAGTTTGGAGGGAGTTAAAGGTTTCTTTCTAACTGAGTGATCCCAGTAGAGCAGAAGTTACAGAGAAGCCCTGCAAGTTTTGTGCCATTCTCAACTCATCTTTCAGTGATGCTTTCCAAGATGCCAATCAAATTGTCCAACCCCAACAAGTACCCATCCTCCCTGTTGCCTTCTTGCCAGGGGATCCTGTGATCCAGTGTCTGCCCATCAGGGAGAAGAGTGGTCTTTCCAAAATCGATCAGCCATACATTGGCATTCCCACTGCCATCATGTACAAAAAGTAGTGAACTTCCAACAACCTGGAAGACAGATTGACATGATGTGGTTAAAATCACATCTTTAGCTTTCCCCATCACTTAACACTTCCCACTAAGAAGATGACTTCCTCTAATGACCTTCTCTCACCTGTGACCCAACAGACTTTTGGGCTGCACTTACACATTGACAGTTTACACGCCCCATTTGCATAACCATATCAATCAGTAACATATAAATGGGCAGACAGATGAAAAAAGGGACCCAGCAAACAAAGGGAAGAAAAGCAGTTCTCAGCTCACTTGGCAGCAGAGCTCAATTTGACCAATCCAGCAAAAGCCAGTGACTACTTTCAAAGAAAGACCATGACCTGTGATTTATAAAAATGCCTCTAGCAACAAGAGGAATTCAACAAGGTAAAATAAAATGCCTGATCTCAAAATCTTGACCTGTAACAAGCAGAACTTACAATGCTAATGATGCCTTCTCCACAGCAAAGCATACAAGGAGAACATACAGAGCAGAATTATACAGTGTTTCAACGTAAACCCAGTATAACTAATAAAGCCTTCATTGTCAAACTGTAAGGGAATGCTACTGTACTAAATGCAAGCTTCCACATTACCATTCCCCTGTAAAGATTCCCACTGGAACACACCAAGATTAGAGAAACCACAGGAAACTGGTAGTAATAAACCGTTCCCTGCAGTGGCCGAGAGCTGTAAGTGCTGGGATGTTACAAAGGTGGGAGGATTTGTTATTCCTCAACTGGTTTAGTTTTCTATATCGTTGTGGTGGAGGGTTTGTGGTATCTGTGTTGTTAACATATATTAGTTTTCTTCTACCACAAACTCCTTTCTACTAATACAGCAGGCTATTCCGAGGTACATCTGAATTGCCAAAGCAAGCAGCAATGCACCTCCACAGTATTATACTCACTGCTCACCTCATGTCGTTTGAAGAAGTCTGAGGATTCAAGAATGATATGAATTTCCTGCAGACGCTTGAGGTATTTTTTCTGGAGGAAGAGGAGAAAAAAACTCAACCCATAAACATTTAAGTAAACAATGAATGAAAATACTATGTTTACAAGAGTCAATATAATGAAGAGATCATGTTAATTTTAGGTTAGAAGTCCTTCAAAACAACAGGTTCATAATTTGAAAGTCAATCTAAAAATACACTTCGACAGGCTTTCATAGGGAATGAACAGACTGGAGTTCCTCTGGTGCCTGTGTTACACCAAGCGTACTTCTCTGTCTTGCTTTGAATGCAGTGAGACTTTCTGCATCCTTTTTTTTCCTTTTTAATAAAGAGAAAAAAATTTCAAGCAATTAAAAATCTTTCAGTTCTCCACAGTGAAAAGAGAATGAAATTTTGTTGGAGAGACAAGGAGCTCCAGCCAGGGTGGGGAGGGGTGGGTGGAGAGATTAAAAAAAATAATAATAATAATCAAGGCCTAATGCATAAAGCTTTAGTACACGTTTTTAATGCTGCCCTGTGTTACCAAGCGTGCTCCTCCTGGAGGGCTAATCTGCCTTCGTAACAGCTCTAACGCTGCAGCGAAACACTACGGCATCGTTTGAAGTTACAAAGAGACACGTTATGCCATCTACCATATGCCTGCTGCGCTACCTGTGAAGCAGCATACAGGAATTGCTCTTTGAGGCAAGTCTCACACATCGGAGCACAGCCAGCCACTGATCTCACTTCCTGCCCCCGTGCTCTGGTTTTATCCTCTCCAGACTGAATTCCCAAATCACAAGTTTTCCTGCCAACACAATAGTGTTTAGACATCATCATCCCCCCGATGCATCTAACACCCATGGTCGAAGGTGATGACAAGCCATAAGTTCACTTGACTGACATTTTGCTAGCCTGAGGAACTTGGGGTGAACTCATGGCAAGAGCTGACAGAACTTGTCTCAGCCAACTACTTCTCACAGCCCAGCGAGTCCCCATGTCCACTCCATCTGCTGCACGGCCCTGAAGCAAGTTCATTGTGTCAAAGATCAGTGAACCTGAAGCGTTCAGACTCACCAGAATAGTTGTGTTGCCCTCAATGAATTCCACAAAAACCTGTAGAACTTGCTCCTGTGTCTTTGTAGTTTTGAAGTTTGTGTTACACGTTCCATCTGCCTTCTGCACAAAAACACACAGAGACCATTTATAGTACACATATATAATTCCCCTCATCAGTCAGTCCTCTTGAACCATCGACAGCTCAGCTCTTGCTAACCAGATGAAAGTGAGTAGTTGCACAGGAAGAGAGTAGATGAACCAAGCAAGAAGTGGAGGAGAAAAGATACAAAAGCAGATTGGATAACTTTAAATGGCACTTCATTTCCTGTTGAGTGCAGTTAGAAAAAACACAACTCATGACATTACCAGCTTGCAGGAAGGTTTTCTCACACAGCAGTACTAGCAGCGCAAAGTTCAATGGGGCAAACCACAGTGACCTCTTTGGTTGTTCTCTCATCTAGCTTGGTGTAGTCAAACCCTGGCTGGGGGTGTAAGGGGACATTTTCAAACCCAGTTTTACTAGCTCTTTTTGTTTGGTTTTTATTTGTTGTTGGTTTTCAGTGGGGAAATCAAAGAATTGTGGTTAAGACTCAGTTCCCAATATACCATCACGTATTAATGTGACCCAGAAGTTGCAGAGCAGAAAGCTAGTTGCAGACAAGAACAACTCAGGATTTCCAATGCTAGCAGTGACACAAATGCTAGCAGTGACAAAGCAGGTGTGTGAATTTTGGCAAAGGACAGTGCAGTCATGCTTGTATCCAACTGGGTCCTGGAGAAATTCAGAGTATTTTCGTTCTAGCAGTAAGGCTTAGTCCAGAAGCATCCTGCTACTGAAAAAGCTAGTCTTTTTATCTGCTAATAGTGGCCAGTTTGTGCTTGTAGAGCCACAAGTAAGAACAGTGCATGAATCAGAGGTATCTGTCAACACAGATTATATGAATATGCATTTCTCCAAGAACATCCCTGTTGCTTCAAAGAGAGACACAAATACAGGCTTTCAGGACATGCATGTAAAATACAGCAATTATTGCAGCTGGTAGCCTGTATCCACTAAAAGCCTGCAGGATTATCAAACCGTATTCCTCTCCATTGTATCGCTCTAATGAAATCCCTCATTTCCATTACAAGAGTAAATCAAGAGGTCATCAAAACGCATTCCCTCCTACATGTTAGAAGTCACTGCACCTGAGTAAATTCAGCTCCACTCTCAGCAGGTGAAACGCTATTTACTCCAGAGCAGAATTCTGCTCCTAGTACATACACAAAAAAATCCGATAATGCTAAATTTCCAGATTTATCATGCAAGAGAATGAACTGACTGAATGGCAAAGCTATGCAGAACAGCCTCCCACCTACCAGACTTTCTAGCAGCAGAATAAACAGAATTTTATTCCAAGGCTGTGGGCCAGATACAAGTGCGGCATGTCAGCCTGATGAGATGTGTAAGTTATGCAAGAGAAGTTCAGCAGGTAGGCAGAGAAAGTTAAGAGCCATCTGATGTGAAGTGTGATAATACTCAACAGCAGATAAAAATTTGGAACTTAGTCTGATGCTTCGTACCTCTTCACTGGAGTAAGGTTGTTTTAAAAACAGTTTCTCCCTGTGCCCCATATCCCAGAACAAAGCCTGGAATAGCTGCCCTGTGTACCCTTTTCATCCTTTTTTATCTGGACAGATCAGTTGCTTGCTTCCCTGTTGTTTAGAAAAACTTTTATAATTTTGTTCCTTTGCAGTGGTCAGCGGGAAACATAACTGCTGCCTGTCTTTACTTGCTGTAAACAACATCCAGATTTTGAATGACGCCATCCCTCGTATTCTATCCCAGGTCCCTCCAACAACTCTGGATGTGCCTGATCCCCAGGAGGCACTTGCCTAACTCGCTCCTTGAAGTCGTACCCTTGTCAAGGCCTCCACATACATTCCTGCACAGCAGAGCAGTCCATTGCACAGTGCAGCTAGTGGGCCACTTGCAGCACTTCTCATTAGCTGTGACAGTGACACAGCTAGCAGGTTTGGCGGCTCCATAAAATAGTGCTACCTATCTTAACCTGTGTGGTCTTGCTCTGCAGACTTCCCTTAGAGGGCTCTGGGTTAAGGTTGTGACCTAAATGGATTCACAAAGATTTATGAATCAAATCTGATGTCCTCCTGGGAAAATGGCTATCCCCGATATACAGCTAAAGGAATGGTACCAAAGGAAAAAGTAACTTCCCAAACTGCACAGAGATTCAGTACAGAATGGCAAGCCAGAACTCCTGATTCTCAGCCCTATGCATCTCTGCTCTGCAAAACTATTAGCTTAGAGTTGTGGAGACAATGTTTGTGATGCCTCGCCTTCAGGCAGCCCCTTCCAGAGAGGAAACCTGCATTCTGAATCTGACAGGCACAAGAGACTTGAGTGTCAGGTGCCGGCTGTAAGGAATCCCAACAGTTCAAACTATTTTTGGTAAGAGGAAGAGTGACAAATCCCATAAATGAACCTGACTTGACTTCAGAGATAAGGAAGCAAGGCAAGGAAAAGAGATGGATCAACCTGAAGAGAAAAGGTACCCCACTGACAAGTGCATATGGTGAATCAGATCTCATTTATTGGCAGCCACTTCACAGAAGGGCTTCTATGATTTCACTTGCCTTGCTTCCGTGTCTTATTCCAGCAGCCACAAGGCTGGAATATTTCTGAATGACCAAACCCAACATCACTCCTCGGGTAACTCCAGGAGTTATCAGTGCGCTCAGGCAGAACAACCCCCTTTTCCCATCAACCACTAGCTGGCACCACTGATCCTTATAGGTGCTCCTCTCAAAAGGGGCATCTCTGCAGCACGGCTGTGCTTTTCTGCAAATATACAGAACTGGATGTACAGTTCAGCTACACTGAAACAATGTGGGGCATACTGACTAACTGTACTGCTTGAACAACACACTTTCTGTCACTATTTCTCCACGTAAAAGGAGAATGATGCCTACATCCCTCATAACAGCACATGGAGATAGAGGAAAAGGTAACGCACTGCAGTACTCCACAGCATTTCCTGTGCTCAATGAAAGATTAAGTATTTGTGTCCCGTTTTGCACAGTTACAGCATTATCTCAACAGAGGGAAATATCACACAGTCTCTGTGCCATACTGCTCCTACCCACCTCTGATAACCAACCAAACCACAAAGAAAAAGCCAGGAGGTTTTACTGGAGCTCCCCTGCGCTCCCTTAGCTCAGTCACTCTCCATGACTCAACATAAATCTGTACATCTTCTACTCTGACCAACTATCTTTCCAAGAACGTATGTAAAAGGTCTCAAGATCATCTGAGTTTCTGATTCCATTACACAGGGCATCCAAAGACCTAAGTGGTACAGGAATAAAACATATCTTGACAACAGCATTAGATGGCTAAAGGGTAAGACGAGAAGTGTCTTGGCTGGACGGGAGCCAGATCATCTACCATCCCAGACAGCTCCTGCGTGAGGATGCCTGTGTCTAACAGCCAGGAGTGGGTGGCACAGCGTACAGGGGGGCCAGCACAGCATGAGCTGGAAGCCCTAGTTCCTGTATCACAGCAGAAGAATCTGTGAATGAGGCATGGAGAAGACAACACAGGGAAGCAGAGAAAAAAGGGGTGTTTAAAGAGCCTCTGCTCTTCAGCATTGCCCTCTTTTACCCCTTCCTTCTTCCTATGTGCTTGAACTACAAAATAGAAGCAAAACTAATCCAGATTATAATTTACAATGTCCTATTATACCTAAATTAAATGTATATGCTCTGGGAACATCCAGAAATCACACAGGGTAACCCACACTAACTTCTTCATAGCTGTCCTGTCATGGGCTTCAGGTAACAAATACTCATCCAGGGTGTGGGTGGGTTTGGGCAGCTCTCACCATGCTCTGTGCTGCTATAGGTACACCACTATCTAAACCCAAGCGGACTAGTTCAAGGCTAGCTGTGACAGGCCTATGCAAGCAGAAAGCACACTTCTAGATTCCAGCAGGTGTTAACACTTAAGTAACCGAGTCAGGTGGCTGATATTCTGAGAGTAGGTCCTAATGGGCTTCTGGGTAGGTATCTGACATTGCCATGGGGCACGACAGATATAAAGAATTAATGGCTATGAAAGAAAATTGCCAAGGTTCTTCTCTGACTGTAAGGTAGTATCTTAAGAATGGTATAGGGGCACAGACTTACCCATCAAGAACAGCAGATAGACTTTGTTGACGGAGAAATTTTATTTTTGGTTGTTCTGGCTTTATTCCAGCTCCATCTATACTGGATATTGTCATGTATTTAAAAGGAAAAGGGGTTTCCTCAATCCCAAGAATATCTAAGCTAATACTTTTAACATGCCTTGCAAATAAACATAACTGGAACAAAAACACTTTACTGTGATTCACTTGGAATAAATATGTATAGTTCCTGGATTAAAAAAAAAAAAGTAATTGCATGGGGAGAGGCAGTTATTTCTTCAGTTCTGAATTCTTCCTTATAACAGTCTCATTTTCATTCTGTCTACACTGTGCACCTGCTTGAGTTCTTCCTGCAATGTCTCTGTGGTTGAACCAAGTATGGGTGACATGCTTTTGATGCTTAACTTCATTGATACTACTGTTATAATTACAATGGATGCTTTAAAAACACAATACACTGAACTCTGTGGTTTCAATTAGTGCATTTTCACATAATCCTTTGGAAAACCTGGCTACTGATGTGCACTAGCTTTTTTATTAATCAACAAATCAAACAAAGCTTGGTCTCCAAGAACAGGCAGAAGTGAAACAATTACCTTAATCCCTTCAATCCTGAAGCCCAAGTTGGCACTAGAGCTGATGGTTTCCCTCCACTGCATGTATCGGGGTTTGGTGACAGCATGCTGGGCATTCTCTTCAGCTGTGGGAGCGAGAGGATCTACTTCAATCATTTTCTTGTACATGTCCTTACGCAGCTTTGGTTTCTCACGGGCCTTAGTCAACTCTTCCTCCAGGTATGTCCTGCAAAAACATCACATTGCAACAAAATTATAAGGGCTCCCCAAACATTTCTTTTTACAATTTGTAAACTGGCCTCAAGAAATTTCAACCAGGAAAGTGAGTGTAATCATTACCCCGGTTTTGCACACAGGGAAACTAAAGAACACAGACTAATGACTGCGCAGGCATATTTAGTGAAAGCTGCAGGAATCGGGAATTGTGCCATTCACTTCTTGTCCTAATCATACCTTTACTTACTATTATATGTTATTGTTATGTCCTCGTAACAGAATGGGAGAAAGCTGAATTCCTACTGTGCCACGAAATAGAACTGTATTTTCAGAGAACAGTTAGGAGAGATCACTTATAATGAAATCAAAAGCAAATAGGGCTGTTGAAGTCTTACTGTCTTCTCTCTCCTCAAAAAAAACATAACATGAGCCCTGTGTAATTTTTTTTTAGGCCTCAGAATGCAATTAAGGTTTTACTTAATGCATTGCAGTGACAGACAGAATCACTCTTCATATAGTAAAAATTAAAGAGTAAGGCAGATTATCTCAGCAGTTCCAAACCAGAAGAGGTTAACTAAGAACAGGAAGCTGAAGGGTGACAAACCTTCCACGTTTCGCTGTTATCACTCAACCTGTTAATCTGGTAACCATTAGAAAGGCACTATATGTGTTCCCTGCATTCCTCTGGACTCCTAAAGCTTGCACTTTGTCAGGTGCCCGCAATGTACTTTCTTCATCACAGCATAATAAACCAGGCTGGTGTTTAGGAGATGCTGTCACTCATTACCAGAATGTCAACTACTTTCAATAAAATATGTACTGATGCAAAATCCTTCTCCTCTTTCTTCTTGGCATACCAGCGCTACACATTTCTACTCTGATTTAGCTGACAATTCATTTAAGATTTTGCATCTATTTGAAAAGGCATGTCTGCAGCACTGTAAGTTGAATAACCCATTTATGACAGTAACTTTTAAGAATCTGAGCTGGCAGCCAAAAGATTACTATGACAGTTCATACCTCTCTGTACTGTTACTCCAGGCTCTCAACAGATTCCTTATCTGTTTGTTATGCTTAGATAACGTTTTTGAGGTTTTCCTCTTAATCACAGACAAGAAAAAGGAAAAGAAAGTGAGAATCTGGAGAACAAGGTGATAGCATCAGAGAGATGTCAGGGTAGGGAAAAACACAGGTCAGACCTGAGCAGATGGTCAACTCCTTTCTTAACGGGAAAGATCAATACCAGTGAAGGCTCATTGAAGCATTGGAAATGGGCTTTCACACTGCTATTCAGTCATTTGCATTTGGAGATGGGAATTTTACTCTTCGTGAGGTTTTTTTGAATCACTGCATACACAAAGATTAAATGAACTGGCAGAAATTAATCATGTAATTTTTTCCCCACATATTATCAGGCCACTGCAGAGAAACTTTGTCCTAAATTGGCCCTGAAAATTTCTTGACATGGATAGTTTTTGAGGCTATGGATCAGTTAGCTTCCAGAATCCACGTACATAAGGCAACAGTGGGACATACTCTTGTCAGGTTGTCCAAGGCGATTGCCATACCAACACCAGGTTGTGTGGACTGAATCCCAAGGCTCCAAAAACATTACCAAACTCCTCCAGACAGATCACATCCCCCCTTCTTTCAAATGTGTTTGGGTGAGAAAGCACTTTCAGGTATCCCACCTGATCCCCATCTTGCAGTCCATCACACAAGGCCCTTCAAAATCAGTAAGCAAGTCATCCAGCTGAATGTAGCTCTCGCCATCTCTCTCCACCACACCATGGAAGCAAGGGACGCAGGAGCGTAGTGGGTCTTTCATCAATCGCTCAAAACACTCCTTTTCATTCTCTGAGAAGCGTTTGAGAATCTTCCCACTATCAGCTGCCTTGAAACTCCCTAAAAAAGAAAATCAAACACATGCTGACAAGACTGACCTGCAAAAAAGAAAAACACCATCCCCCACCACTCCAGCTTCATCTACCTCGGCCTCATGACACCAGTTAACCATTTCTCCTGAAAAGAAAAGATAAAATGCCTTTCATAAAAAATAAAATACCCAGGACAAACACACCCATTGGCAGTGAAAGTCCGTTTGGATACATTCCCATGTCAGAATTTATAGCTTTAAGGAGTGCAGCTGCTCCAGGCCATCTTTTTTTTTCCACGCTAAACTCTTTGTTAGGATATTAAAACACTACTATACTTACTAAAATGCACAGGAAGAAGCCGCAAGCCACAATTCATTAATCCCCTGACAGGCTATTTTAAAGCTGCATAACACTGCCAGTGTTGGCTTTGTCCTTAATCCTCACGTAGGGTATACCTGCTGAGCGTGTACATACCGAGACAGAACGGTCAATCAGTGATCGTTAAACAGCCATGAACAGGCCAGAAGCCAAGCTCTGCCCTTTCTACACAGACACACACACACATGCTGTGACTGCGCATGCCTGTACCTCCAGGTACTGCCTCTCCTCCGGAGCCCTGCTAATCTGCAGGTACAGCCTGTAGTGCAATTGGTTTTTTACAGCCCTGTGTCTCAATAATATCCAGTACAAATAACAGCCTGAACAGGCCAAGACTGGCAGTAATTAGACTCCAGCTGTCTAGAGTCTCCTGTCCAGATGCTCTCCTGTCCTGCAACCTGCCAATAACATCTGAGGAAAGTACACCTTTCATTCAGAGGTACCCTTTAATCTATGTGACATAAAATAGGTGCCAAAGTAGGAGCCTCGTTAATCCCGGGGTTAACACTCAACTTTTATCACAGCAGGATCCTTCAGCCATTGCAAACTGGTTCTTCTCTGACAAATCCTAGAACTGGCACTGCCTCAGCACAAGGGCGAAGGTGGTGATGGCCCAGATTTTAGGTTAGAAAGAACTTGTCATATCAGAGAAGAACAGCTGCAAAAAGGATGGACTAAATGCATCCACAGAAAACTATCTAAAGCAAACTGGAGCAGTATCTCTCCTAATCAACTTCTAGTAACCTCTCAACCCTCCTCTTCCCCCCTAGTGCACAAACCTCCAGAAGGGTTATGATTACACAACCAGTGCAGCACTTCACACAGATCAAGCCAACACCATACACACTGTGATAAGAACTGCAATAAGACTGGGTTGTCTTGGCACTCTGCGTGATACAAGTCAGCCTCACCAATACCACTGTGCAAAACACACCCTCTCCATTTCTAGGACTAAATAGATTTCTCTGTACAGCTTTGAAGTGCACCATATTAGTGCATTAGCATATAAAGAGGTGGTTCAGGTACTGCATTAAAGCACGATGCAGCGTAGGTGCCTGCCCACATGTGTACTAATAAACCCCGCACTAGCACTTTAGGAACAAGGACTGCATAGAAATTAAATGAAGCACGAGAGAAGCAAACCTGATGACTTCTCTTTGTTGTTTTTTTTGCCTTACCAGTGAAACAAAGCCTACATCAGGAGCACACTTACCAACTTCTACAGACACAAAACGAGAACCAGCTGACTGAGCTGTTCCTTGCACTCATACAGTGAACGACAGATTCGCAATGCAAACACCTGGTCAGCACGTCAATTTTGACCAGATTCGTTTTCCACCCAAGCGCTTACATTCAGATGAGGGCTTTGGGGTTGGTATTTGAAACCCTGTCCTTGCCAGGGCTGAGGCACATACAGGCACAGGCAGTAACCCTTCCCACTAGGGAACTAACACATTGGCACTACTCAGTCAAGAAAGTCGATCCCATACCACAACCAACAGCAACAGATGGACTAGGGCTTCAAATACCCAGTCCCTCTTCTTTCCCTCTAACACATATTTTGCATATAACACCTTAGAAGGACACATCAGGAACCTGACCCTTCCCCAGAGTCTGACCATTGGTTCTTTGCTCATTTCATTATCCAGGTGTATCACTCCCCCTTCCCTATCTCTCCTATCTCAACTGAAAGAAAGATGTTCTAGTTCACAGATTTATGTGATACTACCTGCTTCCTTTTTACGTGAAAGAAGGAAGTAGAGAAACACTGAAGCACTGTCTCCCTTGCTGCTGCCACCCCCACTCCAGAGACAAACATGTCAAAGATATCCATCTCACCTGTATGCCCAGCCAGCTGCACCCATGAGTAGCGTTTCTTGAAGGGGCTGATGACTGGCAAGTTAACCATGGTTTTAATTGTATGCCATGCCTTTTTCTGGAACATAAAGAAAAGAAATATTAAGTTGGGCAAAAGCTGAAATCCTGACATGCCACAAACGTACCACATAGCTTCATATACATTGAATCGTTCCTTGCTAATTTGTAAAGCGCTCAAAGGTGGAACCACAAAATAGACACTATGATCATCGTTGCAAAAATATGCACATAAAACCAAGAACGGACAGATACTTATATATAATGCTCTACCATCTACAAGATAGCTGCCTGCAAGAAATTAAAAAAAACAAAATCATACTGCACGTCACAGGCCTGTTCTTAGCCACACCCGACCCTCTCTGTGTCTGAGTCACGCAGTATGAGGACAGCAGATGCTGAACACACACTTATGCACATTTAAGTTTCCATGAGACATGAACATAAGCTGTTTGCCACTGTAATCAATACTTCCTTCTTCATCATCACCTCATGATTAACCGCTTTCTCTAAGTCAGCAAGTGAGTCTTACTGTGACAGATGCATAGAAAATGCATCTCTAGTTAGACACAGAGTTCACCCAGGTCCCTCAGCGCCCATTGGCAGTGTGCTCTGGAATCTACTCCAGGTCACGGATTTTCCTGCTCCCTCCCCTCTTTCCCAGTCTTGTTACTTTTTAACAAAGCTGGGCATTGCTCTGGCCACCTTTGGCTGCCCCACAGTGCAGCTGTCTGGGTACCCCTGCAGGCAGATAGGGAAACTGAACAGCTGCTCACAAAGAGCAGCTGAGTGCTCTGTCGAAAAGGCAAAAAGGAGAAAAAAAAAAAAGTAGAAAGTGAAAAAAAGTCTTGTGTTCTGGAACTGAAACCCAGGTGGTAGAGAACCACAGCCCACTGGCGTTCATGCTACACTCTGAGGGATCCCAAAGTGCTTTACAAACAAGGACAGCAGCCCCTTTTTTCTGTCACTAGAACATGATACCCTGCTGGAGAAAAAAAAAAAAAGATGGAGCTGCACAATACTTGTGCGCAACAACATAGTGCTGAGGCTTTTTTGCTGAGATCAAGTATAGTTGGGGATTAGGCCATCTTTGCAGAAGTGCTTATCAATGACCTAACTGGGATTCACCAAAATCAGTGGGAGGCATTGATTTCACTGAAAATGAATTTAGGTCATGCTCAACACCTGCAAAATCCATCTTCAAAACAACATCTTCCCTAGCAGAAATACTGATCTGACGATTTAGGTGCTTAGGATACCCGATTTTTATTGTCTTCTACACTATACTGCTACAGAAGTGAAAAATACAAAAAGTGAAACTGCAGGCAATGATACACAGGCAAAATGTAGCTCTCCAGGACGCACTCTGACCCGGCCACACTTCCCCAAACTTGTTCACTTATATCACGCTTCTTACAAGGTATCCCTTAGCAATGTTGGTCACTGTGTGAGGGCAAAACCCTGCGGCTATCTTAGAATCTATCAAGAGGATATGTGAACTCACAGGTGTAAGTGGTCTTTATTTTAAGGATTTGTCTTCACAAGAAAGTTTTAAGTTATGCTGCTGTCACAACAATATAATCACCATATAAGCATACTTATTCTGAAATAAGATTGCTTATTCCTATTTAACTTACTTTGGTTTTGAATGCAGTTCAAACTGAAATGAAGTCACTCTTAGTCTGATAGAAGTGCCCCCATGCAGCAGTAACACTTCTGAAAACATACTGTGACAGTGAGAGGAAGCATCCAAAGAAAATCCTGGATGTTTGAGACTCATGAAGACTCAGTTGCACTTACTGCAACTCCACAGATGTTACTAAACTCTAGCTAAACTCCAGTTTCATAAATACCTTCTACAGGTTTAAATGACTCTTTCATATTCTACATTATTTGCCTTAAGCTGTTCCAAACTGCAACCCTGCAGCGCTAAACAGCGACTTGGCTCTATCACAGAGCTAGCTGCTCTTTAGTGAGGATGAGACGCTCTTGTACACCACTTATACATGTCCACAGCCTCCTTCTGCAGGAAAGTGCAATGTAAATATTCTTATTTGAGGAGCAAAGATAAATTACATTTGTATAGTCTATTTGCCAGATTTAACTGACAGCAAAAGCCCTTTAGTCTACTCTGCTGTTTCTAATCCAGAGGGATGCAGCTCTAAATTATTTAGAGAACAGTTGAAAGTAAACACCATTCTAAATTAAAATGACCCCTTTGAATGTTAACTCCTGCCAAAGATTTAGTTTTTGAAGATTCCAGCCCAATTTTCAGGGTAACACTGCTTCTTCCCCATCCCTTAATCAGAAGTCAGCACTGCTCCATAACTGTCTCCTAAAGATCCTATACTCTCATTATGTCCCACTGCTAACAAACTGCATCCTGTCTCCCAATGACTTGTCATACTGCTATATCCAGAAGTGATAAGAAGCACAGGTTTTCAAGGAATGCACATCAACTGTCAATGCAACACCACACTCCAGTGGTTTTCCCACCTCCTCCCTCCCAGCTAGCCTTAAGAAGCTGCGGCTTTTATTTGTATTGTGGGTGTGAAGGAGAGAAAACAGGCCAAATTCAGCCCCAGCTCAAGGGGACTTTGGCTGCTTAGGTTACAGGTCCCTTGGATGAATATGTTTAAACTACTCATCCGATAAGCAGACACAGACTTTTTTTTTTTTAAAAAAATTTAAATAATCTCTTCTTAAATCTTTCTTCCCCCC
>JANZLQ010000032.1:19393068-19404935 GCA_026212715.1 Elanus axillaris
GACAGGGCAAGCATGAGGCTCAAGCTAGGAGGGAAACAATTGCTTCCAGACCCATCCCATGGGGTGTGCTGCACCAGCAGGGGTTCAGCAGTTGCACCTTCCTCTGCTGCAACTTCCAGTCTCCCAGCTCACTCAACCCAGGATGCAAACTGCCAGGATGCAAACAGGGCTGCATGCTGTTGGAGCAGTGGTGTGAGTGGGATGATGAAAACTTTGTGTGCCTGCTGTAGGAGGAATCTTTCTCACTTCTATTTCTAAAGCAAGATCTCTTCCTCTTTGTTAGCAATAGTATTATGTGCTTTTCAAATCACTGCTTTATGCTGCAATGGCAAAGAGGACTGCTACCACTGCCCATCTGTATTTGCAGTCCCTATCTCCCTCAGTCCCCATTTGTTCTACGTTCCTGCTCAGTCTTCCTTGATCTTTTGCTCTGCCTGGATTTCTCCAAGACGTCATTCATTCTAGATTCCTAGTCAGTGTATGCTATTCACATATATGCAAGGAAAACTCAGATATCTCTGTATCAGGGTTGCCTGAATCAGATGCCCTTGACATCATCTATGCTGGTTTTTACGCCTCTTGAGATCAATATACTCAAGAGTTTTCCAACAGGAAAAAGGAAACCATTCCAAAAGGACCAAGAGGCAAACATGAGGAATATTAACATCCTTAGATCCAGTATGTAAGTTACTCAGTGTGAACTGTAACTGACACACTATATATACCTTCCTAAGTGATAAAAGGTGTGAGATGCTAAAGAGGGGAAAAGTTAGTTTCCTGCCAAGGGGTCAGCCTGTGCCGCTGGAATTGTGTCCCTGGTAGCAAACAAACAAAAATTCGGGGGAAGAGCATGGGAGAACTGATCCCCGCAATGAAGCCACAATGCATACAAAAGATTGTGGCTTGGTATCTGACATTGATTTGTGTTATCTGGATTACTCTTTTGAATCACTCCTCTGAATGTGAAGCACAGCACTGAAGAGCAGCACACATCCATGCAGCAGATGTGGCAGACTTGTTCTGTGCTAGCGCTGGCATATGCAGACAAGGTGCTGGCCAGATGAAGTATTCCCAACCTACTCAACCCCGGATAAAGGTAGCTGTTGCCATCATATCTATCCACTAAGAAACAGCAAAGACGAGCAGCAACTGAGAGCCACTGGTTCCTGTAAGCACAGCTTTCTTCAGACCTTTTCTTATGATGAGCACAACTTCATACTTCACTAGTACGCAGAAGCGCAGCCACGATGATCCCCCAAATACAGCAGTAGGACTTGGCTGAGGAAAACCCACTAAACTCATTGGGAGGCATTTCATCCATTTTAAGGGATTTTTAGGTCACGTCTCATTTTCACCAAGAATTAATCCCCAGGAACTACCAGGTTTTCCTGAAACCCTTCCACCATTTCAGGACAAGGGCTGTAACATCCTAATAGCCAAGCTCACTGAACAGATTAGTGCAGACTCCCCGAATGGGGTGGCATTTTTTTGGTTGCTGGCTGTTGTTTTACAGGCAGTATAGAACAACTGAAATATATGCTCTCTGAGCATATGCTGAATCCCTCGGGGACAGGAGAGCCACTCTGACTCCTAAGGGAAACGGGGGATAGGGACCTGAACCTTCCTCTGCTGTTCTGTGGAAAAATAAATAATATCTCCCTTATTTAAGGGTAAAATGAAAACAAAGATTCAGTTCAGTGAACACCTTAAAGACGTGTAACTACCCTCAGGCAAGCACTGACAAACACATAACATACACAGGAATTTGCATAATTGAGTCTGAAGTGAAGCGATAACAATCATTAGAAACACCAATCACATCTAAACTAGTAAGTATTGAGGGACAGGTGAAATAAGAAAAACCTCTTCTTCAGAGAAAAAAAAAAATCCATCAGTTTTAATAATCCTAGCATGTTACTTGAAACTACAGTGAGTTAAAGAACAAATCCACTGAAACGTAACATAAATCAACTGGGTCCCTAAAAAAATGTTCATCTTTCCATCAGCAGCAGAGTGGAGGAGTGATTTCTTGCCTGAGCTGGTAAATTTTCATGGAAATTCTGCTAGACTATAGTAAAACAATGACCCTTGAATCCTTTTTCCAGTAAAATATCAGCAGTTCCTTTACCTAAGATCCTGTTGTCTTTTTTTGTGCACTAGTACAAAGCCTACGCAAGCCTACAAGAGAGCTATTATGACAGCAAGAAACAAAAGGATTGTGAGAAATTTCTTTGTAATTTTTTTTTCCTAAAAGGCTTTAAGAAAGACGACTTAATTGTCAGTCATCATAATCTACTGTTCTCTTAAAGTCTTTACATCATTTAGGCTAAATTCTGCCACTCTGGGACATGGGGGCTGAAATCTGATCTGTAATGCTGGTTGCCACTGCCTGCTCAGTGTCTCACTAACTAACTCCTAGAAGGAACAAGGTTCCTCCAGAGACTTGCAAGGAGTACAGAAAACTATAATTATCCAAAAGTACTACATGAGTTTCAAAATTATTCTGCAAGAGCCACGTGCCCAAAACAAAAAAGCACAGAGCAATACCTTGCCTGGCCATCTCAACCAACGCAGTGCAAATGAGCAGGGGTGCGAGAAGGTGATGGGTGTTGGCCTCTTTCAGGACACAGTAACCTTAACAATAGTGACTGGAAAAGTAACACCTGGGAACCCATCAGACCATTACCTGGAACGGCCTTCTGCAAGCAGGCCCTAAACTAACACTAAGCATTACTAAGCTGGGTATCAGCTATGAGTTATCCATGCACAGTATTAGTCATTCTCCAGTAGCTCACCTTTCTGCTGTGGTTCCCACCCCCCCTTCTCTTCCTTCTTCCTTTCTGGGTCACACACCAGCACCTGTATTACTCTGAGTGATACAACAAAACCTCATGAGGTCTGTAAGATTATTCACAGAGCTGTCCTAACTATCAGTGTGAGCAGGTGGTAGGGTCTAGTCCTCTCTGTTAATATTTGTTCCTTCTAAACCCTGGATATGTTTTACAGTTTTATTATTGTTTCAGTTTCACTTTTTATAGTATATACATTTACTTAACTCAATAAAAAGTTTTTTAAAACCCTAGGAGTTAATTTCATTTTCCAAATTGAATTAAATAATTGAGTAAAGTGGCATAAAGAATTAAGAAAAAAACCCTAGCTTTCAAGCTAATTTATCTCAGTTTTTAAAAACCAAGGTAAATAAAACAGTCAAAGATTTTGTAGATAAAATTAACATTCAGATTCATTCTCCATTTTCAGTTTTGCTTGTCACTTTATTTGAATTGGCTTTGCCCTGACATATTGGATCTGCACAAAGAGTTTAAATGTAGGTCCAAAGCTACTAACCACATTATTTAATGAACTAAGCCTAGCCCGAACAAAATTTTGCTTTTGTCTGTCTCAATGCAGCCACTACCTGCCATTACCACAAAAAACTTCCCTAAGAAATCATTCTGAGTGGCCCACAACCAAGAAAATTGCTAGCCTAATTTAATTACCTTGTAATTAGATGTGCTTCTCTTTCTGTGTGAATGTAATCAATAACTAAAGTACTATAATTGCAACCTATTAAAAGAAATAAATCACAAACTTTAACAAAGAATCTACTACTTTGTCAGAATCACAGTATTCTAGCAAGACAGGTTGTTATCAGTGTTATTTCCCCTAAACCGATAAGTTTTGCATAGGTGCAGCTTCACAGCAGCCAGCTTCAATGGTTACTAGGTATTCCATTTTTTCAAGGGATTGCAGCTCTGGGACAGCCAACTGTATGGTTTCATCTCATGTAGAGATCTGGGGATTTGAGTGATATTCTATAAAAAAAAAAAAATTTTAAAAGATAGTGAGAGTTGCTGAGCAACACGATATCTTTCCGGTTACAGTCACAGAATTTGCCTACTGAGGGATTCTAGTTTTGAGTTCTTTCAGTTTGAGGCTTAGTGTAGTTATCTTTGCAGATCTGAAAGAAGCAGGCAGTTAACTTGGTCAGATCCAGATCCTGGAAGACATTTTAATGCCCAGTATGAGAAAATTATAATTCTCCTTGTTTTTTCTTCTAGTATATACAGATGTGTGTATATATATATATACACACATGCACACTTTTAAAATAATGTAAAGCAGGTAGTAAAAGCTTTTCATTGCAGTCAATCAAAATTCCATTACTTTTTTTTTTTTTTTTAATTGTCCAGAATAGAACAACTCCTGGGCTTCAGATCATTCGGTATTTGAAGAAACTTAGAAGACCTAACAAGGCATTGTACTGCAATGAAGAAAGTGAGGCATATGTGTCATTCTTCCCTTATTTGTTGGGAGAAACATAACTTAAATATCATCCACAAAGGCTCTGTGTAGGTAAGCAAGGTGCAAGATTTGCCTATTGCTAAAACAAAAATGCCCCAAATAAAAAAATAAAATCCCTGAATTTGTCACGTAAGGCACTTACTTTATACTTTCAGCAGCCAGTTTCTGTGCTTTTGCCCCTTATTAAAGGTTTCTGGGATCCTCAAACTAAGGAGATTCTTGCTGCCAAGTCTACTACCCACTTGCCTGAATCAGACATGAATCACAAATCAAGACAAAGATCTCAATGGGTGGGAGGTGAAAGAGCAAGTCAACAAGAAGAATGCTCCCCAAGCAAGCTCCAACAGGAGTACGTGAGCAAACAAACACAGAAACCTTTAGAACTAAGTTTCTGAGTACAACACTTGATTCAGCTCCCAAGAGAGGATGAGGCTCTTAAAACAACTGACTTAGCCCCATTACTACCACATTTCATCTTCTCTTGCCTCTGGGCAGTAAACAGGTTCCTGATGCACACAAATACTAGTCCACACAGTAGTGATTGTTCATGAGTAGCCAAAAAACTATTTAGGGCCAGAATCGAAATGTTGCTCTATGATAACTTACATCAATGGGTAGCTCAGCCCAGAGTCTGGAGATTTGAGCACAGGCTTTAAAAAGTCAGTGCCCTGACCTGATATGCAACAGCATCATTCTTAAGGCTGTCAGAGGTGCTATGCCAACCAACATCAACCAATAATTTAGCCAAATCACTGCAACTGGCCTTTTGCCAGGGCAGCTGTGTTACTTTAAATGCCTTCAGCTGTCACTCAAGGAATACAAACAGTGTAACCATGTCCCTGATCAAGGAAATCACTGAGAAATCTCCACATGCCAGATGTCTTGGGAGCCTTGACCATCCTTTCATCTGCTTCAGTCCCCAAGGGAACTAACACTCACTGCTTTGTCACACAGTTGATCTTCCTATGGTCCACGAGTGCCAGCTGGAGCTGTAAGTAAGACTGATGATCAACAGCACAGGAAAACACGCGCTCCTAAAGAACAGCAGTTTGCACGCTACAGGGGTAACTTCCTGATCAGCACCTCTCATCAGACCTGCCAGGCAAACTGTGACTACACCTTCATCTCTCCCTCCCTCTCTTTCACTATCCAGCCTCCACACCTTCGAGAAGAAATGGTGCTCAGCCCATCCTTAGCCCTTGATGCTTCTGGTTTTGCACTCAACCATGGGTGAGGGCCACAGCTGCTCAACCAGTGTTTGGCAGGTGTATCCTCTGACTGCAAGGTTTGCGTTTCCTGTTTGTACCACACTCAAGATGGGCTGGGTTAAAGCTCCAGGGTCATGAGAAACACTTAATGCAATAAGCAGAAATGACGCTGCAAGACAGAAGCCTCAGGTTCCTGTGTCTTCTCCTCTGTCATGCCTCACCATTCAGTGAGATGCGTACATCGTTTGGCTTCACTACGCTTTAGGATACTTGGTAAGTTTGCTGGATATTCACTATGTCTGGACTAAAAGAAGTGAAGGAAGAGAAACAGATGGTCGTTATTGGACTGAATTACTAGGAGCACAAAATCTCATGTCCCACTCTACAGTTGGATTCTGTGTGTAATTCCAGGAGCAGTCCCTCTCCAAATAAGAGGAAAATGAAGCACGAAGAAGTGAAAGCATTGCTTGCCTTTCTGCAAACAGCATCAAGAGTTGCAGTCTGCTGACTATTCTGCAGGTATCAACACTGGCATCCTGTTTCGGATCAAGCGAAATACCTACAACCCTTACATCATTCCCAGACCAAAAGCCAAAATAGTCAAGGAATTAGATGGCTTTAAAGCTGCACTGTCACAAGGGTTTCCTTCACTCTTCCCTACAGAGATGTTGTAAAAGCCAATACTGTTGACTGAAAGATTTTATTTTAATAAGAATCAACGTTTTCTGTTTTAAGGGATACTAAAATGTCTGCCTTTGAAGCAGGCATTAAACATGGACATTATCTCTACCTTTGCAGCTTGTGCTCTGCTCTGAAAGACACTGGTTCTCTAACAGGATGGAGCTCTGCCACCTGCCCCTGCTGAACATTGGAAAACATTGAACCAAAGAGGTTTTGCCCCTACCAGGGTTCTGCCAGAATATCAGAATATCTTGCTGGAAACTGAAATGTTATTATCCAAGAAGTAAATGGAATGTTCCTCACTATAGGAAAGTTGACTCACTTTCAGAGCCCAGACATTTGAGATTTATCCAGGCTGTCCATCACCCAGAACAATTTTGTCATAAATCAAACTCACTTTAGCAGATGGTGTGGCAGAAGGAAAGAAATCTTTCTTAACCTCCAAAACAACTGCAGTTTAAGTCTTCAGAAACTTCCTATGCCACAGTTTGGCAATTTGAGAATTCTCTGACCATCCTCCATTTATCCTCCACTTGTCACAGGTCACTGATTGACATTACCAGTCATATGAAAGGGACATCTAGAAAGACAACGCTCTTCAGATGAAAAAATGAGCCTAACATCCTATTAGGTAGGGCACAGAATTATCAGTTTCAAACAGGATGAGTACTTGGGAATATTTAAAATCCAAACACATCCACACTTCTCTATACAGACACCAATAAATAGGTTCAGTCTAAAACATAAGCACAATTTGTTAAGGCACAAATGTGTGATTTGTGGACTGTGTATGACTTCAAATTAAAATGTACTACGACAAGTGCCAATCCACTTAAATCAGGTGTAGTTTCTGCATAACTTCAAGAGAGACTGTGTTCTGGCAACAAGCCAGGAAATAACTAACTTCAAGAAGCTAATCTGCCCTGAGTGAACTCCAGGCACTTGGGAAGGAAGCTGAGCATGCATTTCATCTTATTTGCTAAGGTGGTGCAGACTGTTACCCAGACACACAGCTCTATCCTGCCTGCCCAACAGTTCAGGGCTAGGCTCACCACCAGTTTAACTGCCCACTGATTCAGTGGCCGCAGGAGAATGTCCAGTCTGAACAGACAAAGAGAAATGAAGGAAAGTTTAATGCTTATCCTTTATTACACTTCCCCATTCCCCACAAACCACTATCATCAGACAGAAATTGCAAAATTGTCTTCTATTAACTGGTCAAAGACTCCTCTCCTTCTATCCCTATCAGCTTGGGTTAGCAAACACTTGTTGAAGCTTACCATGTTCTCAATGTATCCTTGTGTAAGGGCCCCAGAAACCCTATCCTATATAACTTTGAGATTTCGCCTGAAAGGAATGTAACACTGTAACACTGGAAGACTATGGTGCTGTAATTCCTTTTTTTCCTGTAGGAAAGGATAGGAAGCACAAGGACAGAGTTAAGGTTGCTGTAAGAACCTTCTGGTTATTCGTGATGATTGTGCTCCATTTTGATCACTATTCCATGAAAGTTTTGGCAAACTGGAGGGAAGTTCAGGGACGAGTAACAAATAGCGTATCACTGAGGCTGAAAGAATTGTGTTTGTTCATGCCAAGAGGACCAAGCATGGCAACTATCT
Source organism: Elanus axillaris (assembly GCA_026212715.1). Classification (NCBI taxonomy): domain Eukaryota; kingdom Metazoa; phylum Chordata; class Aves; order Accipitriformes; family Accipitridae; genus Elanus; species Elanus axillaris. The sequence continues at coordinate 19,400,879 of JANZLQ010000032.1, forward strand.
TCTAATACACAACAAGTTCCCATAACTATAAAAGCAGTCAATTGTTCTCCATGTCCACTGGGAAGGGCAAGAATAAATGGTTTTAATTTGCAACAAAACCAGAACATTCAGGTGAGATATCATAAAAGGGCTTTCCAGGGCTATCAGTGAGTTTTCAAACAAGCTTGACAAATGCCTGTAAAATCACGGTCTAGCTCAGTCACAGAGGACACCTGCCACCAAGATAGAACTGGGCTGATCCCACTGTCAATGAGCTGCAATACTTTTAAAGGAGTTCTAGTCACAAGCACCAAGCTGGTTCATCATCAACGGTCTAAATATACCCATCTCCTGCAGGACAGTGAAGAAAGTTACATGATCCCTTTCTGTGCTTTATCTCCATTTCCTAAAGAGTAGTAAACCATTCTTTTAAAGAATTAAATCCCTCACACCAACACTTATCTGTAAATCAGGATTTCTGAAACTACTGTACACATGCACGTACATACACACATACATAATTATCTGTAAGTAATCTCTTTATAATATGTACTTACATAACTTTTTTTCCTTCCTGCCATGATAATTCAGCTTCTAACATCCTAAAATGTCAGACACTCATTTACAAAAGATCCAAGCAAACTCCAGTGCTTCAATATGGGATCTAGGTCCAGACACATGCCCTTTCTCTGCTCCAGTTCCTACAACTGCAGGCTGCAATAGCTCCGCTTCAGAACACTGTTGAACAATTTAAGTAATTACCATTTGTAAACTAAAGGCACTCAAATAAGGCATTTAAGTACTCAGATACACAGCAATATAGTGTTAAATGAAAAGGATTATTAGAGTTCAAAAATGTCATGTATAAACCAGATCAGACATACACTAGTAACAGTTTCCCATCTGTTCTTCTAATCTATCACAAGACAAGGTCCAGTACTCCGTCTCTTCTCCTTTGCCTCCTCCAAACTCACACCTCCATTTTCCTCTAAGGAAGCACAAGCAGTTACTGCCTCACCTATCATGTACGCCACTGTTCAAATACGGCCCACCCTTTGCAATGGAATGCAAGTGTCAACACGCGATAGGCGCTGCTATTTAGCGGGGTGTGGTATTTACCTAGGGGAAAGCCACATCCTTCAGCAACCACTTTAATAACTCTGAGCTTTAACATAGTAACTGTGAGATTATTCCAAACCACTGTGTTGAAAGGATTTAGAAAAAAAACAAACAAAACAAAAAAAAAACCCAAAACACTCCACAAACAAAAAAAACCCACACAAACATGAAACACACTCCTATTTGGGTTAGTATCAGAACAGAACAAGTGAGGCCAGTGTCCCAGGCAGGATGGAAGCCCACAAATGGAACATGGCAATGATGGAGAAGCCCAGAATTATATGGAAATGGAGACCCTTCACCTTCCCCCATAGCAGTGAGAGGGCCTTCAGGTTATGAGGTAGTTGTTTGTTTTTGGAGCAAACCTAAGATTAGAGAAACTCTTCCTGCCCCAAGTCAGCACTAGGAACTATGTAAGGAATCTGGAGAAAAGATTACTTCTCCCTTGAGCAAAACTACAGGATCAAAAGAGAATTTCTGTTAACAGAACACCACAAGAAAGGCGAGTTGAATTCCTCCTCCGTATCAGAAGCAGGTAGTCCCAGCAGACAAGGGATTATTTAAGATTTTAATTTCCATAATGTAGCCTTAAGAAAGAGAGTCAAATTCAGACCTTACATAAGCAGGAGTGACTCAACGAAAGACTGAAACAAGGCATCTGCCTTCCTGAAGAGTTGTGGGTGTTTGAACAATAGTGAGTGTGTTGTACAGAGTATGTTTCCTCTACCCTGAAGGTAAACAAATGTGTTTACAGTCAAGGTCCTGGAGATCCCATCTTTTTAGAAGCACAAACATCAATTGCCAATTATTAAGACACAAACCCACCTAAAAATAAAATATACTAAACAGGGTGTAGTTTATAGAGACCATTTATCTACCAAAACTTTTATCTCACAGTAAAAGAGACCAAAAAACCCCATAAAACTTAAAAGAATCTCGCACTGTTGCCTCCTAGCAACAGAACTGCAAGCCACACTCCCATATCTTGCACAACCACCTACACCAGCCTCCTGAAATATGGAGCAAGCAGCAGCTTCTATGCCAGATTGGACATAGGTAACAGAAGCCAAGTGACCAACACCAATACACCAGGGCTCAGCAGACAAAGACAAGACAGACATTTGAAATATCATTTGCAGGTGGTTTCTGGCTTATGCTGCGCACAGGGGAACAAGCCATGCAGAGAAGTTACTTCACAAGCCAAGACTGACTTTGCAGCCCTGCCTGCTCTTTTTCTTGAAGAACGCAACGTAAAAAGAAAATTGGCAACTTGGCTACATTCATCCTACAGCCATCTCCTGTCCCAGACAGGATTGCTGCCTATACAGTCAGAGGACTGAAAAAGCAGACTGGGATCAAGACACACAACTCTGGCAATGGGAGAGGACATATTTCTAGAGGTAATGCAGAAAATCCCAATGGATAACCAGGGATGGAATAAAGGTCATTAGTTTTCTGTCACTCCAGTTTTAATATTGGAATGGGAAACCATGCTCAGGACATCAGCCAGTCCTGCTGCTGCAAAAAGACTTGGAGGCTGTTGGTGTAGTGATTAACAAGCACAGGGCTGTTCGACAGCACAGGACTTCCCTCCTCCCTCGTCTCATTGCTGAAGTCACATATCCTCTTTGGTCTTGCTATAAACTTTGGGACAACAAGTCATGAAACTGTTACAGGGGCCTGATTAGTGTCCAGATCCACGCAGATTATCAGGCCAGAGAGAACTCCAGAGACTCACTTCTTCCTAACTTCTTTAAAACATGGTTTCATTATTTTTTTCTACTCAATGCCTTTGCTAGCCATGGTGGCATCATGAGCAAGTGATAGGCAAAAGCACCTGCAAGTCAGGAATCTCTACTTTAAAATCCTCTCATAGGATTTTCAACAGAATGGCAAGATCTATCCTGAAATGAGTGCCTTGGGATTTAACTGCTTAATCCTTCTGGGTTAGTACAAAGAAGGCAAAAATTGTTCCTTAGCTAAATTCCATAGAGCAAGACAATACAAATGGTATCCAATTATCAGCCCAAAATTCTGACACTCAGCATTTTGCACTATGAAAAGTGAAAGCTGGAGCGTAGGAAGGTTTCCTAGTTTCTTCAGATTACATTCTCTTCTGAACAAAGCTGACCCTTCGTGGAACCGGTGCCACTGTTCCTACAGAAAGTGCATGGGTGGGAATGGCTGAGGAGAGAGCCCACAGCAAGTAGAGCTTATCATGATTAGAACATTCAGGTCAAGTGCACTTAGCCAACAACCCACTCAAACCCTGCAAAAGATAACAAACAGCCAATCTGCACTCACGAACACTGTTCACAGATTTTTATCCTTTCTATCACTGCTACCACATAAGCATACAGCAACGCAGAAAAATACGGAGGCCACCTTTTAAGACTTCCTCTAGCTCTGCCTCTTTCAGAAGATCAGGGTCTCAAAACCCAGATTTCCTGTACAGCCACTAAAGGACAAATGCACATGAAATCTTTCTGTTTCTGTGTGTCTCATTTTCCTGAGAATTGCTCCAAGTTACTCACCTCACAGAAGGGCAAAAACTGTTTGCTTCAGACTGAACAATTCCAACTAAATCTCAGCCATTTCCAAGGCTAGAAAAAGATATATGTTGATCCTATTACAAAACTTCTGACGAATCCTCTGAAAAGCTTCTTAACCTTGAGTTTTGAGGAAGGAGCCTGAAATTTGGCAAGAGGAGAGTTTTCAAAGCAGAAGCAGGCCATGGGAAGAACAGAAGTCAACCTGACCAAATCTGGCAAACTATAAGATCCTCAAGTTCATTTGCAGTAGATGCTTGTTAGTCTTTAAAAGTTACCTTCTGTGGAGATTGCTAGGCACAGCCCACACAAGGGACTGATGGAGCTCAGCCATCCCACTGTTCAGGGGAGCTTGAGGAGGCTCAGCTGTGCGTGAGGCTCAGCTGTGGCCAAGGTTTGCCTGATACAAG
>JANZLQ010000032.1:19422841-19475544 GCA_026212715.1 Elanus axillaris
CCTCCCGGCCCCCGCGCGGCTTTCGGGCTCCCGGACCAGCCGTGACGGAGAGGTTGCTTTGGCAGGGCCAGGCATCGCGGGGCGACCGGTGCCGAAGCCGTGCTTAGAGCCGAAACAAAGCGTCATGCCTGTGCTGAGTTACGCTAGTGGTTCTGTCTTCAAAACAGAGAGCCCGCGTGCTGTTGCCATCTAGAAGTCCCCCAAACTTCTTCCACTAGCAATGCCTCTAAAAAGTGCCCGACGGGGTTCTTAAACGGTCAAGCGATGATAACGCCGTAACTGTAATGATGATGCTGACGCAAGCATGACATAACCATTGGTGCTGTGTAACTGATCACAGTGGACAGCCTCTTGCACTAGATGTTGCAAGAGGAAATCGGGAGAAGAAGTAGATAAAATAACACGTAAAAGGTATGCTTGAGGTCTGGTTCTTCCAAGCTTTTTCTGTGGTAATGTCTATGAAAGTTTAAATTACCTTTGTTTCTATATTATTTTGAAAGTAAAGCAGGTAGTAGGCTGAGTGGAAAATAATCTCTGATTTTTTTGCATTAAAGAAATATCAGCTCTCAATTTCTGCTGGAGTAAATCAAGAATGGGGACTGTGAGAAGGTCTACTTTCCCTAGGGCCACAGATATGTCTTTTTCATTTCTAATTTTTTTCACATCAGAATATAAATTGCTCTGCCTTCTCCTTCAGCCTAGTGGATAAATTCTGAGATTTCCTGCACCATTGTTTTGCTGGGTTTCTTTGACTCTGTACGTGAACAAACTACCCAGGACCCTGCTGCAAAAGTTAGTGCTGCCATATCCATGTGCTGAGCTAATATCTGGCACTTGTCTTTGGTGTTTCTGCCATTGCTAAGAGCACAAAGAGTTCTCTTCAGTAACTAAACTGGGATTGCAGATCATCAGGTTGGGTTTCCATCTCTGTTTCTCTTCCCAAGAGAGCAGATTGCTGGGAAGACACTGAAAGCAAGACAGGATTAAACCATCCATTCTTCCTCGTGAGGAACAACATTACTATATTATAAGCCAGGGGTGGTCAATCTTTCAACAAATTCTTCTGATTCCAGTGACAGAATAGGTGGCTCAGCAATCAAGCACTCCTTCAAACTTCTGAACTTATGGTGCTTTCCACTGTTTCATCTTTTCAGTGGGACTAGTTGCACAATTTTTCCTAATAAACAAAATAGCCCTGCAGAAGTACTAGGGGAAAAATTACTCCATGCTTTCACTGGCATAAAAACCTATTAACATGATCTTTAACATTATGGAAAAAATAAGCAAAACAAAACAAAAATGTCAAGGTATTTTGCTTATGCATCCAATACATTATTGCCTTAGGTAAGTACAGTTTCACAAGGCCACATGATGACCAGAAAAGAAGCAAAGAAAACCACATCCTCTTTGAAATTGCAAGGAGAAGACCTTTGCTTCCTTGGTGGAGTTGTTATCAACCTGAAAATACACCCTGGTTTTAGCTTGGATTGTTTTGGGTTTGGGGTGGGGTTTTTTGTTTTGGGTTTGTTTTTTTTTTAATGTTGTCAAGGGTGACTATTAATTAGTTATGATATTTACTAACTAAAACTTAATGGGTTTGTGTTTTTTTCTGTATAGCAGTTGGAAGAATAATGAATCCTATTTCTCTTATAATGTTACCACAGTACTTGCCAAAGAGTTTAAGAAATTGCTTTATGAGAACATAAGCACCTTCAGAAATGGAAACATGGGGCAAAGATGATATAAGGACACTGATATCAAGTGTCTAGAGGTTTGTTTGCTACATTTCATTTTCATTCCAAGAACTGCATTTCCCTCACAGGCTGTTTTTGGTCATTTTCATGAAAACCTTTTCCCTTTGATACACGCACAATGTGGATTCCTGGAAAACAATGTTTTCTGCAGATTTCATCGTGTAAACACATCAGCAGAATTTTGGCTAAGATTAATAATAGAGGTGTTGAGCTGCACTTTATACAGATAATGCCTAATGGCAGGTCAGATGTTCATACGTAAACATATACCACACCCTGTTTCTCAGACTGTCACATGAAGATCAAACTCATAAAGAGATATTCAAAGAGGGTGAATAGATGAAAGTCTCCCTGAAAAAATGGCAGAGATGAATCAAAGCACAAAAAAGAAAATGCCTTTTCAAATGTAGGCAACTGAAAATTAACTGTCTTCATAATTCATTTTTATATAATGTCGAACCATAAAGTTCAGTTAGAGCTTAATGAGGGCACTGATAAATCAAATTGATAATGCCATATATTCCTGCCCAGGTGCAGGTCAAAAAAAAGCTAGTAGGCTTTCAACATGGAAGAAGCTAAGTACAACACAGAAAAAAGAATTTCTTGCTGGAGCAGCACAAGGTAATTTCCAGTGTCAGAAGCTGGACAGCCCTCCCATCTTAGCAAGTTAGGGAGGAAGGCTTGCAGCAAACTGATGAACAAACTACTGGGACAAGAAAGCCACTAGTGGCCAAGCTGAAACTGAATTCTTGGTCCAGGGAAAGAGGGAGGTAATCAGAGGGACAGGGGGAGAGAAGCAGAAGGAGAGAAAGTACAGGCATGAGAGTCTTGAGATACAAGACTTCAGGTCAAAAAAAGAATTGAAACACACCAGCCATCAAGTACCTCTTCGGGTAATCCTCTCTTGCCTAGCCCAGACGTCACCACCAGATGGCCCCATGTGAACTTGGTTGAATAACTGATTGCTCGCTTCAAAGACATACAGCGTTTAAATCTGTCTAATTTCCAAGCTGCCAAAAGAAAAGAAAAGAAAAAACCCCAAACAAACAAAACCCAATAACAACAACAACAACAACAAAAAACCCACCCAAACGTCAAAAAGTCTGGCCATATGAGGCTGGAGAGTTTCAACAACTCGGGAGTCTAAAGCTTGCATTAGAATCCATGTCTCAAGTCCTGGGATGCTTGGATGCAATGTCACAGTCCAGTCTTAAAAACACAAGGGGTGATGCAAGGGTGACACTGAATTCACAGTACAAAAACCCAATTGGATTCTCTCCCAACTTCACCACTCTACTTTTCCATGCTTATCAAAAGTCAGAAATCTCGAGGCGCTCCTTTACCATGTAGGCACCCCTGGGGAAAAGTCTTAACAAATCACTGGGGGTAAACAAAATTTAACCCTGCAGAGAATGATGGCCCGTCGTGAGACAGGGTTTCCTGTCTCTTTTGTTTTATAATTAACAGGGGCCTCTGAGACTTGATGTCAATGATCTCAAAATTAGCTTTCCCCCTTACCCACTAAACCTATCTGAATGGAAGATGAGTTTATTTTTAGGGAGGAAAATGCCTTCAAAATGTCCTTCATTTTATATTCACCTCTCACCCTGTAGTAATATCTCACTCATGGAGCAGGGGCTTGAACAACTTTCTTACACAAAAAGCCTTCTTACAACAGCTGCAACACATCCAGCAACATTCACCTGGCAACAACCTGTCCCTGAATAAGTAGGCATCTGCAGCACATGTTCGGTGGCCCCTAACTGTGGGAACTCAGCAGGAGTCCATACATGCAGTTCAGGTGAATACTGAAGAAGGGCTCTGGATAAAAAGGGGGACAATGCAATTAGTTGAGGTGGGAGTCTGGATATTAGTCACAGATTTGTAGATAAAAAGTTTTCCCCATACTTCTGCTAAAACATAGACATATAAACTAGAGTGTGCCTACCTGGCTATGGGTACTTGTGCTAAGTTCTTCTCTGAGCTCCAGTAATGGTTGAACAGTTGTACCTTTGGTGGGACACCGTGAACAAACAATGTATAATCTCGTTAACAATGTCTCTGCAGGGTGGGATGATGGGACTTTTTGAGAAAGTCCTTTCATCTTGCTAAGCTTTGGTACATCTCCAGAAGAAGCTACAAGAAGGATCCTGGTGGTATAAAGTGTCCTAGCAGTTGTGAGCAAAAGTGAGGTGTACATGGGTAGTGCTTAAATGGTGTTGAGCCGGTTCCTTTTCACAGACCTGATCCTGTGATGTATCATTCATTTTTGATCTGATGATTCATTGGAATTTTAGACTCAGTATACTGACGGGGATTTATGATCATGTGAGCTTTTTCTTTAAAAATAGTTCTTACTAGAAGCAGCATTGTAACTGCACACCTGTGTACATTCGACACCCAGTCAAAACTTCCAAGAGGACTTCCTGAAATTTCAGACACTTCTATCAGGTAAATTCTCTGCCCGTTTTGATTTTATTTGGTTTACATTAATTTATATGTGTTATGTAATTTAATAACTTTTTGTTTTATACTAAAGCATGGCCTAGCATATAATTCTGGAAAGAAGGGAGATAAGAAGTGCTGAGACAGGGAGAAATCACGCCAGGCCTATGCCACAGTCACAGAGCATTAGTGCCTTTTTCTTCTCTCGTTTCCTTTTTCCTATTCTTTTTCTTGTTCTACCTCTATGACAGAGAAGCCAAGAAAACTGGAGATCATAGAGCTAAAAGCTTTTGAAGCATTAACAGTCTGAATACAGAAACTGAATCACCTTCTAGTTGTGATCCATGAGGGCTGCAGGTTGCTCGATGTGCAATGACTTGCACAGGTCGTGTTTCCTCTTCTTCCCCTTGGTCAGAGGACACTTCTGTGGAGCAGCAAACATGCAAAGTTTCATTGCTCATGCCTTTTATTCTGTTCACAGCTGTCCTGCTTTGGGGCGTTCTCTGAATAGGAATCCACTATGCTGGGTTTGGCTGGGACAGAGTTAATTTTCTTCACAGTAGCTGGTGTGGGGTTATGTTTTGGATTTGTGCTGGAATCGTTACTGCTGAGCAGTGCTTACACAGAGCAGAGCCAAGGCCTTTTCTGCTTCTCACCCCACCCCACTAGCGAGGAGGCTGGGGGGGCACAAGGAGTTGGGAGGAGACACACTGGGACAGCTGACCCCAACTGACCCAAGGGATATTCCAGACCATAGGACGTCATGCTCAGCATATAAAGCTGGGGGTGAGAAGAAGGAAGGGGAGGATGTTCGGAGTTACAGCGTTTGTCTTCCCAAGTAACCGTTATGCATGATGGAGCCCCGCTTTCCTGGAGATGGCTGAACACCTGCCTGACAGCGGGAAGTGGTGAACGAATTCCTTGTTTTGCTTTGTTTGTGTGCGTGGCTGTTGCTTTACGTGTTAAACTGTCTTTATCTCAGCCCACAAATTTTCTCACTTTTACCCTTCTGATTCTCTCCCCCATCCCACCAGGGGGGAGTGAGCATACCTGTCCTGAAAGGATGTGTGTGTGGATATCCATGAGGATGGAAAAATTCTCTCTTATTTCCTCACTGCTCATTGATAGATTTGTAGGAAAGCTGCAAGCTTGACTTTGCAAGAATTTTTTGTTTCTCTTCCTTTCCTCACTTAGCTCCGTCTTTTTTCCAAACAGGAGCGCTCATAAGTATTTGCTAATTCTTTCAATTCTTTAAAAGTCCTGTGAGACAGCTTTATATTAAAGTACCAAAGCAGAGGCAAATGGCTTTGTATTTATTGTTGTCTAATAGCATGGGGTCTATGTTATGATTTGATGGAACAGCTCCAAGTCTTGAAGGATGAACAGATAGATTAATGTGTTAACTCACTACAGTTTATTACAGTAATTAGAAATGAAACATAGCAAGTCATATCACAGGCATATAACAATAAATCAGGAGATTAATTATGGCACCCCCTACCCCTTCTAATTCACCCTGGGGCCCGAGCCCCAAGTCATGCCACGCTGCTTCCACCCCCACTCCAAACTGCAAGCACCCACTTTCCTCCAAGGAAAACATCACCCAGAGTTAGCACCCAAAAGAAAGAAGCTCCACTGGGGGTTCTTCTCTAGGCAAAGGCAGGAGGGAGGCTGGCTCAGCTTAGAGCCTTTCTTCTGGACAGTACACTTGTAAGGAAGACAGTACAGGAAGTCTCTCTCCCAGGCCATGAAGAGACGCTCATCATTTGTGCCCATCTTCACAAGCTGTGAAAGCGTTTTATAACATATAGCAAGTCACCATTGTTTTCATTAACGCTGAAACATATTGCAGAGTGGTTATGTATTCCTGCACCGCTGCACAGCAGCTCTTGGGTGAGGTGGGGTGTTAGGAAGTGTTCTCAAGCTCACAGAAATGGAAATGCAGTAAATTGGGTTAAACATTAAAAGATGCCTGCAGGGGAATTTTACAAGATCCTTTATAAGGTAATGTCTGTTTTTTCTCTTTTCCAACAGATATCAACCCGTTATTCTCATTTTGCTAGTGTTGGTAATGGACAACTTATACTGTTCTTGTATGACGCTCCTTCCTAAAACTGTTGTTATATGTGCACACATGCACATACATGTTCTCTGCAGGTGTTTTTGTTGACACCTACACCAGCTAAACAGCATTACAGCAGCCAGCGGTTCCAGGCAATGTGCTACTTACAGTTTCTTATAGGCAAATGTCAAATCTGAAAGTCCATTGTCAATAGTTACAGAGATTTTTCTGCGTCAACAGATAGCCGTCTGCTACTGACTAGTGCTTGTCATGAATGAATTAGCCATCCATTTTCTGCCACCACTGTAGGAAGAATATGTAATCCTGTGTGAAAGAGGGAATAAGAATAGAAAGCCACTCACATCTAACAGCAAGAAACTGGAGGGGAGTGTTAACACTAGAGTGCTGACAGCAAAGACACCTATCATACTCTGTCAACATCATTTCTTCAGAGTTTTCCTAGGCTGGCTGATGGTGCCAGAAAATTAAAGTATCTTTGCTGAAGCTTATAGCTCTAGAGGAATCTATCATGTAGAAGCAAGTTATGAAGCAAAGTTTATTCCCCTTTTCCTCTACATGATCTGGCAAAGAAAGCAGGAGAGGGACATAGCTGGAGAGGGCTCTGAAAGACAGAGAGAGACTGCATCCCTCTGCATAGCCTTAACTTTGATGGGAGTAATTTCCAGCTTCCTTTGCCTCAGCACAATTAAAAAGTAAAATCCATGTGAACTACAGGGTTGCCAGGGTGACATGAGCAATCCAGTATGAGGGCATAGTAGGACTGTAGGGACATCAAATATGGTGGTGGTGAGAGTAAGATCCAGAACCATGAATCATTCCAAATAAAATCACAAGCAATTTTAAAAAAATTTTTTTTTTTGCTCTTCTTGCTTGGTCTTCTCATTTTGGATCTCTCCCTGTGCCAAAGCTGCCCCATTTATGGAACAGTCAGCCATACTGAACGGCAGTCCTGGCTTTGTGTACCATCTGCCTTCAAGAAGGGACACAGAGAGCGTCTTCCTCTGCCTCCTTCTGACACTATGGTCTCATCAGTGTCTCCAGCTGATGTCCAACATATCACTGCATCTTGCCTCTGGGGTAGACAACCCCCGCATCCCACTCCCTGCACTGGGAGCTCTCTTCACAACCCTCACGACTCAAATCTCATTGCATCCATTTTTCCCAGTCCCCTTTTCCCTCTCCCTTGGCTGTGGTGCTGGCAGCAATGGATGTACAGATTGGTAGCTGCAGCGTGATTAAGTTATTTTGTCCTTGTCCTTTTCTATGTAATGAGAAGCTGTGAGCCAACTTTGGATCCAAGACTAGCCTGCCAGCCTTTGTACGTTTGCAGATATAGCTGACAGGAACTAAGTGCATTTGAGGGATTTTCAAGTTAGCTCCTGAGACACTGACATCTCCTAAAGGTGGTGCTAATACTCACAATTAGTTTCTAAAACTTGCTACTATTAATATGGTCACAAATTAATTTTCCATGTGACTGGGCAATAGATTTTCAAAAAAATGGGGCAAGTCTTGTACTTAATATAGTAGCAGTTATAGACCCCTCAGTGATCTAAAACCAAAGCCACCTAGGTGTATAAGAAGTGGATAATGGTTTGAATTGCTTCTCCCACATGCTTCATTGCTCCCCTCACCATAATTCTGCAATTGATTTGCACTCAGTCTCCTGCGAGGTGAGAAAGCAACAGGTAGAACAAATGTATTACCTGAGGTTACCCAGCTCCACCTAAGTTCCATGCTCAGGTAAGTCCCAAGGGCTCATGTGCTCCAGCAGGCAGAAATGGGGAAAACCCAAACATCCCCTCCGTGCTGACTGGCCAGTCAGTTGACTGGGCGGTAAGTGCTTTTGGAGAATAGGTAAGAGTCACCTTTCCACTGAGATATTAGATCCTGCACCACCCCAGTTGTACATTTTAGAAGGTATCTCTAACAACTTCTCTAAAAAAACATACATTTTTCAGACCTTCCCTCTTAAAACAGACCACAATGCCCCCAAAGGTGTTTAAGAGAGTTTGCAAAGTCACCATGAACACCAGACCTGGCCATCAGAAGATTTTGGAGAGATACAAGGGAAACCCTGCTTGGATTGCTGCCAATTATACTGCTTGAGGGATGAGGCCAGTGGGCTGTGGTGAGAGCACTGCTAGAGAGGAACATAATCTGGCATTAAGTTCTGCGTAATGCAGCTTCAAGCATCTGAAGTTACTTGTTCCTTTCCTACAGGATTCATGATTGAAGATCTTGCAGTCAAAGAGTGGTTTGACTCTAAAGCAGATTATTTATTGCTTCATATGTCTTTTTCTAACAAAAAATTAAAATAATTTTATATAAAAAAGTGGTGTTCTAAAAATTTTCATTGTGAAAAACAACGTTCTTCATCCTTCCCCTAACTCTTACCAACAGACCGAAATCTGCAATTTATAAACAGTCTTCCTAAAACAAAGACTAATAATCAACAGGAAGACAATAATTTCCTACAGGTAAAATACTGTACAGTACAACAGAACATGGCAGGGATTTCCTATAAGAGTGCTTAGGATGATAAATGATGTCTCCAAACACCAGTAAAATCTCAGCAGCAGTCAGTCACCAACCCATCTATCAAGCATGTGAGGACTGGTTCAGCCTATTTTGTACAAAGGAAACTGTTCTTTGTTTAACCTAAGTTAGTCATTCAGAGAAAAATAATCCTCATATTTCGTAGTATAGTTGAACAAGAAAAAATCCATTTGATACAATTTTTTTATTTTCTTGATTTGTTCTGAGTTCAATTGTCTGAGATATTCCAAGGTGATATCACCGTTAGTTCGTTTCTCTGAGCCATACCTCTTCAAGCTGGGGTAGTGCAGGCTCTCTGGTGCTCCAATGACCTTCAGAACATGCTCAGAATCTAACCCAAGGGTTTCATACTTACCCAGAATATCATAGTGAATGTTGCAAGGATCACACAGCAAAAACATCGGTTTCCAGTGAATGTCAAGAGTATTAGGGGGTTTTGCTATAATGAAGTTGACAAACTCCTGGAAACTCACTTTTTCAGAAGAATTTTTGTTTTTCCTGAACATTGCCCTAATCTCATTAGCAACAGTGATACTGTAGAACGGCTCAGAGTGCAGAAGTTTGTCTCTGTAAGCTGAAACCAGCCGTTCCAAAGGATGTCTGGTGAACATCACTTTGGTGTAATTATTCAGAAATTCCTTTTGTATGGCAGGAGGGTAAGTCACCAGCTTTTTGATCAGCGAGGTTTGGTGGATGTGATCATGCTCAATTTCAGAAGCTTCTGCATTCAGGTCTGCTTGGAGAAGAAAAATAGTTCTTTTCCAATTGGAGCAGCCTACCTTGGGCACCTCACAGTAGATAAATTTATGTTTGTGCTCCACAAAGAGCTGGTTTGCAACATGAGAATCTAATTTGCTTCTCAATTTAAGAAAGTTGTTCTTCAAGCAGACAGAAGCCAGTGTGCTTTTGCGATCATTTTGAATTGCCAGCCAATCTTCAGTGGGATCAGGAAAAGCACCTACAACGAAGGAAGAAATTTAAACCATTAGTGTGAAACAGACTTATATAGAAGTCTCTTTCTTTGTGACAGTCATAGCACTCAATCTATCTCCCTGCATACAAAAGGCTAATGGAGATGCTAAAATCAATTTTTTGTTTACTGTCACAAGACCCCACTATGGCCAACATGCAATAAACAATCCCACTTAGTGAAAAGTTTGTTAAATTAAAACTTTCAACACGTTAGCAGTATTACTCTAAGCAAGGTGGATGTTCTAACACTTCTAATGTCAGCTGGTTTTTGTAGTGCTCTTGCTCTCGTACATTGCTAAGATAGCTATCACAGTGACAGGGCCTTGGGGATTTTCATAGTGTTGTTTATCACTTAGGCCCCATAGTCACTTCCTAACACATTTGGGAAAGGTGTCCCTGGTTCTAGAAAACATTAAGTCCTTCTGTTGGTAAATTCTTTACTCACCTGTTAGGGTTTTTTGTCTCCTACAGAAAAACCCAAAAAGAAATATCCCAAAAATAAAATTTGGGAGAAGGAAAACTAACACCTTCTGGTTCATATTATTTTTACAGGAAGGAGGATGATGTGATCTCTAAAGTGGAAATCTGCCTTTCTGTCAACAAGGAAAGATAATACAAGTTAGATTTTGTATGACTGATATAACAAAGATAACATGGCATTCTTTTACAGAATTTATGATAGCAGAAAGACCTTTCAAGCCCTATAAAAACAGGCTTTGCTAGTAAGCAAAAATTCTCCTATGAAAAAGACTCATCACAATTATACTGTTAAACCAGACAAATATAGGACCATTTCAAAATATTACAAATTCCCCCCTTTCTCATAACAATGAACAGTGTATGAGCAAATACTTCTCCTTTCTCCTCATTTAAAGCTGGTGTTCCTGCCAAGCAAACATTCTCTCCCTTCACACTGTGTAACAATAACCTTATTTAGGATTACACAGATGTATTTTTTTACATAACCTTACTTGGAGTCTGGGGGTACAAAGTTTTCTGTAACCTGCAACAAGCCTCTCCATAAACCTATGATGCATTCAGGATGAGATTCTTCCCATCTCTTGCCCTGAAGCTTTCCACTTTGTACAAATAAATCAATATTCACTGCAGGAGAGAATCTTCCACATTCCAACAGAGAATCCTAACTACTAACAATAGATGAATTCTTCCATTCTCTCTCTCCCCAAGACACTGCAGTGTATATACATTTGCTGCCATTGCTGCTGCTGCAGCATAAGAGCCCCAAAATGGTTCACTATGGCAGGAACAATATAGAAGCAGCCGAGCAAACAGCAGAAAAGGAGGTGTTCCTTGTTCACAAATGAAAAGAGAAAAGGCCAATGCAGTCCAACACTCAACATATTTTCTCTCCTGTCCTCACTCATTCTGTCCTCTTGCACTTCCAGGGGAGAGAGCACACCAAGTCCTCTGCAGTCTTACTGTGTTGCCCCCATTAGAAAGCTCTTCATCAGCGTGATTTTAATCTCTTTTTATTTGAAGTAGCAAAATTAAGTGCAAAGCCATAAATACTGGCAAGCATAGCATTCTACTTCTGTCCCATAAAGTCTGCACCATCAAAAAAGTCGAGCAACACTGTCTTCCTTTTCCACTTTTCAATTTTTCACCCTGAATCTGCTGGTAATAAAAACATTAATTGCCTGGATGTCTTGAGGATGTAACTTCAACTTTTGTTTTGTTTTGTTTTTACAAAGATACAACAGGACCACTCTGGAAGTTACTTCGGGTGCTCGCCACTCCCCAGCAGTGTGGATGTACATAAACCCCAGCTGCCATAATGGAAACTGGTTTCCTGTGTGTTCTGAGACAGCAGTAGAGACAGCCCTAGTCAAAGTGCTGAAAATGTACTTGTACACAAGGCTTCTTCCTTTCAGGGCTGATGGGTGGTTATTATATTACACATCTTTACCAGAATATCTTCAAACTCATACAGTTAACAGTATTACTAATTATTAAATCTCTCTTAGTGTAGGCAAGACCTGAGAAATGGAGAGGGATGCCTGTTCGCTGTCTCTGACCTGTTAACATCATTATGAACAAACCTGCAGTCACATATATTAACAATTTACTTGTGTTTACATTATACTGTTACAATACTCATTCAAATGAATGCACTATTTTTACACATGATGGCACGTAGCCAATATTTTTGCATTTTCTTGGCTGCATAAGACCATTATGAAGGCTACAAGAAAAAAAAATATGGGTTGATCTTCGGCCTTTAACCTTTTCTTCACTGCATATCAATTCTCCCTTCACTGTGCGATCTATTGACTTCTAACACATCAAAGGCTGTTTTCAAGGCCACCTAAAGTCAGCCAGATTGTTTATTGATCTCATGAGGTCCAAGACTGAGTGATCTCTCTTTATTCTTTTTCAGAAGTGGTTTGAAGACACAGTTTCACACTGTGTAGCAATTAAAATAAATATGACACTAAATAATTCTGTACAGGGACTCCTTGTTAGAGTATACTTAGGAGAAAGAGGTTGGGCTTAATTTACCTTAAACATTATCACTTCATGGTGGTTATTGTTATCATACCTGTCTCAGGAATCAGAAAATTAACTAAATTAATTTACCCTATTTAGATACTTGTATCATGTATATTTGTTAATTAAATTACTGGTACAGAATATAAGGTCTGCCATAATACACATTTCATGTTGAAACATGTCAATGAGTCACCAGAGGGAAATGAAAGAGACTTGCTTCCTTGAGGGAAAGAAGCTGTTTATGAGCTAGTCAAACACAGGAGACAACTCCTCTTCTAAAACATTTGCATATTTGTGGAAGCAAAAGAACCCTTGTTTTAAGTTAGGAGAACAGTCAGGCCATAAGGAGGGTAGACAAGGTCCAAGGTGAAATCTGTCTGCACCCCTTAGAAAACTTCGAAGTGTAGACTGGCTGTAAGAGCTAAAACTGTCCATCAAAAAGTGAGGTCAACATGATGATTCAGAGAAGCTACCTGAAGGTGAAGTCCAAAGGCTTCTTCTGAAGATGTTTTCTGATGGGATACCCCAATATGGAGTTCTGTGTAATGCAAGTTCTCCAGCAATGAAAATCACCTAAGAGCAACCTGAGGAATGAAAGGAAAGAAAATTCTGAGAGACATTTTGTCAGAAGAGGGACAAGTCACCTGGAAATTAAAAAGGGGGGGAAAAGCCCAAAACAAAACCACTTTTGTGATACATTCAGTGTCAGTAGATCAGATGACCTTTTTCTTCTGTTTCTTCACTTATGTCTTTTCCAGGTATTTGTAATTGTGTTGTCTATTTTAGATGTAATGAATTAATACTTATATTTGCTTATATATCATCCTACCTTGAATTAAGTGCGATTTAAGGTGACTGGGTAACTACAAGGCATTCCTCAGTCAAGGTGTGGTGAGTATATTAACACAATTACTCCATAATAAATAGTCTAGTTCTGCTGTAACCAAAGGGCAGCCAGAATGGGGTCCCTCAGGCAAGGTGGAAAGACAGTACCATAGGACTCAAAAGAAAGGCAGGAATATCTTCCAGGGAAAAGTAACACAGCAAGGAGTCAGAGACCTAAATGTCTCTTTGGAACTAACATATCCCCAAAGAGAGTAGAAAATACTAAAAACAGGGCATGAATCTGCTTTGTTCTTGTTACACATAGTTGTGGAGGTTTTGTAGATTTTGTTTTTTTGCTTTTGTAATTTTTATTGAAGCATAAAATCTAGATAACAGCCTTACACTGCACTGTTGGTTTTTGCTTGTTCTTCAGATCACATCATTATATATCAACCATCGCAGCTATGGCTTGATATTTTCAACTCTACTTGTCTTACTGGATTCTGCAGATTTCATCAAAAATAATTTTATGACTTTTTGTTGGACATTACTAAACAGTAAACCAGGCAGTAAGAGGAATGATCCTCATGGAACTCTTTCTTGCAGAACCCTTTCAGAAGGATTTCTATCAGGTGATAAGACTTTTTGAGGCCTGTCTGTTAACTAGTGTTTAATTCCTTCAATGTTTGTCCAGCTGATTTGATGGCTTTATAGCTTCTTAGCCAAAACATGCTGCAGTATCAAGTTGAATGCTTTATACAGTTCTAAATCCACTATATCAATGTGGTTACCTTAATCAACCAAACCGAAACAAAAATAGTAAGTTGGTTTGGTGAGATCCATTTCCTGTAAGATAATCCAAAGTTTCTATGTGAGAGAAACCAGAGCAATTACTCAGGCCAGGATTGGTAGCAAACAGGGAACAGATGATTGGAGAAAGCGATGCAAATCATCTCATGTGCATGAGAGGTGGAAAAAGGCCTGAAGCCCTCATTTTATGAGAAATATTTATTGAATTCCAACCTTCTTTGCACTACTGATAATTCTACCATCTCCCTCTACTAATCCATTGTTAAGAATCTTTTCCTCCCAATACACACACTTCTTATTACAAAACAAAAAAGTGGCATCACGTTGTTCACGTCTTTGATCTCAGGTTTGCTGAAGATAAAATATTCTTTCCATCCTCTGTTTCCTTCAAGAAATTTATGACAGTTTTCTGGTTGTAATTACTTTTAACATCCACATTTTCTATATGCTACACTGGGTTTGGAGGAGTGGCTGGCAACCTACTTGCACATCCCCTGTGTATCAGGCTAGATCATTTGACCCAGAAGAGCTCTCCATCTCAATAATGAGATCGCACTTTTCCAGGGCTCTCACAAAATTGTCACATGCCTGAGTTATCGGATAATTTTTTTCTGTGAAATTGCTTTCTCTTGATTTGTTTGTCTCATACTTGCTTTCCAGTTCATGATACCAGACCTTCTCCAACCATCCCATACATCTGTTAGCAGCCTGGACTTTAACTGTTCATACCATATGTAGCTACACCACGACCACTCACACTTATCCAACTGCCAGCTTTGGTTTAGTAATGAGTTCCTTTTCCCCTGACCAAAATGAGGCCTGATACAGAATCTCTAGCACTCAATTAGGAAATATTTAGAGTGTCCAAAGATGTTTTAGTGATAAATTCATATAATTACATGACCTAGCACATCACACTCAGATTGAAGTTCTCCCTCCTGCCATGCAGGTTTATTCCTAGCACAGACACCAAAGGAGTAGATTGTATTGCCTTGAACAGGTATCACTGGTACATCATTCTGTCCTTGAACTGCTGAAACTATGATTTATAATACAGCATTCCCTAATCCTTCTCCTGGAACTGCTGAACTGTTGTAATTGAAAAATCTGCAGTTTTTTAAAGAAGTATTAAAAAAAAATCAGTCTGAAAAAAACAATAGTTTGATACTTTTATAAACAATTAGAAGTCCTATAACTGGAAATGTTGAATAATGTTAAGTCTTAATGTATGGCACCTATTACCCAAGTACAGAAATACATGTACACACACTTGTGTGTGTGTGTATTTATATGTATATATATTTCTGAACTATATACATGTGTACATATATATACATATATATATGTGTAGCTCAGAAACACATTAATATCAGTTACACTGGCAAATTATTTGCTCCAAGTAAACTAAGTAGGTTGATAAGGACTTAAAGTCTCCTAGTGGTAAACTTACAAAGGCGTGTCTCAAGCTAATTTTTTGCAAAGACAGACCTTGGTTACAGCTGAGCATATGGAGTGATCCTCTGCACCCTACTCGATGATAAGTGGGACTTTCAGCAATAAAAGAATGAAATTACAACAATACTTATTTGTGTTCCTGATACATTTGAAGCCAGAAGTAAATAAAGGTACCAGTAGGGAGGCTCAGTAGAAGGTAGGGAAAGTCTCTGGAACAGATAACATTCGCAGTCACTGTGCCCCATTCTGTACTTAAGCCCTGTTAATCCCTTCAAAAAGACACTGCAAATACATACATACTGATATGTACATAGGTACATAAAAGGTGAGGAGGAGACAATGTGTAGAAACACCCCAGGAACAGCCAGAATAAAAAACGAACAGGAAAAACAAGCTTTGCTGGATGCAGTTCTGAGTGTGCTGTTTTAATAGGGTAAATTGCACTTTTAGAAGCAAGACCCTTGTTCACCCAAATCTGCAGCTCCCTTGCTCCTGTACAACTTGCTATGGATGGACAGGAGGGAGGGAGACCCCAGAAACTGGAGTCTCAGGAGGCAGGCTGGCCTGCTCCACGAAGTGCAAAATCATTAGTGGATTAGGAACCTCCAGCAGGCTGCAGACAGCCAAGGGCTAGAAGGACCATCTGATCTGGGTCATTTTGCCAACAAGAACCAGGGTCTGACATCACCTCACTTCCAGCAGCAAGGGCTGAAAGGTGTTATGCAAGAACGGGTACACGCTCAGAAGGGAGACAACATATGAGCTAGACGGGGGCTATGGAGAAAGAGGCGGACATGTCCTGCAGAATAGCATACTTCACAGCAGTGAGGTGGGTACAAAGTCACAATTTCCAACACAGGCACAAGCTAAAACTCTTGTTCTATGCAGTGGTCATTTCAGCCCTCTATTACTGCATCAGATTTCTTTCTGGTCTCAGCAACAGTAGTGCTACCTTCCTTATTGCCATCATTAAACTGCTTGTTCTTCTCAATACACCATGCCTGTCTTTTAGCTTCTCCTTCCCTATTTCGTCCCATGTCATCTCCCTATCTTGTGTTTCAAGGTTTTTCTTTACCTGTCATTTCTCATGCAACTCAACTTTACTTTCTGATCACTGATATTGCTAGCCCCTGCTAAACACCAAATAGCTTCTACTTTTTCCTCTGCTGCCCCCCCTTTTAGATGTTTCTGAAGCACCTACAGAGCTATTACATTTTCCACCTAAAATTACTCCTTAAAATCCTCCTTTTCAGGAATGCCAGCAGTAGTTAGGCTGCCAGTGTGCTAAAAATGTTACCAACCAGCCCACAAAAGAGTGAGTGAAAGGAAGAGCCAATTTGGGGATGAAAAGAACCAAAGTGAGGAGGAAAAAAAAAGAGTACATGGGAAAAGGCAGCACAAAGTCTGACAGAAAAAATACCAGAGGCAGGGAGCAGCAACCTGAGGACAAGTGGTGGAGATGGAGCCATGAGAAACAGAAAGGCTGTGTAGCCTGCTCAGATGATACTGTGGGAAAGGGAGGTTGAGAATGGGAATGGAAAAGACACAAAGTATAATTCATTGAAGTAAGGATGGAGAAGAACAAACTCAAGGAAATGAGTATAGAAAGGAATAATGCAAAACTACCCAAGAAATTGCCACAGAAGTTTAGAGAGGAATGAGATTAAATGCACTGCAGTCACTCATGCTCTGGAACCCAACCCCTACTATGTGATCAAACTTGTCTCTGTTTTCCTTCCTGTAGTTGTAGCCAGAAAGGCCACAGGCTTCTGATTTTAAGTATGGCCACTTCCCATTGATATTGTCAGGGAGCAGTGAGGGACAGCTCTTCCCTTTGGGGTGGGGAGCAGGGAGCCAAGTGCAATAACTACACGGCCAGTGTGGCAGGGTCCTACCAGCCTGGATCCATGACCACCCCTGAAAGGCGAAGACCTGGAGCTGGTGGCCAGGTTCAGCCAAGAGACCAGATCATCAGGCAGAGCCACAGTGACATCAGCTCATAGGTGGGCCCAGCCTGGCTGAGCCATGGGGAGCTGGAGAGCAGCCCTGCTGCGGCATCACTGGGGCAGGGACTGATGGTGCTGGGGGGGTTGAAATGGTGTCCTGGGGTGTGGGCAGGGTGGGAGAAGCCCCAGGGGGCTGAGCAGGGACAGTCGGTGCCCTATTAGTGTTTTGGGGGCCTAATAGATAATACAAGAACAAAGTCCACACCCTCTGCTTGGTTACCTGGTAATGGGCTGTGGGGCTTCCTTATCTAAATGCTTAATTCAAAATTCGAGGCACATATTGACTGCCATTTAAACCACTGCAAAACCAATCATAGGAGAGCAGCCTTCACCACTTGCTTTTAGGGAATCTAGATGAGCCCAAGAAACATAGAAAGGAGGAAGAAACAGAGAAAAGGGAGTATGGAAGAAAAGATCAGAACACGATGCACGCCTACCACAGGTAGCAACAAATGACCTCCTCCCAGGCTCATTTCATGGGAGATGGGGCCTCACAAAATCCCTCTGCTTTTCTCATTATATGATAACTAGGTTGCTGGGTTTTCATTTGTTTTACGGTTCCCTCCCATATTTCTCTTCTCAGTTACTGTCGGTAATAATGACGTTGTCCTTGCTATTCAGGTCTACCCACCCTGTCTTAATCCTAGACACTCTCTGTCCCCTCCTGCTTTTCACACGCCTCTGTAAACTTGTTTCATTCTTTCCTGCCATTGCACACCAAACAGCATAGCCAGAACTGTCTGTAAAAGTCCTGGTTGCTTAGCACACAGCCCCCAGGCAACCTACCGGCTGCTGTTCACCTTGTTACATCCTTTGTGTATTCGCTGTGATCTCTCTTTCTCTTTTTACACTCCAGTACATACAAAATATCTTTATTTAAATTAATTTCCTTTTTGCTCCCATCCTCTCCAGCTTCTTCTATCATTCTAGACCAGCTTTTGACCCTCATTTTCAGGATCCAACACTGTTTTGTCCAAAACCATAGCTCTACTCTCATTTTTCCCAATTCTTTCTTTTTTATACTCCTCCAAAGGCTCATGTACAGGAATCATGAACAAGTCCTTACAGCAGTGTTTTGGCACCTGCTCTTTTACAGAAATAACCTCTTCACCGGAAACATCCTGACACTTACTGACAAACCATGCATATGCATTCTTCTCTCTCCCTACATGAATCTGAGCCTTTTTTTCCTTTCCTTTCTGGTCTCCTCTGTATTGCAGGACAAGCTGTTCAGCAGAAATGCTATATTTAAAGTCTGTTTTTATAAAACATGTTTTTACATCATACTATGTCACATGCAGTATCAAATATTAAGAAGTTAGAAAATAGTAGGATTAAAGTGGCACATGAGCTAAATGATAGAGAGCATAAGATGAAATATCTACTGGCTTTTGAAACTAAAGAGCTGACATTTCAGAGTATTTACTGTTATAATACACTCTAAGTTTCAAATAGTCTTGCTGATTCAGTTACAGATATGAATGCTCAAAAGATCTACAAATCTGGTTTCTAGAGCCTGCTCAAGTACCAGAAAATGGAAAATGGTCAGTCAGTGAGAGTCTCTGAAAAGGTGGGTACCCCACACCATGTGGCATTATTGTGGCAGACAAAGAACCCAAACTCTCATCCTAAAACCTCTTGCCTGATTCACTGTACACCTTCCCTTATGTGCTGTAGATAGTGGGCATCCTACTGCACAGCCCTAGAGTATCTCAAGAGCATGTCCATCCTGTGAGCTGAGTGTGTCAAGTTGTGCGGAATATCTTGTTTCTTTAAAAACCAAGCGTTGAAAAACTACAAAAAAAATGTATTCATGTGGCATCATAACAACAGGCACAAAAGATCAGTGGTGAATCATTTAGCTCCCTTGACTGATCTTATGATACTCACTCTAATGGAATAACCAATAGTGGCAGTGGGTTGCTATCTTCTGAAAAAAACCAGCACCAACAATGACAAGACGCAAGCTAGTCAGCAACAAAGTGGCAAGACTCAGGCATGTGGGATGCACTGGAGGAGAGTGGTCCCTAGCACAGCTTGTCCCCGCTTTCCCTGCTCTTACCATCAGCACGGCCTGTCCAGAATCTTCCACTCCCACTACCCCCAATACCACCTCCTCACACCCTACTCCCCAGCACCTCTCCAATACTGTGTTCCCCTCCCGATGGACATATATTTGCATGGGCACCAGTGCTTTTCCCCCAGCCCCTGCCCCAGGTGTGACTCCTTCTTCCCCAGCCCCTGCTTCTACTTCTCAGGCAAAATTTTAACCCAGTCTCCAGCAAATCCTCACCTTACCTCCAAAAGCCATCCTCATATAATTCCCAGTCAGCTTGCCCAGCAAATCCTGTTTTCCAGCTTCCCAAATGCTCATCAGATCTCACCTCGATTCTGCTGTTCAGCCTTCCCCATGCCCAAGCCAGCTCTTTGCTGGCTCCCGCTGCCAGACTCCTCCCTCAGTCTCCTCAGTCAGCCTCAGAGCCCCCCACACCAACCACGCTTCCGAGCCCAGCTCATCAGATCTGTCTCTCCTTCTTCCAAACCTCCCACACAGCCCCACGGCTTCTCGCTCTCAGCAATGTACTCAGCTAGTCCCAGGCTCCGCACTTCAGCTCCTCTAGCTATTTTAGTATCTCCCAAACTATACTGACACATTTTCCTTTCCTTTCCCTCCCACATAAAATTTCACACTACTCATCAAGGCACAGTTTCTTCCTGCTGATTCCATTCTTTGAATCTATTTTGCCAGTGATCCCCAACACTTCCCCCAAAAAAATCTTGCTCAGGCTTGCCTTGTTATATAAAGCAGGTGGTTTACTCCCCAGTGCCACCTCAGTCCAGCAGAGGTTTCAACTGAGAATATACAAGGGGAATCCCCTTAGCCTCATTTTTCAAATGCTTTTTCCAAAGCCTGAAAAGTACCTGAAATTCTTAGAGGAAAGGTCACCAGAACCATTTAAGATGAGAAGAAAGAGCATAGTTTCCAAAATACCCTGTATAAAAAGCTATAAACTATTGTTGCTCAAAGACTTTTAAAAATTATCCTGAGGTAGATATCTAGCATGGAAAACTTCTGCTTAATTACTTGAAATGTGACAAAATCCTGTGCAGCTGCAAACTGTATTGAAATGAGAAGAGTCAAGATAAATATTACCCTTAGCAAAGCCAGAAAGTGAATGAAAGCCTCTGTCTCTTCATTTCAGGCACCAGAATCATTGTAGCATCAACTTTTAGCTGTATGCTAGGCTCCCTTGTTCTTAACTGAGGAGAGCTACAGCAGTGAAAAATAGACTGCAAAAAAATCCTGTATAGAACCTCTTCATCATGGTGTGATTTCAAAAGCTAAATAATGTCTCAGTTTATTTCTTGAGAGATTTGATGACAAGTTCTAAATAGATTAAAAAAACCACCCTCAAACTAAAAAAAAAAAAAACCAGAAACAACCAAACCAAAACCACAACCCTCTGTGACAAAGAAATCTCTCTTTGTGGAGATTTGACTACACTATGAAAATCACGGTAACATGAAAACTACTAACAATCCAATTTTACTCAGCAGTCATACAACCTCAGTGGAGATTTCCCATTCCTCTGAGTGATGGTAAATAGAAAATAAAGATTCAGACAAAGAAAGATCACTCCAAAGAGACATATTATTTTAATTTTATGTCTAGGTCTGTGAAGGAAATAGGGGAGAGGTTTTTATCTTCTCCTTACCTGGACTTCAAGGCTGGGCAAAGTGTTTCTGCATCCACACAGATGCTTTCCAAGGACAGCATCTGAAATACTCTGTATACATAGTATTTGTCTTTGTTTTGATTAAATGCCTAGCTAAAAGATGCAAGTGTTTCCCTGTGAATGTTTAGGTGAGCATCTTCAGTTGCACATGACAAAGCAGTGTGTTGTGTCTGTCTCTGGGCATAACGAGCAGCATTTAACCACTCCCTGCCTATGGTCTACAGTAGCTGTCAGAGCCTGCCAAGTACTTCAACAGCAGCCTGCCAAGAGGCTGCCTGCTAAGCAGCCAAGAAGGAGGATGGTTGGGAATATGAGGGCAAAGGTAATTTGGTTGAGAGCAACTGTGATGTGATAATGTACATTATTTTTAGATGAGGAACAAGAGGAAAGATCAATTCAAGCCCAATGGACTCAATACAAGAAGACTCCAATAAACCCTGGGAACTGGAAGGTAAGTTCTCATGGGAAACATGGCTAAAGCAGAAGGAATTCAGTAGAGTTGGCAGTTTCTTAAAGAAATTATGTTTAGGGTACAAACACAAACAATCCCACACAGTAGGAGGATAGGAAGTATGGTCAGAGATCAACTTGGCTAAGCAACACAGTCTTCAGTGACCTGAAACACAAGAAGGAAATGTACAGAAAATGGAAAGCAGGTCAAACTCCTAAGGACAAAAAGAAAGAATAGCACAAGATGCTGAAACAAAGTCAGAAAGGATAAAGCACAAATTTAACCGCAAAAAGCAATGGACATAAGGGATAGCAAGAAAATAAATCTGTAAGGAAAAAAACCCCTAGTGATAGCTCACTTGCAGAAGGCTGAAGTACATTTTCCATCACTCTTCATAAAAAGGTGATCTGTAATTACATGACTAGTAACTAAACTTGTAAGAAAGAATCCATCTAAAATAAGGAAAGAACAAGTCTGAGAATAATTTGCAAATACTGCAATTCACCTCATCCTCAAGTATGCCTCCACAGCATGTCTCCAGAAGAGTGCTCTATTGGTCGTTGACTGTACTAAGTCTCCCTCAGCTGTGATAGGAACCTACACCCCTGCACAAATATAGGTGGCTATTTTACAGGCAGCTAAAGTTATGTGAAATGAGTCCTATCCATAGTGACAGCTGGGCCTGAGGAAGTGCCCATGAAGATACCTTGAGAACAGAGAAGCAAGCTCAGAGCTGTTAGCTTCCTCTGAAAAGTCTCAGAAGTTGTGTGATTAGTGTGTGAAGAGGTGAACACAGCAGTCATCTTTAAAAAGCCAAGGAATGAAGAAGAGACCAATTCTGGAAAAATAAGTGAAAAGAAGAAATTATTCATAAAAGGTTAGAGCTGGTTAAAAAAACTATATTGCTTTATATTTTTGCACATTGGCTACTGATTTCTGTAACAGGGCAACAAGTCTCATAAATAGAGAAGCAGCAGGTCATGTAATATGTTTTCATTTTAATAATGCTATTGACATTAACTCATAAAATTTTCAAAAGTAAATTAAAGTGAAACTACTTCACGGAGAATACAAAACTACCGAGGTAGTGGTGGTGGGGAATCAAAACAAACACACACTACAGAATTTAATATTAGTTTTTAATCATTCACTATCAAACTCAAAAAATATCGTCAGTGAGATGATTCTAGCTGGGTCTGTTCTCTGCCAGGTAATGGGCCAAGTCACTAATGACTTCAATAATGGAACAATCCTACAACCTTGTAGATAACGATAAGCCCAGATGAACAGCAAACACATTGCATTATAGATTAAATTCAGAATGCTCTTGACAAATAAGAGAAATTATTTGTAGGAGAAAACACATTGCAATGCCCTGGTGTTTACAAGTGTAAGGTTCTGAGGGGGGAAGAATAGTTGTAAAGATGTTGGATTGGCAATGACAAATTAGGCAGCCATTCTGCCAAAAAGGGATAAGAGGGGTAGCAGGCAGTCACAAGCTATAGACGAATAAGTAGTGTTATACCATATGTGTAAAAGAATGCAAACTGCATGTTAGGAAGATAAACTGTTTTGTTTGTACAATACATTAAGGAATACCTTCTATTATATTTCTGGCTAGCACAACAACCAGTGGCACTGTGTTCTGTTCAAGAAAAACTGTTCAGAGAAGGTAGACCAACTGGAGAGAGGCCAGAGAAGAGCAGAGAAAATGGTCAGTTGTCTGGAAAAAAAAACAAGAAAGATTGAACGAATTCGGGTTGCTCAGTCTAATGAAAAGAAGGCCAACTGAACACATGAAAATTATCATCTATATAAGTTACCTGAAAAGAGGTAAGGAGGGATTAAAATTTTTTAATCTGTAGTGGATATAAAGTGATGGCTTTAAACTATGACACTGAAGTTTATGTTAATATATTAAGAAAATCTTATTAACAATCAGGATAATGAAATACTTTTTAATTTCTGAGATGCAGTTGGTTCTCCCTTGGAGCTTCAAAATGCACAAGATGAGGTCTTGAGGTCTTTTCCAGACTCCTTTTCTGCAAGTCTGTGGTTCATCCTGTTGTATAATTTAGAAGCTCTATCCTACCTCTCTAGCGAAGCTACATTTATCGAAGTTTTCATGCTAAATTATACAAAGCCAGATTGTTGTTTCAGTATAGTGACTCGGAACCAGCAGAGACTACAGGGCTTACCACAGCCCAGACTGGCACGATGCCACTTTTTTTTTCTACTGTACATCCTTTTGGCTGTCATAAGAAGTGTGAAGAGTTGTGGGAAAAGGACTGCTATTTTCCAGAGACTAGTGTATCTGATATTTAATGGTTGTGCACTGCTTTTCCAAATGTCAGAAATGTGCCTGTCTCTTTCCTGGGGATTCCTATTGGAGTCTGTTAAAGAAGTACTCTTATCTGCTGAAGCCTGCCTTTCTGGTGAGCTACTCCACAAACCACTAATAAGAAAAGGAGCTCATTTTCCTCAGGGGGCACTTATTAAGATGAGATGGAAGAGCACTAAACTGAGTGAAGTGAGATGTGTGCAGAAAATATGGAGACATACTTTGGCAGAGACTGCAGGATCAGGTTGCTTCATCTTAGAATTTTTTCATGTGCTTGTTTTTTGTATTAATCAAACTTCAAGATCATATGAATTTAATGAAGTATCCTCACTGGGCAGAAAAGATTCAATTCTTTTTGCCTACCTTCCACCAAAGATCCAATTCTGTCAATGTATAGACATTCTTGGCAAAAGAACTGTATCATATATGGATGACCAGATGAAAGAGTATCTCAGAGGGGTCTTTGTTGTACTAAGGCATTACATGAGTTCCTAGGACACATGACTATTGCCAGCAAATACCAGTGTTGGTCACTTCCTATATTGTCTCTGCAATTCAGTAATGTAGACATGTTCAGGTGATTTTGTACAGGAAAAAACTCCTTAAAACAGTTCGAACCTTGCAGAAAAATTACATTTTTCACAATTTATAAACTATTTGAGCCAGGAAAAATCCATTTGATACTGCTTGCTGGCCTTCTGAATTTCTGTTGGACATTACATTTGTCTAAAACACACAAGATAATCTGTTTCTGTGAGATGTACTTTTTAAACTCAGAGTAATATGCAACATAGCATGAAATTCATGCTTACCTAATACAGAATACTACAGGAGTCATACAACAAATATTGTTTTCACAAATTCACTATCCTATGATTTTTCTCTGGGTAAACTTTTTACACTTTGCTGAGGAAAGGTTTTGGTGAGGGCTAGGTATTTCATCTCAAATAAGACTGAGAAGAAAGTTGTTCAAAGGAACAAATAAACTAGAGCATTCTTTTATTCTATCAGAGTTTAAAAAACTTATAAAAACAGGGAATAGCCTTATATCTAAAGGCAATGTCTGTCTTCCTGCCTGAGCATAGACCTTTCAACTATAACCACATCCATCTAAACGCACCATGCAATATCAGGACTGAGCCCCAAAGGTAAATGCCAATAGCTGTGCTCCTGAGCCCATTTTCCAGTGAAATTAACTGGAAGATATAATAAAATGTTTGATAAAATTAAAAAGACCCAAGGTCCAAGTTCCCAGTGCATGAACTATCTTGAGGGAAAAGTCCTGGTCCTTTGAGGATAAAAGATGCCAGTGATATTTTCAGAGATAGATTTTTGTGACACTGTGGGATTGTTTTATAAAATCAGTATCCTTATAAAGCTGCAAAAATGAGAGATGTTAAACCATTTAAATTAGTAGCAACAGTATCTAAAACTAAGTAATAATTAAGATAAACCACAGCTTTCCCACAGCTTCCACTCCTCCAAAAAGAGAAGTAGTAATAGTAGCATCTGGATTTAGAATAACTAATGTAGCCTTGGAAAAGTATATCGGCATGAAGCCCTGCAATGATACCCTCTAGAAAGATCATCACTTTTTAAACTATTGACTCTTCACTGATTTTTTTATTTTTTTTTCCCCACCAGATCCTAGTTCAGGCTGAATATAGTAATACAAAGAAAGTATGGCCTTTAATGACCCTTTTTACAGTTATTTAAGAAACAGGACATGGTATCATGTTGTATAGCCATAATGCAGGTTGTACAAATGTGACTAACCATACATATGCCCAGCTATGACCTGGGGCTCACTCACCATAGCAGAATGAAGAATGTCTATATAAATGAGAGAGGAAGACAGCAGAAGTACTTTGTACAGTCACAACTAAATGGCACTTTTAGAGATATCTCTTGCTTCATCCACAGAACACATGGATGATTAAATGTATAAACCATACCTCTGTTTTACATTCACGTGCTTACTCAGAAAATCTGCCAATCCAGTTGACAACAACTTCTAACTTGTGGAGCATTCCTAGTAAATGTGAAGGCTGAGGGGAAAAAACCCAAGGTGATCCTTCATTTCAATTTTCTTGGTTTCAAATTTAGAACTATTAGTATCCTTTAAAAGGCCAAAATTAAAAAAAAATAAATTTAAAGCAGAGTGTGAAATAGAACTAGAAGCTAGTAAATAATTTGTATTCTCAATAAACCTTGGCAATCCCAATTCAAATGCTGCAAGAACTGAAAAACAAAGGCAGCTTACTGTTTCCAAAACAGTGTAGTAGAACTCATCCTACAGGTAACAGTGCTCAAAAGTTTAGAACTTTTATTGTGGAAACATTACCAAAGCCGCCTCAGGTTTTGACACAAAAGAATGCAAAGGGAAAATGTATTCTGAAAATAATCTCAATAATGAAATGACAGTAAAAGAAGAAACTTGTGTGCACTCTTGTATTCTCTGTGTGTTTTCATGAATAAGAGTCCTTGCACTAGTATAAAAATAGGTTTATGACACCACATTGGTAACTAGAAAAATTTCAGAAGTTTGAAAGGGCAAAAATTCTTGTGCCTTAAGAGGATTTTCTAAGGTTTTGCAGGTAAAAGGTTTAGATATCAAAGAAGAAACTAAAGATCCTAAATAAGATTGTGTCTTGGCTTTTAATCAGACAGCAAAAAAATACAGAAATTGTAGAATGTAATATCCCCTGAAGTTTAAAATAGTCTATAAATAACATCAACATTTCTTCTTACTACTACTTTAAATCTATTGTCTACAAAATATTTAGCTCTTTATCTGATTTGTACATCTCATTTACATTGATAATTACACACAATATTTCTCAGGTAATAGAAATAGGTCACTGGATATCTAGCTAAAATTTTATGTATTTATTATTTTCTTTTCACTGCTATTAAGGCAATGTAAAAAAAAAAAAACAAACAACAACTCATCAAGGCATTAACAATTGCAAAGTTATTTCTGCATCTGAAGAGATCAGTTGAAAAGCAAATTGCCTTTGACATCACTAAACCTAAAGTCAGAACTCACTTTTAGAAGTCAAATAGAGAATACAAATGCTTTGATTTACTAGCAAAACTCCTAGAAGAAAAAGAAGATCATACTAATATTCTAAGAGAAATAGAAAAAAAGAAGAAAAAGTACCTCTACAACATTTTCTGCCTCTCGAGCTTCCTGTCTGGGTACAGCCTTGCACAACTCTGACTCCAGTTTGCTTTCTGTTTACTTAATGCCTTAGCTCAAATAAAAAGAAGGTGTACCCTTGAACACCATATGTACAGCACAACCCATTGTGGTCTTCAGGAACAGAGTTTGAATTTTTTTCTTAGCAACATTAGACCCTAGGAAAACATGGCAAAAATACTTGGGCTGAGTGACCTTTACCTTAATTTTTAACATTTTCTTTGATTTTTAAACCTTTTCCTTCATCCATGCACTATCCCACCTGTCAATTTCTACTTCAAAAGGGTCTGATTCAAAGCTCACAGAAGTCTGTTTGAGATGTTTTGGACACTGCTGTCAAATACATTGATTTCTACCTCTTCTGGAGTGGTATGCAATCATTTGTCTGGGTGCCAAGAGCTGTTTGGTGACCTAAAGATGGACAAAAGTACATATTTGAAGTATTCAAAGGGATATGTAGGAAAGTGTGTGTGTTGGATTCATCCCGAGATTCACATTTATAGAAGGAAAGAGGGACCTATGAAGGCAGAAAAAGGAATTCAGTACCTTAATATGCATCTGGAAATCTTTTTCCAATATCTGGCCTTACCTCTCTTACCTGACTCATTACCTGCTGACACTAACAAGTTGAGCTCACAAAAGCTTTAGGTCTGATTCAGGACACGGTAGCTCCTTGTAGTTCTGCATCAGCAGCTCTGCCAAGGCTTGTCTTTTAGTTCATTTCACACTCTCATTTGTACCTCAAAACTGAGACTCTGCAGTCTGCAGTAGGGTTAGGTGTTTAGTTTGGGAGATGAAAATCAGACCGCATTGCTAGACCACACTGACAGCCTAAAGATGTGTATCACTGGTACTCACCTATTCAAAGGGAAGGGCAACACTCTAAGAACCAAGTCGAAGCCTGATGTGTTCTATTCCTGTAAAGCCTAAAAGTGGTATGGTTTCTATTAAAGATGCAAAAGTGTGAGTTGTTTTCTTGATAAAGTTGCTGATTTTATGCTTTCTGCAGGAATAGCACTATGTTAGCTCCTGTCCATTTAAACAAAAAGGAAGAAAAGCCACAGAAGTTCACTGGAAGTTGCTCCCCAACACTTTTGTTTGTCATCTGTGACTTATTCTGTGATCTATTCATCCTCTGATGGATGATGAACAGTTATTGATTATTTTGGCCAATCACAATTTAATAAGCTTTGAAGACTGAATAATTTCTAGGTAATCTTTGTACCGTACCCTGTTAGGCAGAGCAACACCTTATCAGCTAAATTATAATGGAGCACTGCTGATAAAACAAACAGATCCTGATGGAGCATGCTAATTATTAGGGAGCCTAAGCAGAAGCCTCCAACATATCAGGGTAAGTGGCTTTGGTATTAGAGAAATAAGGGGTTTTTTTCTTCCTTTATCTTACTCTCATGCTTTTATTAAAAGCATGGAGAAATATATTTATGGTGCAGAAAAGGCATAAGCGGATCAGAAAAAGCTGTTTTAACACGCTTCCGTTTGCAGATGTGAGAGAGATCAGCAAATGCTGACATTATTACAGAATAACATGGTGCAAACTGAAGAGAATTTTTTAATCTCAGTCTTTTAAAAAACTTAGCTGCTTTCTCCTGTAGAGCTTTTTTTCCACTTCCATTTCCACCTACAGTGGGAAAAGGAGATGGTATAGCCATGTTTTCAATTGTGGTACCATGTATTACAGCGTCCCACAGCTCCTGCAAAGCTGGAAAGTCCTGCTTGCCATACATACAACTCTTGAAGAATTTAGTTGAAAATTTCCATGACTTAAAAGACTTGACTTAGAGAGATAGAAACCATCCAAATATGGATTTTTTTCACAAGTTCTATCCCCATTCCTGGAACAACATTGATAACT
Source organism: Elanus axillaris (assembly GCA_026212715.1). Classification (NCBI taxonomy): domain Eukaryota; kingdom Metazoa; phylum Chordata; class Aves; order Accipitriformes; family Accipitridae; genus Elanus; species Elanus axillaris. The sequence goes on from JANZLQ010000032.1 coordinate 19,451,869, forward strand.
TCTTGTTCATATCACAGATGTGTGAAAGCTTCTTAGTGAAAAGGCTGAGAGCTTTAGTACAGGAAAAACATTCCTACACCTAATGTGGCAAGAGACTCCAGTTATCTAGGCTAGTCTCTTGCAGAACTCATATCTGATTTTGTTACTGCTTGAAACTAAATACGTGGGTTTGGGCTAAAACACACTTTTCAAAAAAGTACCCAACCTTGTTTAAAATGTTTTTAATGATAAGAAATCTATCCTCAGTTCTTCTATCTCAACTCAGCACTGCTAGTGACTTTCCTAATAAAAATGTTCACCTTTTTCTGAGCCTGAATTTGCCTAAAGTCAGTCACCAGCCCCAGAATCTTGTTAAACATTTTTCCAGCCAGACTGAAGAGCATTCTACCATCAAGTGTTGATCTGCAAAGTGGGACAAAGACAGGAATAAAAACAAGCCAAGAGCAGCTGGTGACTTTGAAATGTACTCATCATAAACACCTTTCAGGTATTTTGGTTATTCTTATGACCCTCCCCAATCTTCAATATCGTCTGTAAAGTAAACAGAAGTACTGGAGCTGGTGCCAGGAAAGAGCACGTATCAGTAACAAAGAGAAAACATTCAGCTTCATTAAGTCAGTGTTTGAAATGCAGTATTTTCCCAAAATGTAACACACAGGAGCCTAAAGGGCTGGCTTCATGTTCTTTTATCATATAACAACTTGTAGCAGGCATTAGTTATTACTCTCTTTTATCATTTATCTTCTAAAACAGTGACCTGCAACATAATACACTGATCTTGTTTTGAATTATCAAATAAATTCTAGTTTTAATTGCAAAAAGTAACAACTAAAAATCAAACTTGAACATTTTCAATCTAAGCAACTAAATTTGGGAAAGATTATAAGTAACAAACTCTTACAATGGAAAATGTTGTACAACTTTAAATGTAGGAGTGTCTGTACATGGCACCCTTTACCTCCATACGTGGATAAACATTAACACATATACTCACGTGGTAGTTCAGAAGCATAATAATATCAGTTACATGCAAACCAGTGTATTATTTGTCCCAAGTAAACTAATGAAAACGGGTAATACATATTTAAATCTCCTGGAGATAAATTTGTAAGTGCAGGTGTGTCTCAAACAAACATTTGGCAGGGAGAAATCTTGGCCACTGTCAAACAGGGTGATCTTCAGCACTTGATCTGGGGATAAGATTTTCCATATAAAAAATAAAATTACAATAATACCCATATATGTTACTGATATGTTTGAGTGCCAAGGCAAATAGTTGAAGTGACAGGGTTACCTAATAAAAGGCCAGCAAGACCTCTGGAAGCAGATAGCAGGATTAGCGACTGTACTGCATTCTTTGCATAAACTCTCTGTTAATCTCCGGATGGTTGATATGCCACCCAGTTTTTCCATAATTCAAAACCATTAAAGTTTGATTATTTAAATAACCAATACAAAATAGAGCTTGTTTTGGGTATTTTATAACCAAATTCCTTTAATAGCCTTAAAAGAAACCCCAAACAAACAAAACTGTTGATGCTCTGGTCTGGGTTTGGAAGAGATACATTTTCTCTCCTGACAGGGGAAAGGAGGGAAAGTAACATACGCTTACTACACATGAAAAAGCAATATTCGCTAAAGAACATAAAAAGGAAAAGAGAATACTCAGAGAAACCTCCACAGTGCCTCAGTTAATATGGCTCAAAAAAATAAAACTTGTAATTAGATTGTTGCCCTTCACACATCAGTTATTAGCACTGCCTCTTCTCAGGCCTTAATAAACGATAAACGCAGTCTTACCCTGCTGTAACCACCAATTCAATAGTCTGTCACCCCCCATCCACTCTCTACGTCTCCTTTCCATCCTACATGTCGACACCACATCACACCCCACATCAATTGCTTGTCTTAGCTCTGAAGACGCTGTATGTCTTTACTGTGTTCATCAGAAGTACAGCTCTCTCAGCTGCAAGATTTTCAAACTGAAACTATTAAAGGTTCCCTGAAGTCCAGGCAAATTAAATCAACAATATTTCTCTTAACTCAATCATTTCTTTTATCAAAGTTATCAGATCAGTACAAGGTGATCTACCTTTGGAAAAATGCATGTTCCATTTTATTGTCCTGCCTTAATTACTGCTTTCCTTTAAAATCTGTTCTAAAGCTTTGCACACTATTGAGTCAGACTAATGGCCCTATTGTGGTCTGGATCAGTTTTACTGCCACTCCTGGTCTGTCTTTAATATGGGTACAATATCTGCTAGAAGAGTAACTGATAGTCCTGTAAAATGCATGATCTGAAGCAGTCCAGAGCTGCAGCGGATTGAGCATGGCCCATTCCCCAAAAGCAGTGAAAGAATTTGTATACTAGGATCTGGGTATCTAACAACCATCCTAGTAAGCAAGCTGCAGTTTTTCAAAGGCTTATTTGATCAAAGCGAGCAGTTTCTATTCATAAAAAAAAAAAAAAAAAAAAAAAGTCAAATCATTCTCCAAAGCCTTGACAGTGCTACAGCTGTTCAAAGAAAATTCACTATAACTTTATTTTCAGTGTGGACAAAATGCCTGCACGCCCCAGGCTTGCACTCAAACACTTGAAGCTTTTTGCTGACTTGAAAAGAAAAAATAATGCATTCTTTCTTCTCATTTGAACTATTTAGTATAATCATAGAGGCTTCCATTTCTGATTTTCTGCTTTATTGATCGTCAAAACAATTTGGTGCATTGGTTAACTCAGTGGTGAATTCACTTAGGGGTAATATACCTATACCCAAAGTTCTGCCATTCCCTGTGTACATATACTAAAGGAATTGGCGTATGCACTTGACCAATTAGGGATATTCCTCCTTACATGGATTTTGAATTTAGCCTTCTGTAATAGAGGCTAAAGTATATGAATGTGTTACCAAAAAAGGAAGAAAAAGGCATTTTTCTTTACATCTCCAATAGAGAGGCACAACAGGGTAGGTCTGAGGATCTTAGGGCAGTTCATATCTTCAATTACTAACAGATGAATGGTACCAAATATTCCAGACTTGGCAGGTATAGGTAAAACTCTCCTAACTAGTGTTTCCTTTCTTTGGAAGAATTAACACTCTGGATATTGGGCAATTGCAATCTTTGTGGCCTATTTTCTCCTTTGTTGTGTGCTGACAGAGACCAAAGCAGCATCAGCAATCAATGGATACAGCTGAACATCAAAGATTTTCAAAAGAACATTTGTGAAATGGTTTGCTTGCTTACCTATACATAAACTGTGTTTATTAATTGGCATGTAGATTTATAAGCATCTTTTTCAAGCCTGGATATAGAAAACTTACTAAAATTACATCCTGAACAAAAACTTCCCCCAAACTTCAGAAATTCACATCTAAATTTTCTTTCTGCCATTCTGGATATTTATATCATGATCATATATGCAGCTATGACTCTGCTTTATTTGTGCTCCTTAGTACATATTTTCCAACATCCATTTGATAAACTCTAGTTAAATAACGATCTATTGTATTTAAGGTTCCTCTAGAACATTCATAATGCCATTGCATTAGAGGAATATTTTTGGGTTTAAGTATGTATCCAAAACCTCAGTCCTGAAAGAAGTCATGCATTTTAGGGTAGCCAACAAACAGGTAGAGCAAGAAACAGTGCCAAACATATAGCAGGAAGTATCAGATAAGCTTACTCTTATGCTAGGGTTTGGTTCAGAGAAAAGACCAAGAATTTTAAGTTTCAAGTTCTTGATTAAATCCTTAGAGGCTAAGAAAACTTGATCAAATCCCTGTTTTATTAATTTTTCTATAAAGAGAAGAACTGTAAGACTCCACATGGGGTCATTCAATAAAACCCTTGTTTTGTATTCTAACATTGTTTTAAGTATTATGATTTTTTTATGTATACTTGCAATTAGGGAGAAATATATTTGTTCCTGTACCTTTTCTGTTAGTTTTAAAATATATATACATAATTATGTGTACTCCAACTCTTTTCTGTACAGTTCAGTTATACTTTGACATTTATACATGAAAAACTGTACCTGTTCTTTATTTGTTCACTCTTTCTTATGGGGACCTGGCACTAGGAACATACTCCTGATTTAGGTCGGAGGACACAGATTACTTATTAAATACCACCAGCATCTCCCAATGTATGCAGAAACCTTCTAAAGTTTGTCAGAGTAGACTTGCAATAATTTAATACTTTTGTTCAAAATGTAATATTTTCAGCGGCTTAGTTGAAAAGTGAGACATGTTTTACATTAATGTATTTCACTCTGTGGATTCCTTTGTCATGTTTCTCAGGATTATTCACTGAAGTGGTGAAAGAACACACAATGGTCTATTATTCCCATATGGGGTTGGTCATCTCTGGCACAAATAGTTTCCTGTTCCTTCCACAGATCTTTCCAGTGTACCTGAAAGACATTCACATCCGCATGGAGCTCTGATCAGTTTCTCTTGATTACAAGTGCCAGACTGCATGTTCAGGAGAAGTCACTGTTCTGCTGCACTGTCTGTATTATTCAGTAATAGTTGGACATTTCTACTAAAAGGCTGATAAAGCAATAAAGTTTGATTAAATTTCAGAGTTGGTCAGTCTAAGCAGCAAGTTTTTTCCTCAATGATTTTTTTCCTGGATGAGTTCACTTTGTGGGCAAAAAACATTTTGTACACTGAGTCTAATAACTAGAAATTTTATGATAATTTCTTTGGAATTGTAAGGCGACTTCTTGCCCTGCAATGGTACCTTTGACATTGGGGAACCCTGGGACACTTTCTCAAATGTAAATCTGAGATTGCAAAAAGGCAATTTCTTAGCTGTCACAAAACCCCCATTGTAGTATAGTTTGATTGACATGCATACAATGCATAAGTTTTACAACAAAGGATATTCAAAGACACGGCATGCTAACTGAAATCTTCATTAGCATACATAATAGATGACTACTAGTCATGTAAAATCTTAGCTGTAACACTATAATAGGAACAAACTTCACACAAGGAAAGAAAATGTAATTAAGAACAGCAAATGCACTCAAGCTTGTGCGTATCAGGGCATGTGAACAAGCAGCAAAGTGTATCAATATTAGCACAAATGTTCTCTCCTGTTGTTCAGATAAATGACTAATACGGATGTTCATCTGTATCATCATGTGTCATTATCCATAGGAAAAGGAAGCAAACAGGAAGGGGCTACTGAAATAATGGTCAGTCCTCCAAAACTTCATATTCCAAGTAGTTCTCATCAATTACAAAATTAACCTTATTTAGTAGTCACTGCATCTCAGTGTATTTGCTGGATGTTATAGCTACGTTTATTTCTAGACCAAATTTCCTCACTCTACATGGGCCAAGGGAGCCATGTATAGTCGCAGAATAGTTTTATGCTTGGCAGCTGCATCTCAAACAAACCAGGACCCAGACAAGATTCTGATGTTACATTATTAGGCTATACACTGAAGGGTTCACATTATGAGAACCTCATATCATACTCCTAGACTGCAATGTTTGAGGTAACAAGCTGCTTATCCTTGTTGCAGCTGAAAATTGAGAAAAGTTCTGAGAAAAAGAATCTTAAACAGTTTTCCAAACAAAAACAAAGACATTCTCATATGTTTTGCTCAATTTTGGACACAGCACTTAAGGAAAGACACCATGAAACCAAAGAGGACTCAGGAGAGGGGTGGGAACAATCAGACATCCAAAGACTTTGACCTTTGATAGAGAAATGTAAATGCTGAGATTATCAGGCTTAAAAAAAATTAGAAGACTGAGATGAAATATAACAGTCTTCGTATATGGAAAGCGTTCTTCTGCAAAGAAAAGGAAATAATCTCTTGCCTTTGGAAAGAATGAGAAATAGTGTGTCTGTACTACAGCAAAGAACTTCAGTTAGATATTAAAAATAAACTTACAGTGATAATGTTGGTAAACAGCAGCAAGAGACTGTCCAAGTAGGCTGTGGAGCTGGGGGTTTGGTAGCTGATCTGCAGATCTTCCTCCTCTATTTTTCCGTGACTCTCATGATACGATTTTCTTGGTTCTCAATGCTTCCCCTCCACTAGGACCAGAGTTAATTAGACCCAACCATCTAATCAGAGGATCAGCTCTGGCTTTCACTTTACTGAGGGAGAAAGGGGGCTCTTTTTGCAGTGTGCTGCTCTGAGCCCCAGCTTATGCCACCATGTAGCTGCAGGATAGCAGCAGATCTGCCCCTGGAGAACCATCATTACTTCCCCATACAAAGGAGATTTGTTCTGCCCTCAGCCTACAACAGGGACCAAAAAATGTGTTCTGTTGTGGAAAGTCTATGCACACCCACACACAGCAAGGTTGCTGCTTTTTTTGTGCTTGACAGCAAATACCACACAATGTGCACATCAGTGGCCAGGGATAGACAAGAGCAATGACTTTCATCCTTGATGCAAACAACTGCTAGAACAGTGCTTCCAAAAGCCTGAAGCACACACATTAAGCTCTCGAAAAAAATAGCTTTACTTTTTTCCAGCTTTATGAGCATTTGTCAATCAAGTCAGGGGTCATGATTATATCAAAGATCACCTGTCAGCACACTACAATGATTATCTTGTCACATATCTCAATGGATGCAAATATACCAGCATATGTGTAGTATGCAACAGGTGAAGAAAATGCATTTATCAACTGGGCAGAAGATTTGGGACATGCAAGATATGAATGCCACAGAAAAACAGATAAATATTCTGAAATTGCCTTGCATCTACCCCTTCAGACTCCACAGAAAGCTTAGTCTGAATCCACTGTAGTGAAGTTACAGTAATGAACAATTTGGTTTCTCTTGTTGCTAAGAAATCAGACTGCTCTGAAATTTCCTGGCCTCCAGTGCAAAGGGAGGAGAATTGTTACAGAAAGGTATGGATGCAGTTCAATTCTTAAAGTTCAATCAGCTATGGCTCAACTGCAATAATTAAAATAGTGCTGGCACCAGTGAGTATAATAATTTTAGAACGCTTCTGACAGTCCTTTACTAACTGTGACAGAAATGTAGTAATCAATCAAGAATGTGGTTGTCAGAAGTTAGTGCAATCTTTTATTCCCTCATTTTACTTATTTAGTATGAATATAGCATGGATGAACAGTGCTTGGATCCCAGCCTTCAGACCATAATTCTTTATCTACCCACAAAATTGGTTCATTTTTTTGAAAACAAGTTTCCTCATTGCCTCAACTGTATCCACATTTTTGTTGTCTAAACAGAGACCAAAGTTTCCTTATAGTCTATATGCTTTACTTGGAATATTGCATTCTCTGCTCAAATGCTGCCATTGTTCTGACAGGTAATAAGTCAAAGACCATACAATTACAAAAAGAAAAAAAAAAAAAAGGAGATTTGGTCAGAAGGGTCCTCTGGAATTCACCTGGTGCAGTCTCCCACTCAAAGCGGGACAGTCACCAATACCAGATCAGATCACCCACAGCTTTGTCAAGTGTCAAAAGTGTCAAAAACCTAAAGCATAGTGAGTTAGCAGGTACCATAGAAGGGTACTACTACAGCTTGTTCAGTGTTTGCGTTCATTCACTGGGAACATTTCATTGAGATGTATCAATTGTAAGAAGGCAAAAGCCCTTGGACACTGTTTTGAACACACATATTTCTACTCTCTAGTCTTTGTAATACAACATAAGGGTGTTTGAAGACAACTGAGGAAAAGAATCTCTGTTTATCTTTTGCAGTACACAATGACCGTTTGCATTAGCTGTTCGTTTATCATTGCTTTGACAAAATCCCAGAACAAAGTGGATCATTCAACACAAATATGACATGAACAACAAGGTGTATTAAGATGAGCAATATTAAACAATAGCTATCATTCTCTCTGTTTCATAATACAGTTTTCACCTAAATGATTGTTCCAAGTTAAGAGTTAAAGCCTCATGAAGGGTCACAGCTGATGTTTCACTGCTAGTTACAAGTGTTAGCGGAGAAAACAGGATAGTGGGTTTGGAAGTGAAATCTGAGATAGGGCTGTCATCTAGAGGGTCTGGAAACTGCTAATGGGAAGTTTTCCCTGACACTTATTCTAAGTTATCCCATTGAGAAGGGATCAGTGCACACTCACTAGATTCAGGCAAGTTCAGGAAGGGATTGTGCCTAACAAATCATAGAATAGTTTGGTTTGGAAGGGACCTTTAAAAGGTCATCAAGTCTAACCCCCCCTTCAATGAGCAGGGACATCTTCAGCTAGATCAAGTTGCTCAGAACCTGATCTAATGAAGTCTTCTTTCCAATAACCCTAATATGCAAGTAGTGCACCCATACCAACTCTGGTAACAGTCATCCAGGCCTTTACTCCTGACCATCTCCACCTGTCCCCATACGAGAGGACAGGTTTTTTTTCTGGAGCCACATCTTCAGCGAGTCCATGTACTTTCCTTAATGCCAGCATGGTCATTACATCCATGTCCTGGTTTTGGCTGGGATAGAGTTAACTGTCTTCCTAGTAGCTGGTATAGTGCAGGTGGGTATCTGCACATCTGACTCCCCTGAGACCTTTTCCACAGCGTCTTGCTATACAGCTAAGAAAAAACTAATGGGTTAAATTAAATTGTATCTACATTGTGCAGTGCCAGCACTTACCGTCAGCTATGTTGACTGGCTCTCATACAGTGTGTCTTGATTCCTTTCCTCCACTTTGTAGTAAGAGTAAGTTTACCACCAGCTTTCTGATGGTATTTCAGTACAGTCACGTACGATTCAGCCATTGTGCAACCTAGTCTCAGATTCCACTATACATTTACAACTCAAATTTTTGATAACTTGGAAAGAGATCTGTAGAAAGTTATTAATCTTAACTACATCCTGCAAAGAGCGACATGGTTTTATAACCTTAAACAGTGCTTTAACAGCACTGAAAACATACACTAACAGCTCATGCCTGTCAGTGCTTACCATACAAGCAAGCCCTTGCTGCTGGCTTGTGCTATGCAGCCAAGATTATCCTGCGTGACAGTCTGCTACAACAGTGAGCCTACCACTGCAGTGTCTAGGGAGGAGCGAGCCACCGTGCCACAGCATGCCCGTCTAAGTAAGCTACAGCCTAGTGGAGAGACTGCTTTGGACCATATGCTTCTTCTCTAATGACTGGATTGCCAGGAAGCTAATTAAGATGACCTACAGGAGTTTTTCTACGCACACTGCCGCATCCCCATTGGAGGTAGAGAGGGGAAATAGCAAAATCTAGAGCCAGGGCCTCCTGGTGGGAAGAGAGCAGGGATTTCTTGGAGCACTAGGCTGAGTGTCCACAGCGAGTGCTCCCAGTGAAAGCTGGCAGTGGCATGAGGAGGGAGCTTTTTGAGGAGAAAGGGAGAGGGCTCTAGGCAGGCTGATTTTGAGTAAAAGGCAGATTAATATATTTGGGGCTATCACCTCAGAGCTGCCCTGGAAGCCAGCATGTTATAGAGAGGAGGGACTGCAAGAATCCCTTCAAAGAGATGCAGAGAACATTGCCTCTTCTTATCACCAAAAGTTTCAGAAAAGTAGTCTTCTCTCTGCCACACAGAAGACTCCAGCCTTTGCAGAAGAGTAGGGAAGATGTGCAAGCACTGTGCAGTCTAATACCTAAGCAACTGTCTGAGAAGTTGGGGAAGAAGAAAGTTTATGATTTTTGTTTAATGGTATACTCCTACACTAGTAATTTAGTATCTCATAATAAAACAGCATAGGCTGGGCTTTTGCCCACAACTTGACAAGAATGTATTTGGGGTCTTGAAGATTTGCCAAAGTGATCATTTGCCATGGTCTAAGCCCAGCTACCAACTAGGAGCTGTGCAGCCCCCCACTCACTTCCCACCCTCCCAGGGCAATGGTGAGGAGATTCAAAGAAAAAGTAAAGTTGTAGGTTGGGATAAGAATGATTTAATAACTAAAGTAAAGTAAAATGTAAAACTAACAACAACAATAATAAAATATAATAATAATAATAATAGTAATGAAAAGGAATATAATAAAATTTTTAAAAATCCAACAAAACCAAACAATAAAAGACAAGTGATGTGCAATGCAATCGCCTACCATCTGCTGACCGATGCCAGAGCAGCAATCCATGCCTGCCAGCCAACTCCCCTTAGTTTATATACTGAGCATGATGTTCTATGGTATGGAATACCCCTTTGGCTAGTTCAGGTCAGCTGTCCTGGCCATGCTTCCTCCCAGCTTCTTGTGCACTTGCATGCTGGCAGAGCATGGGAAACTGAAAAATCCTTGACTTAATAAGTACTACTTAGCAATAACTAGAACATCAGCATGTTATCAACATTATTCTCACTAAATCAAAAACACACTGTACTAGCTACTAAGAAGAAAATTAACTCTATCACAGCTGAAACCAGGACATCATTAAACCACAGAATTTGCCTGTATATGACTGTTAGGAGCAATCCTTACTACTGCTTAACAGTTCATCTTCATGTGTTTGAAAAGCATTGAGTAACTTTTAAAATCACTTTAAATAAACTGGGAAACTGGGGCCTACAGAAAGGTCAAATTACTTACTTTAACATGTTTTCCTGTAACATACAGAAAAGGGTTGGGACATTGCTCAAAGGAGCAGAAGTGTCCTGCACTACAAGTTGTATTAATCTACTAGTCAAACACATTACTAAATGCTGTGCATTAAAGTATTAACTGCTGTAATCTTTAATGTCACTTTTGTTACTCAGCCCTGTTTGAGGAAAATCCTAAGGAAGAGCCATATGGGGAAAGTTTCACAGAATAAAAACTGAATTAAGATGACCAGGGCAGGGGCTATTTTTCTTTTTGCAGACAGAGTCTCAGGCTGCTGCTTGCATAACATTCTTGCAGATGTCCAAATAAGCTTTGCAAAAAAACCTAAAGTCTCTAGTGATTTGGTTTTTTTCAGCCTTTTAAAATAAAGCTTTCCTTCCATAGTGAAGCTGATTAAGCATGGCTTTCATCTGCTGTCACTCTGATGCAAAACAAAGTCCTTTTCTGAAGTAGTAAGTGCCACCATCTTCAGCTTAAGAAATTCCTAACCACTGATTTTTTTGAAACCTAGGTGGCTGTACTGCAGAAGCAACTTTTGAAGCAGCTTTATTTTTTTTTTAAAGATCAGCTACTGGTCCTCTTAGGACATGACACAGTGCTACATGAGCTTTGGTCTGAGCCAGCATGAACATTCTAAGGCTTATAGAAACAGCAGCATTAGCATTAGAGTTTTGCATGCTTTCATTTTGTGCCTCAGATAGGAGACTTGTTTGCTCCAAATTCCTCTTTTTGCTGTCAGGCATAGCACCATAGCTGTGTACCACTTTTGTCATTTTGACTCAATACCGCCTCCCTTTTCTTTCACAAAAGCAGAGGCTTGTTTTCAAAAACTGCTGGTTCTTTCTTCCTGCACCCTATGTTTGCTTATATTTTTGTAAAAGTAACAACATACTATAAGAAGGTAATGAAATAGCCATCTAGACACATCTCCCAGTTACACCGAGAGATCCAAGGGTGGCCTTCCGAAACTCTAATATTCCCCCACCTAAAGCAACACTTGGGCGTTCATTGAAGTCCATTTCTACTCTGATGCTCATAACAAAATCTGTAGGACTGGAAAACAAGGCTGCATCTATGCTACTGAGAAGCATTCTGAACTCAGGGTGCCTGCTGTGGTCTGGTATATACAGCCCAGTATGAGTTTCACCAGTCCTTGTAGCTGCCAACATCGAGTTTTTCTATAAAGGACTTAATGGCCTCTGCAAGAAGAGATCCTGTTTTGCCTCATTTTTATCCTTGACATCACTACTGCAAGCATGCATGGATATCCATATATTCCTACTATTGTATGTACTCTTGATAAAGGTGCCTTAGCATGTCTTTGTCACAGGAATTACTCTTAGTTTTCCTGCCAGAAATCTCAGCAAAATTGAAGAACTAGTGCCAGAGGTACTCCTAAAGGAGCAGAGAAACAGATGTTTATTTTGGCTTCAAGACTTGAAGGTGAAGGTTGGGATTCCAAAGAGCAAGATAACATGCTAATCACTATATCTGATATTAAGCACTGTCTCTATACTATCCTAATTTGAAGCAACATAGCCAATAGAAACAAACTAATGTGGAAGATCTGAGCAATCATCAGATATTTAAGTCCCTAAATACTTGGGAAGCTCTGGGACAATAATTTAAATCAGGCTAAACATTGTTGGTTTTAATCCCTGCCCTCTCCTTAAGACAGATACCAGGCACCTAAGAAGTTTCCAATCAGAAAAAATTGATAGGAAGACTGATTGAGATTTCAGACTGTTGGGGGGATTGGGCTGAATATTGATTTGGGAAGGCAGATGAAAAATACAGAAACAATGAGCTGAGAAAGTCTGCCCTAGTCATAGGCCCCCACACCCTAGAGAAAATCCTGAGGTAGTAAAACACTGGAAGTGCCTATGGAAAAGACGTTAGCTGTGAAAAGGAGTTACCTGAGAGTCTTCCTGTACTCAGGAATGCAATGATGTTTTCACTCACAGAACTAGGCAATCTTCATATCTGGGTATTCTGCCAGTTTTTATTCCTCCTACATGACTCTCAACTCTGGCATCTGCCTGGAGCAAAAAAGGGTCTTGCTCTTCTGAATTTTATACATGTTCAGTAGCTGTTTTTTCTGGGTTCCTCCTGGTCCACCTATTCCATAAAATTTGAAATTATGCATAACCAATAAAACTGATACAGTACAAAACTTTTTTAAATTATGTAGGTCATTTGAACCAGTGGACAAAGATGGGTCAGAACTGACTAATGGGACAGTAGCTACTGGATATTTTTCCAATCATGCAGAGCTCTGCACTATATTTTTAGGAGAGTGAATTAGAGAAGCAGTTGTTGCACTCCACTGAGGCCTCCTTTCTGCTGATCACCAATATCAGGCATTTCACCAAGGTTTTCTATAGATAACCTGAGCTGGGTCTTATCTGGTATAAGACTGACCAAGGATGGAGATTTTTTGCAGAGTCTAAAGTGTTAGGTTTAAAGCATCCCTTATTAATCTAGGGGATATTGGATAATCTTTGAGAAAGAAAGCAAGAAGTTTCTTGTTAAAAGGAACAGAGGATTTTCAGGTAAAGCAGTCTGTCTGTAGTGTCTTGTGAACCACCACTTACCATCACTTAAAGAACCATGCAAGAAAATCTACATCTTTAAAATTTAGTATACCTACCAATTTTACAAATCAAGGCTTTTAACCTAATCTAGACCAAAAGAGAGCTAAGGAGAGGAAGGGTGTTAAGAGACAGACAAGCGATGACCACAGGCATTTTATCTTCCACAGGCAGAACTGACAGCAGAAAGAGCTGCAGAGTTCAGGTACCACAAGATACAACCACAAGGCAAAAGGTTTGACCTCACTTGCTTACAATCAGAGAGCCAAATTAAATACACCACTCACCTGCTTACTTTTTTGTCACAGCATAGCTTCGCGCTAATAATTAGCCACTAAAACCACGGCCCTTCCTCAGGGCAGCATTCCTCAAATGAAGAGGGAGCGCACAGAGAAGCTCCTGCCTCCAGGCCAGGGAGCAGCAATGGCAGCCGCTCCTGCAGGGCCAGGAGCAAGGGGATCCCCAGGATGGCAGAGCCTGTCCTGCCACCTCCAGTCAGAGACCGCAGCTGGGTCTGACTGAGAAGGCCCAGGCTCATGGTGCTGGGGCAGGGCAGGCCACAGATCCAACGCACAGGGCTGGGGCCAGCTCCAGGCACGGCCCAGCAGGACCACAGGGATGGGCCATGCCAGGACATCAGCCCACCGGTGGAGGTCCAGAGCAAGGTACTCCACAAGCACTGCTCAGCTGGAGACCAGCACCCCACCATGTCCAGCAGGGGCTGAGGGCCCTGGGCTGAGCTTAAATAGAGCCCCTGGGCCCATGGGTGTGGGGAGGCCCCAGCCGAGGCTGGTCAGGGCCGTCAGGGCCCTGTGGTGCCCGAGGCCTGGCACTCCCGGTCTGAGGCAAACCCTTAACCTGACATAGGTGCTTACAGCAAGCTGTGGGCCTGAGCTATCGGCCACCTGACAGTCTTGCAACTTAAAAAACGTCAGTGTTTAGGTTCTTCTCTTTCTGCTTATTATACTCCTGTATTTCTTTTATGCGATGCTTCTTTTGCATTAGTTTAGTTTGTTCACTGCACTTTGTGGAAAACATTTTCAGTGGAGTTCCTTAAACTCAATCCTTTTGCTCAGGCTGGTTGGTCCTCCGAGTCAGCAAGATGCCGCTTACCTCTGGAAGCCACAGCTTCCTTAAATCTACGGCTGAAAATAATCTATGGACTATTTCCTCCATAGGTCCCCACACATGTGTTGGAGATGAACCACTCCTCCAATCCACGCCCTGGTTAATGTGAACCCTCTGGAGCTGCAGCGGTCTTGGCAACGTGCTGGGCACAAGCTCCCTGGCTTTCCTGCAGTGACTTCTGTGTTGATGAGGTTTACAGGGCTTTGGTGTCCCATGAAATGCCCGTGAGTCCTTGTTCTCTTGTGGACATGGAGTTAATAATTTTTGGAAAGCACCTTCCCAAGAAAATTTCATATCTGCTGTTGTAGCTTTAATCTCATTTGCTGGAGAGAGTAAGATAAACAGTGAATGGAAATAATCATGCTGCTGTGCCATAACTGCATATTTTCTTTTCATTCAGCTTCTAATAGACCTTCAGTTAATCCTCTGAAATGTTCAGTTTGCAATTCAAGTTTAAAATCTTTTTTTTTTTTTGTTCCTTGTGTTGTTTGTTCAGCGCCTCACTCCCACTATTCTACTGGAAGAGAGTGTGAGTAACTAAGCCAGAAATAACGCATGCACCAAGCTGCCACAATCAATCCACCAGTTCAAAGAGAATCTCATTAGACTAACATAGTCTAATTTTAAACTCTGTTTTTCTTGTTTTATTTTCTGTATAAGTCATTGCACTCTCCGTTACACCCTCTGAACTCTGAATCAAAAATTTATAAGAAAGGTGTATTTTTAACAGAGTTAAAAGACTGTAGGAGGGGGAAAGGGAGCTTAGGACAGAATGAAGTATTGACAGAAACTCAATGTATCTTGCACTGCCTCAGATCAATGGCTTATTTGGGTCAACCATGCCAGTTTCAGAAAGGGACAATTATCCTTACAGCTCTGTCTTCCATAAGAAAAAAAGATTACACAAGACATTTTCAAACATAATTTCATGAGTCTCCGAAATAGCTCCTAGGATTTGCTCTTTACAATGTTTGGGTCACTCCTGTCCCTCAAATATACCAAATTTTAACAGCCTGTCCTGTATTTTAACTTAGAAACTACTACTTCTCTTTTTTTTTTTCCCTTTCCCCTTTTTGTGTAAGAATTCAAATGGTCACTATTCCTGAATATATACCTGATCGTTTTCAATAATCATCTTGCAGGACTCTGATGAAAATTTAGAAAAGCCTCCAGTCTTTTCCACCTTGTTTGCCGCTGTCTCAAGTCTGCTTTTTTCTAGAACATTTTCAGCTTTATTTTTCCTTTGTGCAAGTAACAGATCACAATATTCACATTTTTAATACTGCCCATTATATTGTAAGGAAGTCCAGTTCTCAGCTTATTATTGAAAACTTCCTAGTTTCATATATTTTTAGCTATGCCGATTAAGAGTTTGGACTTAAGTCTCTGGTCTTTTAAAATGTCTGTATTTTTTTCCATAGGAATATTGTATTGTGGATGCTCTAGAGTCAATAGCAAATGGGTACAGTCATATCATTTTGCAAACATTTGAACTTACAGTAAACAAATTGGGTGCAATTTATAAGCAGTTATCACATTTAGTATGGCATCCCAAGCATACCAGCTATTACTTATATTTTTTTTTAAATGAGATTACATATTTAGTACTTGAACAGTACTATTTCTGTGAATTGAGAATATAATCCAAACTGGCACAGAACTCCTTTCAAGGACATGCAAGCAAATCTAGGCCATTTTGAACAGCAGATCTTAAGTTTCTGCAGTTATCATTACAAACTTTTCTGGGCATTTCTGATTGCTTTTTATGCTTCACATTCTTTGATATACTTCTACATCTACATTCATTTGAGGCTAACAGTATGTAATTTTAGCTATTTTCATATTGCATTAGTCCCTGGAGCTAAAGCTAAGCAAACTTTTACACCTTCATTTTCTACAATAACTACAGAATTAAGCCATTTAATAGGCTTTTTTTTTTTTTTTTTTGCTGTTCTCTTTATCAAATTCCTCTCTACGGTTTTGCTGGAACACTAAAGAAACATTTGTAGCTTTGTTTTTTTTGGCAGTACAACTACATCTTTTATTACAGCAATTTCCTTCTCACACCTTTAAAATACATCTAAATTGATCATCCTGTCTATGAGTACATGTCTACTTAATGTACACATCCTCCTAACAAGCCCTGGCATGTTTACAAGCATGGAATAAATATTTTCTTCTCTAAAACAATCGTAAGCTATTTACTTCCAAGACTTTATTTTATGTTTATATCTAAATTACTTATGCCTGGGAAATTATTTCTGTGTGGTACATCCTGAATCGTGTTTAACAAGAATATATTTTTCTCATTTTTTTCTTACTGCACATAAGTGTAACTGTCTGATAAATGCGTATTAAGATTTCAGCCCATAAGTAGACATCCCAGTCTCTTGACACAGCTCTCCCTTTAATGTCTCAGAATAACTCTTTTGTGTTGTACAAAATACATTTACTTTGTTTCTTGGTAAGCATTTTCAGTCCCTGTCTCTGGGCTTTTGTGAAATAGTTTTGCTCCTGACAGCTTTACTATCTCTTTACAAATGCTGGGAACTGCTTCAGCTTCTGTTATTTCCTTGTGCAGCCCTACCTACTGCACCCTGTTAGTGCATGCTGCCTTTTGCAAAATCCTCCTTGGACCTTTTAACTTCCATTCTCCTCTGCCCATTTTCATTGTTGTTGTTTCTGGTGTTTATTTAATATCATTCAGGATAATAAAGGCTTTTTCACTGCAAACACTTGGGGCCTTGTTGGTTTTATTTTGCATCCTGGTGCAGTTTGATTGTTGTTTTCTAAGTTTAAATTGGGAAATTCCACCTATATTTTCCTCAGTTTTGGCTGTCTACATCCTATTGCAAGATGCCCTTGGATCAGATAGCCTCTCCCCAACATCTTTTTACTCAATTTTATTGTAAGGACTTTAACTGTATTTCTTTCTTTCTGGAAATCCAGTGTTCTTTGGCACCTGATCGACTTTTAACTTGCCATATATTTTTGACAGATATCTAGCCTCTGTTCCAGCAACTTTCTTATCAGCTGCTTTACTCCCTTTTGCGTGGCTCCCTGGGCACTCAGGGTGAGACACAACTTGCACCTGAGCATCTCCAATTTTCCTGCCACACTCCTCCAGAGTTTCAGGCACCTGGGGTTTTCCGCTCCCTCTCCTCATAGGCAGGCTCTTGCGCAGCTTCTTGACACACTCTTTTTGCTACCCTGCTCGTGGCACAATTGCCTGTGCTTGGCTGCTAATGAAGATGATGGACTTGGTGCCAAGATGATGCTCCCAGTACCAGGGAGTGCTCTTCTATGGTAGCTAGAATGAAGTCAGAGTTGGTGGCTTAGAATTAAGAGGAGCCCTAAAAAAATATCATCTCCCCCAGAAGGGCATCTCCATGTCCCTCTGCCTCTTTCCATGAGGTTTCCTCTTGGCAGGGCAGGTGGGAGGGCCTGGCAGCAGGGCAATGGTGGCAGGGCGATGAAGCAACCATGGGAGCACAGTACGTGCTCCCTGAATAGACAAAAGACTTTCCCCTGCAGAACTGCAAGACGGGCACTGTTCACCCAGCACCATGTTTGCCCAGAGTAAACAGAGGCTAAGCTATTGCAGACTGTAACATTAACAAATCAGGTTGTTGTAGGATTCTAACACCAGGATTTCAGCTTCTCCTGAGTAAAAAACAAAACCTCCTGCAACACCATTTTCCTTCTTTCTGGATCAAATTATTCATAGGTTTAAATCTATTATCGTAAGCCTGGACAACAGACTTTTGAATCCAAAAGGACAGATTTCTGTAGAGGACAGTCATAGTTTTATTTATTCTTCAGTTTTCTGTGAAATTCACACTGTGTGTGTCAGAAATATTCAGTCCTAACCCTAACACATTTAACGACTTCATTTAGACCATGGGGTGAAACTGAAAGCAGGTTCAGGCTTGGAGAGAGAGAGAGAGAGAGAAGTGGGAGAGATGATGAAACAGCCATTGTGGTATACCATTGTTTTACCACTTGAGAACTGTATGACCTTTGAGTTTATTGAGAAATATTAATAAAAATGTGAACATAGTGAACCATTTCTCCTCCCTGAAAGCTTATTGTGTGGTTCAGGTTTTTGGAATAGACTTTTGTATCATTTGTTTGTGTCAAAGATAAAAGACAATTTCTCCTAGCTACCTTTACTTAGCACCAATGCACACATTGTGTAGTCTTTCCTGTAGAGCATGAAAAGAAACAGCAACTCCAGTGAGCATAAATATTCGAGGATAGAATAGAATTTTCTGTCCCTATCATACATTCTTAAAATAAACCTGGTTTGGTTTTGGTTTTCCAGGAGGCAAAAGCAATTCTGCAGAACAACAATTCTAGAGGATGGAACAGAAACTTATGTGCATTATGATGGGGAAAGGAGAGAGTTACCAGCAGCCCTGTGAGGGAATGATGGACAGGGGTAACAAGCAAAGGGCCCAGGATGATGTGAATGAAAGGGAATGCAAAATCAACAAAATGGGGTTAAGCAAGGTCACCTAAACTGCTTAGAAGCACCTGCATGTAAGCAAGGAAGTGCCTACAAGGCATCATTATGGGAAAACCCACCAACATGCCAGTGTGTCCCTCTGAAGTGCCTGTACACTCATGCATGCAGCATGGGGAAAAAACATGAAGAATTAGAGATCTTTGTGCAGTTGCAGGGCTATGATCTTTTCAGGATCATGGAGACATGGTGGAATGGCTTGTATGGCTGGAGTATTCCAATGGAGGGATGCAGGCTCTTAGGAAGGACAGGCTGGGAAGACAAGGAGAAGGAGTTGCCATTTGTGTGACAGAACAACTTGAGCACATGGAGCTTTGCCTGGGGATGGATGATGAGCCAACTGAGAGCCTATGGGTAAGGACTGTAGAGCTGACCAGTATGGATGACATTGTAGTGAGTGTCTGCTGTAGGCCACCTGACCAGGAAGAACAAGTAGATGAGGCCTTCTACAGACAGCTAGAAGTAGCTTTATATTCCCAGCCCCTTGTCCTCCTGGGGGACTTCAACCACCCTGATAAATACTGGAGGAACAACACAGCAGGACATAAGCAATCCAGGAGGTTCTTGGAGAACATCAATGACAAATTCCTGAACAAAGTGAGAGCAGAGCCAACAAAGACAAGTGCTCTGCTAGACCTTATTGCTCATTGGGGATGTAAACATCAAAGGCAAACTTGGCTGCAGTGACTATGAGATGGTGGAACTTAGGATCCTGAGAGGAAGGAGTGGAGCAAGAAGCAGAATCACAACCCAGAACTTCAGGAGAACAAACTGGCCTCTTCAGGGATCTGCTTGAATGAGTCCCATGGAATAAGGCTGTGGAGGGAGGAGGACTCCAAGAAAGCTGGTTGGTACTCAAGGATCACCTCTAAGCTCAAGAGCAGTCCATCCCAATGAGCAGAAAGTCAGGAAAAAATGCCAGGAGGCCAGCATGGATAAAGAAGGAGCTCCTGGCAAAAAGTGGCAAAAGGAAGAATAGGGAAAATGTGGGCTTGCTGCTGAATGGGGCAGGGGCCCTGGTGACACAGGACACGGAAAAGGCTGAGGTATTGAATGCTTTTTTCACCTCAGCCTTTACTAGCAAGACCAGCTAAAGAAAACCCAGGCCCCAGAGAAGAGGGGGAAAGTCTGGAGCAAGGAAGACATACACTTGGTGGAAGAAGATCAGGTTAGAGAATACTTAAGCAAACTGGACATATATTAGTCCATGGGCCCTGATGGGTTGCACCTACAAGTGCTAGGGAGGTGACTGATGTCATTGTGAGGCCACTTGATTATCTTTGAATAATCATTGTGAGTGGGAGAGGTGCCTGAGGAGTGGAGGAACACAAACATCACTCATCTTCAACAAGGGGGAGAAGGAAGACCTAGGGAACTACAGGCCGGTCACCATCACCTTGATCCCCGGGAAAGGGATAGAAAAACTAATCCTGGAAACCATTTCCAGGCACATGAAGGACAGAAAGGTTATTGGGAGTAGTCATCATGGCTTCACCAAGGGGAAGTCATGCTTGACCAGCCTGATAACCTTCTACAATGAAATTATAGACTTGGTAGTAGAGGGCAGAGCAGTGGATATTGTTTACCTTGACCTCAGTAAGGCTTTTGACACTGTATCCTATAAGATCCTCATAGAGAAGCTGATGAACTGTGGACTGGATGAGCAGACAGGGAGGTGGACTGAAAACTGACTGAATGGCAAGGCCCAATGGGTGGTGATCAGTGGCACAACATCTCGTAGGAGGGCCAGTAATTAGCAGTTTACGCAAGGTGTCAATACTGGGTCCAGTACCGATCGACATCTTCATTAATGATATGGATGATGGAGCAGAGCGTACCCTTGACACAAACCTCTACAGACTGGAGAAATGGGTTGATGGGAACCTCATGCACCTCAACAAAGGGAAGTGCAAAGTCCAGCACCTGGGGAGGAGCAACCTCAGTTACCAGTACATGCTGGGAGTAAACTGGATGGAAAGCAGCATCACAGAAAAGGACCTGGGAGTCCTGGTGGACACCAAGTCTAACATGCACCAGAAACGTGCCCCTATGGCAAAAAATAATTCAAGTTTTATGGGCTGCCTTAGGAGGAGTGTTGCCAGCAGGTTGAAGGAGGTAATACTTCCTCTCTATTCAGCACTGGTGAGGCCACACCTGGAGTACTGTGTCCAGTTCTGGGCTCCTCAGTGCAAGAGAGAGATGAACATACTGTGTCCAACAAAGGGCCACTGAGATGATTAAGGGGCTGGAGTTTCTCCCATATGAGGAAAGGCTGAGAGCTGTGACTGTTTAGCCTGGAGAAGACAAGGATCAGGGAGGATCTCATCAATGCATATGAATACGCATTGACCTCTGAAAGGAGGGTGTAAAGAAGGTGGAGTCAGACTATTTTCAGTGGTGTCCCATGACAGGACAAGAGGCAATGGGCAAAACCTGAAACACAGGAGGTTCCCTGTGAACATCAGGAAATACTTTTTGTACTGTAAGCATGACTGAGGACTGAACCAGGTTGTCACAGAGAGGTTGTGGAGTCTCCATTCATGGAGATATTGAAAAGCCATCTGAACATGGTCTTGGGCAACCTGCTGTAGGTGACCCTGCTTGAGCAGGGGGGTTGGACCTCCAGAGGTCCCTTCCAGCCTCAACCATTCTATGGTTTTGTGATTATACAACAAGGACTCCAGCAGCTGACTGAAGATGAGTGCTGACTGGCTAATCCAAGGGGACTCTTACCTTTGGTGCAATAAAACAGTCAAAAAATAAGTAAATTACAAATTCCATTGGTATGAGTCCTTCCAAACTGCCATCCTATAAGGTCCAGAGATACAATGGGCAATGAACTGCTTTTCTTCATTATAGGAGCAATCTCTGAGCTCTAATCATAACAGCTTAATGATGTCTTTTTAACTGTTTCATAGTTTTAATGGAAATGTTACAAGCAGTACTGAAAAGTAGTGCCTGGAGTTTGAATGGACAGCACTGTCTTCCAAGGCCACAGAATGCCACAGTTAGGTTTAGTTACTGCATTGGACAATGCCATCTGTCCACACAAAGATGCCTATTCAGGATGCTGGAAGCAGGCACAAACATCAAAGCAGCAATGTTTTAAAGACAAAGTTTTTCATTCAAGCCCTATGATTAATGCAAAGAAGTGCTGGAATGAAGACTTGTAAGTAAGAACAATCAA
The DNA here is from genome assembly GCA_026212715.1 of Elanus axillaris. Taxonomy (NCBI): domain Eukaryota; kingdom Metazoa; phylum Chordata; class Aves; order Accipitriformes; family Accipitridae; genus Elanus; species Elanus axillaris. Next base: position 19,473,839 of record JANZLQ010000032.1, read on the forward strand.
ACAATTCATAGATTGGATTCACATAAAATACATTCACATAAGATATTTGCTTTGTTCATTAAGATGATAAATACACCAGCAAAAATTCTTGAGTGTTGAACAGAGTAAAGGAATCCAGTCATTTTACCTTTTCTGTGATACTGATCTGACACTTTTTACAAGAGTTTCTCTATGGGATAGTTTGTGCTGGTAAGATGTGAGGTAGAAATATTTGTTTGCTTCAAACTGGATTGACAGTAGCAGACAAGAGATCAGTATCTTTGAAATTAACCCATGTGCTCATTACCTATTTGAGTGGTATTTAAAAAATGAACTCACCTGATTTACACTACCAGTTCCTAAGTCAATCAGATCCTGAAATTATATGTTTTAATTTTTTTCTTGTATCCCCCTTAAAAAACATCCTGAGATTTTGGAAGAAAAGAACATTTTTATCAGTTCATCTCTGTACTTAGTTACTCATAAGAGGAAAAGACAACAAAAGGAGAACATGTGCTGCATATAATTTTAAAGTGGAAAAAGTATGTGATATGGAGAGAGGACAAGACTATTGAAAAGCTGTAAAAGAACCATGAAAATTTATTATTTATTTCTCCCATTTTTCATCATAAAATTAAATTTTCAAACACCCTTACAAAAATCTTAGACAGGTTTAAAGAAAGATTTTATGGAAGGAGAGAATATGTGGAAGGCAATACAATTATTATGTTCATGGAAAGTGAGAAACTAAATACTCTGAATACCAAGTACAAGGATATAAGCTTTTCATGTGGAACACTTAAACAGCCTTTAGACACATGGTTTAGTTCCTTTTCAAACACATTAAAAGAATAGGTAAATTTAAAAAACCAAAACACTCCTGAACGTTTTCTTACCCTGCTGCATTTGCACAGAACTGAGCTGCTTAAGGTGCTCTGTGATGGGGAATAGCACTCCCTTATTCTCTCCTCTGAGATGTGTCCCTTAAACTCTGCACAGCCTGCCTCAGGCATGCTTGGCGTCTTGTCCCAAGGCCCTGTATTTGCCTTGTAGTGAGTATTATGCCGACCACAGAACAGGGACATGAGTTTCTAATGAACAGCCAAACAGTTGAGCTGGCAAACCTGGTTTTTTTTAGCCTTCAGCCCTTTATGTATAGGCTGTGCCAGTGGCTCCACAGGTACTAAGGTATCAGGAAATATTGCTGGATTTGAAAAATCTTTCCTCTCTGCTTTACTTACCATGGCTTGTCACACAGGATTAAGTTTTCTGCTTTTTCCCCCACAACTGCTCCTCAAGACAGGTCTGTGCTTTATTTACTCTATGTTACATTCTCTTCTGCATTTGAGCAATGCACACCTAGCAAATTCATGACTAATCTCTTCTTCTGACCTTATCTTAAACCAGAAAACTAAAGAAAAGGAGAGGAAAAGCTGCACCAGCTATTAACAAACCGAAGTGGCAGCTGAGCAGCAATGCTCGCCACCTGGCAGGATGAAAAACCAAATGGCAGTGAGTCCGTACCCCGTTCCAGCCTGGAACATGGTTTCCCTTTTAACAGCTTGTTGGAAAAGTCTGTCAGTGACTTGCAGCCCAAAATAAGACTGCTGGAGCCAGTGCTGGCTCCAGAACAGCATGGAAAAATCTCTGCTGCTCACTCCCTCCGGATGGCTGCAGTCCCTGCTGCCAGGGTGCACTGCCCAGGGCAGAGCTGGGGGAGAAGGCTG